>JAHRHZ010000064.1:8044218-8078725 GCA_024137785.1 Ginglymostoma cirratum
TGCCATGTGAAAGTAAAAACATCCTGTGATGCCATCTCAGAAAAGGGCAGAGAAGCTCCTAAAATCATTTGAGGAATCAGATTGTCTGGTTATTTATTAATGTATAAACTATAGCTGCAGTGTTTCCCACGTCACAACATTGACCACAGTTCAGTTGTGTTTGAATGGCCGTAAAGTGCTTTTGAGATGTCCTGTGGTCGTGAAAGGTGCTATATCAATGCAATATTTGGTAGTGCCACTGCAAAGACGACAGTGCAGCATGGCAGGGTAACTACAGCCTTATCCTCACTTTTCTCTTTGCATCAGTGGGTGACTTCCTCCAACAAATAAACAATCCTATCAAAAGGTTTTCACTTCTGCCAACTTGACCAACCTTTACCCAGCATTCCCTGAGTGCTGGTGAAAGATGCAGCACTGTGTAACAACAACTTGCATTTGCGGAGCGCCATTGATGCATGAGAAGCTTTCCCCAGTTGCTTAATGTACCAATCACGCTGTGGCAGACGCAGGATATGAACCATGATAAGACATTGTGCTGGCACTAATAATGGGCAGAGCATAAATATCCACGCTCCTGCTGAGTATGGGTTTGAACAACCAACACAAATCTGGAGTGTTTTATAGGGATGAGGTGGATCTGCATGAAACAGGATCATTGTGAATCCTGTAGCCTTCTTTTCCAGTTGTGACTGGCAAAGACCAGCTTCATCCCTGTCACACCGACGTCCTCCCATTCCATATGTTGCAAAAGTTCAGGAAAACACCTGCTCACACTTTTCATTAGCACACTGGGGAAGATGAAAATGTGTCAGAATGTTACACTCTGTGTTAAGTCTCCAAAGGCATTCATACATCTGTGCAGAGGGATCTGTTCCAACAAACATTTGCAACACAGTCTAATCCAGAGCAGATAAAAATGTGTAGCTGTACTGAATCATGCTGGGAATGAGGATTGGAGAATAAGGGCTCCATGTATCAGCAGCTCAGACAGACCAAATTCAATGTGTGCTTGATGCTGAATTAACTCCAATACCACGGGGTTGGTGAACGGTAGGGAAACAGTAGCGGCCATTTGTTTGTGAGTGTGAAAATGTTGGTTCAAGTGACAGTCACTGGAACCAAGGGGCAGAGCCTCAAAGGGGAGAAGATTTAGGACTGATGTCAGGAGGAACTTCTTCACCCAAAGGGTTGTGAATCTGTGGAATTCCCTGCCCAGTGAAGCAGTTGAGGCTACCTCGTTGAATGTTCTTCGGCGAAGCTAGATTTTTGAACAGTAAAGGAATTAAGGGTTATGGTGAGCGGGCGAGTAAGTGGCGCTGAGTTCACAGAAAGATTAGCCATGATCTCCTACAATGGTAGAGCAGGTTCGAGGGGCCAGATGGCCTATTCCTGCTCCTATTTCTTATGTTCTTATGGTCAGGTTTGATGCTCCATGTGGTTCAGAGGCGAAGGCTGGCTACAGGGGAGATACCAGAGCTTGTTGGCACCTAAGCAGCTGTACCCCAACAAACATTAACTTAAGGAAGGAGGTTAACATGAATTGATTGTTTAGCCCCGCTGCCCTGCTCAGGCATTCAATTAGGTTTTGACTGATCTTGACCCAAACCCTATTCTCCTGACTTAGCTCCTATGCCCCTTACTATCTGTACATTACAAATGTATCGATTTCAATCTTGAACTCTCCAGTTGCCCGGCATCCACAGTTTTCTCTCCTTTTTCATTTCGAAAATATATTTTATTCATAAAAATATTTTTATATACTGTCACTGAAGCAGTTTGATTCTGTACAGTAGCGCATGAAGAAACAAACATTAGAGTTTGACTCTATCCAACGAACAAACCCAGGCATTTCTTATCTGTACAAGATTATAATTAAATGCATTTGAGGCCCCAGGAGAGCCTGATAACTGAATGGACCCCCAATTTACTTTAGAGAGAGCTTAGACAGTGGTCTTTCCCCACAGCACTTTGGTGTCAGCTGCCCCAGGCTTTAGTGCATCCCTCAGTACGTAACCATGGACCTTAGAATGTGACAGTCTGCAACACTCAGTCGAGGTCAGCTCCTTGTTCTGGAAGACCAACAAGTTTCGGGCAGACCAAAGAGTGTCCTTCATTGACTTGATGGTCCTCCAGGTGCTGTCGATGTTTTGTTTCGGTGTGCGTCCCTGGGAACAGACCATAGAGCACGGAGTCCTGTGTCGGGAAATGCTCAGGATGAACCTTGACAAAAATCACTGCATCTTTCTCCAGACCTTCTTTGCAAAGGCACATTCCAGAAGGAGGTGTGTGCCATTCTCTACCCACCAAAGCTGCCAGTATCCAGAGTCTTCTAGAGAGGTAATTTCAGATTTTTGCTGTTTCATCGTATGTGGAAAGGGGAACTGATTTCCCTCCTGAACATCTAGCTCGAATTTTAAGGTTATTTGCTGGCTAAATTATATGGAATCGTACAACACAGGAGAAGCCCATTTAGTCTATCTCATCGAGGATAGCTCTTTGAAAGAGCTGCACAATTTATCCCACTCCAGTCCTTGTTTCCTTTAGTTTTGCAAAATGTTCTGCTTGGAATATTTATTCAATTCCCTTCTGAACGTCAATTTGGTATCTACATCACCATATTTATAGAAAAGCATTTCAGCTCCTAATGGCTCCAATTTTACTGTTAGTGGAGAAGTGTAATTGCTGTCTGTTGACCTGAAAGAGAGCTTCCCACAATTTATCTTCTTTTTAAACCTGAAACCAATTTTAGATTTAACCTGAAGCCAACCACACAGAATCTCAAGGCACCCAACAACAGTGATGTCAACGAAGCCAAGCAGCCAATCATGTTTAAGAATTCTTAGACTCAGGAACCAAGAAGTAAAACGCCCTAATGATACTTCACTTTCTTTTAATAACTTTGCAGACGAAGAGATAAATATTGAGGCATATGCGGCATTATGATTTTTTTTTCAATTCTTTCATAGGAGATGGGCATTATTTATCTCCCACCCCTAAATGGGGAGGCAGTGGTCTAGTCGTACTGTCGCTGGACTGTTAATCCAGAGACCAAGGTAACATTCTGAGTTTGAATCCCGCCATGGCAGATGGTGGTATTTGCATTCAATAAAACATCTGGAATTAAGAATCTAATGACTGCCATGAATCCATTGTCAATTGTTGGGGAAAAACCCATCTGGCTCACTAATGTTCCTTTAGGGAAGGAAACTGCCATCCTTACCTGGTCTGGCCTACATGTGACTCCAGACCCACAGCAATGGGGTTGACTCTGAACTGCCCTCGAGGCAATTGGAATGGGCAATAAATGCTGCCCTAGCCAGCAATGACCTCATCCTGTGAATGAATTTAAAAAGTGCTGTTGACCTGAGTGGCTTCTTAGGCCATTTAAGAGTTGACCACATTGCTGTCATGGCCTGGAGTCACATGTAGGTCAGACTGGTTTTAATGGTAGATTTCCTTCCCTGAAAGACATGCGTGAAGCAGATGGGTTTTTATGACAATCTTCATGACACCAACACTAAGACTAGCCTTATATTACACATTTATGAATTAAAGTTTCGCCAGCTGCCATGGTGGGATTTTACCCCTTATCTCCAAAGCATTAGTTGGTGTTAGCTCGATTAATAAAGCTACTGACTCCCCCTAGATGCCAGCTACAGTATTGCTGAGAAATTGGACATTCCCCAAAGTTAAAAATGCAATTTCTGGGTCACAGAAGATGATGCCCAGTTATATATCATGTAACAAGGCACAGAATTTTTCAACATGTTTTTAAACAGAAGCACTTGTAGTGCAAAGGTGGAAGACAACTCTTTTAGTGAGTTTGAAAGACTTCTATCTGCATGAACTTTTACAGCAATAGCTGCAGGCTGTCAATATTTAACTGTGCATATGGGAATCCCCAGACTTTGCTATTCGTTCCAAACCTGGAGCGAGAGCTAGTTTTTTTTTTTATTCATTCACAGGATGATAGAGTCGCTGACAAGGCATTTATAACCCATCCCTAATTGCCCAGAAGGCAATTTAGAGTCAACCACGTTGCTATGGGTCTGGAGTCCCGTGTAGGCCAGACCAGGTAAGGATTTCCTTCCCTAAAGGACGTTAGTGAACCAGATGGGTTTTTCCAACAATCGACAGTTGGATCATAGATTCTCAATTCCAGATATTTATTGAATTCAGATTCCACCATCTGCCATGGCAGGATTCAACCCGGGTCCCCAGAACATTAGCTGGGTCTCTGGATTAACAGTCCAGTGATAATACCACCAGGCTATTGCTAACAGCTGAGGAATTGTGCTAACAATTCTGTTATTGCTATAACTGCAAAGTCCCTCAAGAAAAATTCTTACTTCACCTCTGGCTCCATTGCCTGTTATGCTTATTCTGTGTTCTCACTTGCCAGCCTTCCTGCTAGAGGAAACCATTTCTGCTTATTGACTGTATAAAAACCTTTTATAGTTTTTGAACACTTCTGTTAACTCCCCTTAATTTCTTTTGCCAAGACTTTATAATTTTTTTATTGTCAATAATTGGCTAAGACCTGATTCATTTCCATCTGGCCTCGAAATCATGTTTTCCTTTTAATAAAGAAACAAACTATCATCCAGCAAATGACTTAGAATTCACCGTTTTGCCTTAAGCAGAGAGGATACAGGATCACTGGTGTGGTATTGATGTGCGATTACTCTAAATATTGCACCGCTCCACATTTTAAAAAATAACAATGGACTGTACAGCCATGCAAGTCTGCTCCATTCACCATAAGATGGTCTTACCAACTTGATAGAATTCTTTGAGGACGTGACAAAGTTGATAGATGAGGGAAGGGCTGTAGATGTCATATACATGGACTTCAGTAAGGCGTTTGATAAGGTTCCCCATGGTAGGCTGATGGAGAAAGTGAAGTCGCATGGGGTCCAGGGTGTACTAGCTAGATGGATAGGGAACTGGCTGGGCAACAGGAGACAGAGTTGTAGTGGAAGGGTGTTTCTCAAAATGGAGAAGTGTGACCAGTGGAGTTCCACAGGGATTCGTGTTGGGACCACTGTTGTTTGTGACTTACATAAATGATCTGGAGGAAGGTATAGATGGTCTGATTAGCAAGTTTGCAGATGACACTAAGATTGGTGGTGTAGCGGATAGTGAAGGGGACTGTCGGAGAATGCAGCAGAATATAGATAGATTGGAGAGTTGGACGGAGAAATGGCAGATGGAGTTCTATCCAGGCAAATGCAAGGTGACGCATTTTGGAAGATCCCATTCAAGAGCGAACTATACAGTAAATGGAAAAGCCCTGGGGAAAATTGATGCACAGAGAGATGTGGGTGTTCAGGTCCATTGTACCCTGAAGGTGGCAACGCAGGTCGATAGAGTGGTCAAGAAGGCATACGGCATGTTTTCATTCATTGGACGGTGTATTGAGTACAAGAGTTGGCAGGTCATGTTACAGTTGTATAGGACCTTGGTTCACCCACATTTGGAATACTGCGTACAGTTCTGGTCGCCACATTACCAAAGGATGTGGATGCTTTGGGGAGGGTGCAGAGGAGGTTCACCAGGATGTTGCCTGGTATGGAGGGCACTAGCAATGAAGAGAGGTTGAGTAGATTAGTATTATTTACATTAGAAAGACGGAGGTTGAGGGGGACCTGATTGGGGCCTGCAAAATCATGAGAGGTATAGACAGGGTGGATAGCAAGAAGCTTTTTCCCAGAGTGGGGGACTCAATTACTAGGGGTCACGATTTCAAGGTGAGAGGGGAAAAGTTTAAGGGAGATAAGCATGGAAAATTCTTTATGCAGAGGGTGGTGGGTGCCTGGAACGCGTTGCCAGCGGAGGTGGTAGAGGCGAGCAGGACAGCGTCATTTAAGATGTATCTAGACAGATACATGAATGTGCAGGGAGCAGAGGGATACAGATCCTTGGAAAATAGGTGACAGGTTTAGATAGAGGATCTGGATTGGCGCAGGCTTGGAGGGCCAAAGGGCCTGTTCCTGTTCTGTAATTTTCTTTGTTCTTTGTTCTTTGTAAGATGATGAATTTCCCGACTGGTTTCTCACCATATGCTGTGCTTCTCTTAGTCCCTAAGAATACTAAGCGATCTCAGCCTTGAGTAACTCCTCGCAAGTTGAGTTTCCATGACTTTATGACTCTATGATTATTTGGGTTTGAAAATTCTAAATATTCACATCTCTGTGAGGAAAGAAGTATTTCAATAGAGGCAAAATAGGACAATTTCTGGAAATCTGAAACAAACACAGGATGCTGGAGAAATTCAGCATCTGTGTGGAGAGAGAAACTTTGTACTCATATCAATCTAAGATGGATGACCCCTTATCCTGAGACCAAGCTGACAATAGACTCCACCTTGGTCCAGCTCTTGCAGAAATTTTATATGGTCCCTGCTGGTTATTGTCCAAGATAACAAGCATGGGGCTGGATGAACACAGCAGGTCAAGCAGCATCACAGGAGCAGGAAAACTTGACGTTTCGGGCCTAAATCCTTCATCAGAAATGCTCTCATCCCAAGAAAACTCTTTTTTAAAAAAATTCAATCATTTGATTGGTAGTTACTGCTTCCGATTTTTGTCCTGAAGATTCCTCTTGTCTGGTTCCATCTTTTCTTTCAATCTGAACAATCCTTAGATGCAGGTAAATTTAACTCAGCTGTTTCCTTTCATCCCTATATTGCCCCTTGTCCCCTCCACCCCTCCCCAGTCCTCCTCACAAACTGTCACTCCTTGCTGAGAGGGAACTTATAGAACATAGAACAGTACAGCACAGTACAGGCCCTTCGGCCCATGATGTTGTGCCGAACTTTTACCCTAAACCTAAGGTCTATCTAACCTCCACCCCTACCTTACACTATCATCCATATGCCTGTCTAATAGCCACTTAAATGCCCCTAATGAGGCTGACTCCATTACCCTCTCCGGCAATGCATTCCGTGCCCCGACCACTCTGAGCGAAGAATGGGGTATGGGGTATGGGTGGCACTAGAGTGTGCATTACAGTTGGGAGGGTTCTTGCTACCCGGGTATCTAGACAGTAACCACGGGAGGGATGTTCCTGATGACCAAGGTGCCCAGAATTTAAAGGTACGGGTAGGCCATTTAGGACTGAGATGAGGGGACATTTCTTCACCCAGAGAGTGGTGAGCCTGTAGAATTTTCTGCCACAGAAAGCTATTGATGCCAAAACGTTGAATGTTTTCAAGAAGATATAGTTCATAGGGCTAAAGGGATCAAAGGGTTTGTGGCAGAAGCCAGAATCAGCGGCAATCATTTTGAGTGGCGGAGCAGGCTTGAAGGGCCAGATGGCCTACTCTTGCTGCTGGCTTCCCTGTTTGTGTGAAACCTCTTGTTGGAAGCTGCATGTTTTCTAGAGGTCTGGTGAACACACTTAGGCACAGCACTTGTAGCTGGAGACCTGGGGTCACACCAATGACAAATAGCTACTTTGGATAAAGTTTTGGTGTCAGCAGAATCTGAAGGTTGTCAGAAGCTTTCAGGAAGAGAGAGATATTTGGGAGGCAAGAGAGAAATGCTTTGAAAATCGACTGTTTATTTTTTGAAATTGGAAAGATACCACGTTATGAATTCCATTCCTTACTTGCTTCGTTCATGAAAAGTGAGCAAGGTTCTTCTTTCTGGTGAGAGATAGTAGGAACTGCCGATGCTGGAGTCTGAGATAACAAGGTGTGGAGCTGGAGGAATGCAGCAATTTCAGAAATTTCTGAAGAAGGGTCCTGACCCGAAACATCAGCTTTCCTGCTGCTCTGATGCTGCCTGGCCTGCTGTGTTCCTCCAGTTGTGATATCTCTTTCTGGCGTCCCATTTGCGAAGTTGTCAATGATATCCTCCAATTAAGCAAGATTCCCCTAACTGCCCTCCTGCCAGGCACAGTGGGGGCATCATTATTTTGTAGAGCTCACAGCAACTTCAAAGAACGCTGAGGTATCTCTAGTTGATCACCGAGAGGAGGGAACTAGAACGTCCGAAAGGGACATGCCACATCCGTTTTCAGATAAACCGGGCAGAGAGAGCTGCAATAAGAGATAACAAGGTGTAGAGCTGGATGAACACAGCAGGCCAGGCAGCATCAGAGGAGCAGGAAAACTGACATTTTGGGTCGGGACCCTTCTTCGGGCTCTCAGGCAATTGTCTCTGTGGAGTTTGCACATCCTCCCTGTGTCTAAAGAAGGGTCCAGACCCGAAACATCAGCTTTCCTGCTCCTCTGATGCTGCCGGGCTTGCCGTGTTATCTCAGATTCTCCACCATCGGCAGTTCCTACTATCTCTGAGGGAGAGCTGCCAGTTCGGTGCACCGGGTCTTCCTGAGAAACCATGGGCCGTTGACGTTAGCACAAACTGTGCAGCAGAAAGTCCTGTTTGCCAAAATTGGGCGATGAACTTCTCCCTGCTTTTCAGATTGGATCCATGAGTGTAGGGCTGCAGTTGATTTCCTTTTACTACAGTTTGGCAGAAGCTATCGTCTGCAGGCAGCATTTAAAAAAGAGGCTTCCAGCGCCAATTACGCAAACACAAATAATTATTCTTAAAGGGCTTGGATTTTCCCACACAGGCTGTCATTACATCATTGGATTACACAGAAGCAGGCCATTCTGCCCATTGCGTCTGTGCAAGCCTTTATGAAAGGCCTAGCAAACTAGTTCAAACACTTCTTTCTTCACGTCCCTGTATTTTAAGTCATTATTCGGTTTCCTTTATGAAAATTTCTCTTGAATCCCTCTCACCCTTTTGGGCCATTAGTTCCAAATCATAACAGATAGAATGAAGACTATACAAGATCGCCTTTATTATAATGAAAAATCAAATAATTAATTTAAAAAAATCAGCACTTCAAATGTTCCTGTAGCACAGCTTTCTGTTCATGCCCCTCTTAACTTGTCTAACCTGAGCTTCTGCAGCCTGAGAAATATCCGCTTCGTTTAACAATATATTTGGAAGTTGACAAATCTTTTTTGTTCTATTCATTTTGTGGGATGTGGGCGTCGCTGGCTGGCCATCATTTATTGCCCATCCCTAGTTGCCCTTGAGATGGTGGTGGGGAGCTGCCTTCTTGAACCGCTGCAGTCCATGTGATGTGGGTTGACCCACAATGCCCTTAGGGAGGGAATTCCAGCATTTTGACCCAGCGACAGTGAAGGAATGGCGATATATTTCCAAGTGTGGATGGTGAGTGGCCTTGAGGGGAACTTGCAGGGGGTGGTGTTCCCATATGTCTGCGGTCCTTGTCCTTCTAGATGGAAGTGGTCATGGGTTTGGAAGGTGCTGTCTGAGGATCTTTGGTGAGTTTCTGACAGTGTAACGTCATCTTCAACTCATGGCAAGTGAGTGTGACAAGCTTAATTAAAGACACCCACTTGCTATGGTGCAGGAAACTGTTAGCATGACTGCCGCTTTTGTATCTGTGCTCACACAGCTTCCTCCCCCTCAGCAGTTTCGGGAAAGTGTTGAAGGATGTGACAGGCTTGTTGCCAACTTGTTTGAACTTGGGTGATGAACGATCCTTTTGTGATCAGCAAGTCCTGCAGTGGGACGAGAACTGAGACGTTCTGGTTTAAGAACAGTGAGCACTACCCCACCAACACCACCAAACCTCCAGATGTACTGCGCTTGTATATTTGCTGGTATTTGCCCTGACTGGCACCTCCTGGGATCTTCTACCTCTTGACAGTATGTGGCATAAGCAAGGGTTATGTCAGGTTGTTTACTGCAACCAATCCTTCTTTAAGTATTAGATATAACACAGCCTGGAGCTGGAGGAACACAGCAGGCCAGGCAGCATCAGAGGAGCAGGAAAGTTAATGTTTTGGGTTGGGACCCTTCTTCAGAAACATCAGCTTTCCTGATCCTCTGATGCTACCTGGCCTGCTGCGTTCCTCCAGCTCCACACTGTGTTATCTCTGACTCCAACCTCAACAATTCTTACTATCTCCTTTAAGTATTATTCGTCACAGAGTCATAGAAATGTACAGCACGAAAACAGACCCTTCGGTCCAACTCGACCATACTGACCAGATATCCTAAATTAATCTAGTCCCATTTGCCAACATTTGGCCCATATCCCTCTAAACCTTTCCTATTCATATACCCATCCAGATGCCTTTTAAATGTTGAAATTGTACCAGCCTCCACCACTTCGTCTGGCAGCTCATTCCATATACATACGATCCCGCTGTGTGAAAAATTTGCCCCTTACATCCTTTTTAAATCTTTCCCCTTTCACCTTAAAGCTATATCCTCTAGTTTTGGACTCCCCTACCCTGGGGAAGGAGACCTTGGCTATTCACTCTATCCACGCTGCTCATGATTTTATAAACCTCTGTAAGGTCACCCCTCAGCCATCAATTGGATATGATAAGATACGCCTCTGGACTAGGTGGGACATGAGCCCTTGACTTCTGGCTCAGATAGGGACACAACCACTGCATTTAGAAGATCCCTTCCCAATCCTCCTTATCTATATTCTGTCTTAGGAGGCTGGCTAGCTCAGTTGGCTGGACAGCAAGTTTGCAACAGTGAGTGATATCAATCAAGTGGGTTCAATTTCCACACTAGTGATGTTACCATGAAGGAATCCCCTTCTCAACCTCTCCCCTCAGCTGAGGTGCGGTGACCCTCCAGTTAACCCACCACCAGTCATCTCTCTGATGGGAGAGCAGCCCTACGGCCTGGTAAGTCTATAGTAACTTTATGCTACTTTTAGGGTCCATTAAATTATCACGGGTGAGTTAAACAGAAGAGGAACTTGTCTTAGCTAAGAAAATGGTTCGCTGTGTGGTAGCAATAAGCACAGCATCCATTATTAGTCAGACATGACAGGCCATTTGGCCCAACAAGTCCACACTGCCCCTCCAAAGAGCATCCCACTCAGACCCATTCCCCTAGTCTAACCCAAACACCCCTGGGCAATTTAGCCTAGCCAATCCACCTGCCTTGCACATTTTTGGACTGTGGGAGGGAACCCACACAGACATGGGGAGAATGTGCAAACTCCACACATATGGTTGCCCAAAGCTGGGATTGAACCCAGGTCCCTGGTACTGTAAGACAGCAGTGCTAGCCACTGAGCCACCATACCACCCCATTTAGCCATTCATTTTGGCCCAAAGGATAAAATGCAACAAAAAAACTAGAATACGGAACTCAAATGACATAAACCATTGAGGTAGTTTGTCTTCACCTCTGGCGAAGCTTTCAATTGAAACATATCTTAGAATCAATTTGGAAAGGTATATTTCTGACAGTGAATATACTCTGTCGAGCTGAGAATATTCGGATACACAATATACCTTTCCACTACCCGGATTTCCTCTGTGTAACAACCTTTTCAGTCATCAGAGCCACCATGTGCCTAGATTTAATCACTTTCCCGTTCTCGCGCTCTCTTTCTCTCTCTGATACAATAAATTCTTTCTGTTCCAGCACTGAAATGATCCATTCTGGTATAAACCTGAGAGTCAAATATCAAATAGAATATTCCTAGCATTTAGATATTGTAGGGATATGATCATCAGTTACAAAATATTTGATTACTATCTATGTAGCTGTTGCAATGAGGTTACTGTAGTTGGCGAATGATCAGTTGAGCTATTGGCATTGAGATGCAGCATAAGATATCAAAGCAAAAGTAGGCCATTCGGCTCATTGACTCTGTTTCACCATTCGATGAGATAATGACTGATCTGATAATCCTCAAATCTATTTTTCTGACTTTTTCCTTGTTACCTCGATTTCCTTATTGATTAAAATCCTGTCTATCTCAGCCTTGAAACTACTCAACGAACCATCCAGAGCAGCTCTCTGAGCTAAAGAATTCCAAAGATTCACTGCCCCCGAGAGAAGAATTCTTTGTCTTAAATGTATGATCCCTTACTCTGAGATTGTGCCCTCTGGTCCTAGACGCTCCCACAAGGGGAAACGTCCTCTCCATGTCTACCCTGTCAAGCCCCTAAGAATCTTATGTTTCAATAAGGTTTTCTCTCATTCTCCTAAATTCCAATGAGCACAAGCTTAACTGACTCAACTTCTTGTCATACGACAATCTTTCCATGCACAAAATCAATCTAGAGAACATTGTCTGGGCTACCTGCAATGCCAGTATGTCTTCCCTTTGAAGAGACATACAGATCTGTTTGCAGTACTGTGGCTGCTGTCTGTCTAGAACCTTCTGTAGTTTTAACAAGACTACAAGACACATATGAAGATTGATGTAAAGTATTTACCCAATTGCTGTACCATTGCATGGTTCTCCATTATTACTTCCCCAGCCCCTAAATGGCCAATGTTCACTTTGGCCTCTGTCTCATTTTACATATTTGAAGAAGGTCTCACTGTCCATCTCTGTAGTATTTGCTTCCATAGTTTATTTTCTTCTTCTATTTGGTTATTTTTTTTTGGTGGTGTTTAAAATTTTCCCAATCTCTGCTTTTGCTACTGTTCTTTGCCACTTTCTGCTTTTCTTTCCATAAGATTGTTAGAAATAGGAAATGAGAGCAGACCACTCAGCCTCTCGAGCTTGCAGCTCCTTTCAATGAGATCAAATTTGATCCAACATTCCTCAAGTCCCTTTTCTTGCCTTTTTCCTTGGAACCAATTTGACATTTTCCTTCCTTGGGTATCCAGGTTGCTTTTCCCCTGCCTGAGATCATATACTTACTGGGAAATAGCCTTGCTGTGAGTCATGAACCACTTTCTGAAAAATCTGCCATTGTTCCTTAACCATCTTTTCTGCTAAACTCATTTCTCAGTCCACTCCAGCCATCTGCCCTCATCCCTATGTAATTACCCATTTTTAAGGTTGGCACAGTTGGTCCTGACCAAGGTTTCTTGCTCTTGAAATGAAAGCTAAATTCTACCATGTTATGCTCACTGTTCCCTAAGGGACCTTTTACTCCGAGATAATTTTATTAAACTGGCTTCATTACTCATTACCAGATCCAAAATAATGGGAATAATTAAATGTCAATTTTAAGTTTTCAGACAATCTATCTACCCTCTGATTAATCGAGGTGTTGCTGTAGGAATGTAGTAGAGACTGGCAAACTCCATAACCCAATTTTTGTCCCAAGTCTGTTTTTGGTCAAGAGGAATGTGTACTTTCAATGCAGCATTTCCATTGGAAAGAAAATGGGATCTTGGAGATTGCCAATCCCTGCATTCCTATGGCAACATCTTGACCAATCAGTGTTGACCTGCATGGTCTGTGGACCAAGATTGACAGCTAATGGTTCTTGCTGCATCTCCATGTCAACAATAGCCCAACCAATCAGCACTGTCGTGATATGCTGCATAAACCATGATCCCTTTATTTCAAGTCCGTGTCTTGTGTCTTAGTCCCAAAGAATTACGGATCAAAAGCTTTGTCTTGTCTCCTTTCAGCGACGTTTAAGATTCTAAAGGAGGTAGTTTTACAAAGAGGCCTCTAATTAGCACTATTGTGAGGTGGTTGAGGGAGAAGAGTGTGGCAGAGGGAGGTTGAGAAATCAACCCATTCAAAGCAATTACAATTTGTTTGCTTTTACACAATGTATCTCATTTCTCCACTGGCCTGGGAAGGTCTGGTCAATGCCAATATTTTTACTGTTGAAGCAATGAGATAGATTAATGTTTACCTCTAGGGTTTAGGTGAGGTGGTCCAAATCAATCAGATTGCTCCTCCCTAAACATTGACACTGGTAAACAAACTGAAACCATCAGGCTTAGCTCTCTGGAGAACAATGCTTGGCAACATTTCCTTTTTTTTAAAAAAACACATTAGCCAGTAAATCATAGATTGTGAACATGAGGCATCAAACATTGGTATTAACACAGTGCAAATTCTTCTGACCTGGAGTAAAGCTTGGACTGTTTACTTGCTGGATTTCCTTTCTTTCCTAAAGGAGGTATGCCTGGACGAGTGTGACTGCAAAGTACACCTGGCTTTTATTGTCTTTGCTTTCGCCGTCTAGGTGGTCAATCTTTGACACAGATGTTTAAAATTGGAATAGCACAAGAAGAAATGACGCCGGCTTGTGATTAATCTTTTGTCTCCTCTCGGACAATAACCGAAAGTTCGAAGAAAAATGAACTCGTTCTCAAGAACCCTGCCAAGGACTAGCTTGTTGCTCAGTTTAATCTCCCAGAGTACGAGAAGCTAGATGATGTGATGTTTGTGTCTGAATTTTTCTTTTTGAGCTGTCGTCTAGGCCACAATGATACAGAGATCTGGGTGTTCTGGGTCCATTGTACCCTGAAGGTGGCAATGCAGGTCGATAGAGTGGTCAAAAAGGCATACGGCATGCTTTCATTCATCGGACGGAGTATTGAGTACAAGAGTTGGCAGGTCATGTTGCAGTTCCATAGGACTTTGGTTCGACCACATTTGGAATACTGCGTACAGTTCTGGTCGCCACATTACCAAAAGGATGTGGATGCTTTGGAGAGGGTGTAGAGGAGGTTCACCAGGATGTTGCCTGGTATGGAGGGCACTAGCAATGAAGAGAGGTTGAGTAGATTAGGATTATTTACATTAGAAAGATGGAGGTTGATGGGGGACCTGATTGAGGCCTGCAAAATCATGAGAGGTATAGACAGGGTGGATAGCAAGAAGCTTTTTCCCAGAGTGGGGGACTCCATTACTAGGGGTCACGATTTCAAGGTGAGAGAGGAAAAGTTGAAGGGAGATATGCATGGAAAATTCTTCATGCAGAGGGTGGTGGGTGCCTGGAACGCGTTGCCAGCAGAGGTGGTAATGGCGAGCAGGACAGCGTCATTTAAGATGTATCTAGACAAATACATGAATGGGCAGGGAGCAGAGGGATACAGATCCTTGGAAAATAGGTGACAGGTTTAGATAGAGGATCTGGATTGGCGCAGGCTTGGAGGGCCAAAGGGCCTGTTCCTGTTCTGTAATTTTCTTTGTTCTTTGTTCTTTGATACTGGGCTGTGCTACAAGGACTGAGTGTGTGACACGAAAGTTAACGGCTGTATTTCGGCATTGGAGGTAAAGGAAGGAAAAACAACGGCATTTACATAACGCTTTCAACGACGTCAGGACATCCCAGTGCACTTTGCAGCCAGTGGTATCACTGTTACAGAAATAGAAGGGTGGTGCATGGCAAGATCCCACAGAGAGCAATGTGATAATGACTGGAGAATCTGCTTTCCCTGGGCAACGTTTCTCTATCCGCCATAGTTACCAGATAAATGGCGCTAAAATGCATTTTTCACATGTTTGTTTCTTGATCATTAAGTATCCATGGTTAAGGAAATAGGCCCTTGGTCCTTTCATGTACACACTGCTCTATATGACCATAAGATAAAGGAGAAAAAGTAGACCATTTGAGATTCAATAAGATCATGGCTGATCTAACAATCCTCAGCTCCACTTTCTTGCCTTTTCCTCATAAACCCTTGATTCCCTCACTGATCAAAAATTGGTCTATCTCAGCCATGAATATACTTAATGACCCAGTCTCAATAGCCATCTACAATAATGAATTCTGCAGATTCACTGACTACCCACTGAGAGAAGAAATTCCTCCTCATTTCCTGTTAAAAGCCCTTGATTCTGAGATCATCCTCTCCAGTCCCAGACTCTCCCACAAGGAAAACCACCTTTCTGCATCTACCCCCTAGCCCCCCCCAAGAACCTTGTGTATGGCAACGAGGTCACCTTTCATTTTTTTATATTCCACAGACCCAGTCTACTCAAGCCCTCCTCATAAGACTGTCCCCTGTACCTGGTTACTCTGAGTGAACCTTCTCTGAACAGCCTCCAATCCAATATCCTTTTCTTTAGATAAGTGGCCCAAAACTGTTCAGCATTCCATCTGACCAGTGCCTTGTATAGTTTTACCAAAACCTCCATACATTTATACTGCAGGCCCTTTGAAATACAGGCCAAGATTCTATTTGCTTTCTCTACTGTCCATTGAAGTTGCATGTTAGCCTTTTGTGATTCATGGACAGGGACTCCCAAATCTGCCTGTTTTTGTAGACTTGGATTTGATTTATTGCCGTCACATGTACAGGCAGTTTGTAACATACAACGATATACAGATCATAGGGTGAACAAGCGAGAGGCATACAAAGTTACGGTAACACACGAGGTGTATGTGAGCAAGGTCAGCATTCGATTTGAAATTTGAGAGGTCCATTCGGCAGTCTACTAACGGTAGGAGAAAGCTGTTCTTGAGCCTTTATCCATTTAAAAAGTACCGAACTCCTCTTTCAACCAAATCAATGTTCTGCTATCGGTTTGCATTTTCAGGGGCTGAAAGTGCAAAGGATTTTCAAGATGAAGTTGGAGTAATGGGCACACAGTAAGATGCCCTGCATCTGTAGGTTCTGGACTGTGGTCTCTCTGTGACAATATCCAGCCTGGGCTCAAAATCTAGGCTCATCAATGAAGAATGTCCATGTGACTATAGGAGCCTAAAGAGGTGTATCCGGGAAGATTGAGCAGCTACAGGATAGTAAAGAAAAAAATAGATAAGATAAAAGAAATCATAATTGAGAGGTTATTGTAACACCTATGTGTTTTTCTTTTACTCACTGCCTGGATGGAGGTACTGCCGACTGGGTAAGTAATCGTCATCTGTCAGTAATGGCCCTTCAGCAGGTGGTGATGAGCTGCTTTCTTGAACCGTTGCAGGCCATGTAGTGTAGGGAAACCCACACTGCTGTTAGGGAGGGAGTTCCATAACTTTGACCCAGCGACAATGGAGAATCGGCTATATGGTTCCAAATCGGGATGGCAGGTAGAATTGTCCGTACCCACCTGGAGATTTTCGCAGGATGGGCGGGGCACTTTAATTGAGTTGGGTTGGGGTCATAATTTCAGATTCCTGATGGCCATTTAAGGTCTTTCTGTGAAGTTCTCAGAATCTTTCAGGCGGGTCATTTTATCCAACCTTCACGGTTCCAAAGCTGTTTTAGACTCATTAGTGTGTCGTGGGTACTCCTAACATCCCATCCCATTGGAATTAGGCTCATGGGCACAATTGTTTTAGCAAAAAATAGGAATAACATATTCACAAACCCAACTGAAGCTTGGAGACCTCTTCCTCCAAGCTCCACTGGGTACACTCTTCTTCGGACAGCTGGCTGCATCAGAAAGGAGGCAGTTATTTGTGCAAAATGCTGACAGTGTTAGTGATGAAGCCTCTAGGTGTTGATCAGCTTGTTGCGAAACACCTAGGGTTAGGGGTGAAACCTGAGCAGGTCAAGCAGCATGTCCACGAAAGGCAGACACGCCGACTGATCCTAGTAAACCCGACTGAGACAGGCCAAGTGGGGCCTGAACCCAAGAGGGGGATCGACATAAAAGGCCATTTTTCTGGGTGTGTCCTTTTCCCACACAGGCCTTTGGTGTAAAGCTGTCAGACATGGACGTTCTCCTGGTCGTGGAGAAAGGTCGGTGACCCGATGCCATCTAAGCTGCCTAATGTTGTCGCTCCTTTTCTGTTCTGAGTACGAAGCCTGGCAGACATGTGAGAGGCAGTGTCAGTGTGGTGCCAGTCATGTTACATTGGTGACACATTGTACATGAGGCATTTAACAGAGATGTCTGGCACCCAACCTCCTGTGTGACAGTCATATGCAGTGGTAACCTCACAATGCTAATTCTCACCTATAGAGGGATGAAGCATTGAGTCGATGGTGGTGTACACCCTGGCAGAGCACAGCAGATCATTCATCCTCTTGCAGCAAAGGAGGCAGGTTCTCAATGAGGTACCCAGACCACTGACCTCTACAGACAACTCCATCAAGCTTTGTCAATTGGCATGGACTCCTGCTGCCATTCACAGCAGAAAGAACCTGCTTTTTACCCCTGGTCAGGAGAACCCGAAGCCTGGCTTTTCTGCCTGGCCTCTAACCACTCCAAGGTGTGTGTGAGAGGTGATAATGAGCAGAGATGGAGTGACACTCCTGGATTGCAGAGAACAAAGTGCTCCCTGGGGATGCCTCTGTCAATATGGCATCTGAATGTCGGAGCTTGGAATGTGCCAGAAGGCTTCTGAACCTCCTGCCTGTACAATTTGAGGTATTACTCACATGTACACACATGCTGAGCTGAGAAGATGTAACAGCAAGGGAAAAGCTGCCCTCCCTGCGCGCATAAATCCCATTTTCTCAAATCCACCTCCACCCTTAGTCAAAGGAAAAGGAAATTGCGCCTGGTTTGTGCCGTGGGAACATCCTGGTGCTGATCATAGCCCTGGTGCACTTGTCCTTCCCTGCATTAGGACTTGCACCTCTGCTATTTGCTGGAGAGGAACCCTTGGTGAGTTACTGCAGTGAATCTTGTCTCTGCTTTTCGGAGGACACTATGTTAAAGGGTTAACTCTCGACGGTTAAAAGCTCCAAATCTTTCAACAAGAGTTATTGATTCTAGTTCTTGTCTGGCACTGGGATAACTTCGTGGTGAGACAACATCTGGAAGGTGGTTAAATGTGCACACGCAGCAGTGGCTAAAACCTTTATCTAGCCGTTTGCTAACTTACTCTGCTCGAAATAGAATCACTGTTGGGAAAATAAAGGGGAAAGGGTTTGAGTCACTGATTTGTAATAGAGCCAGTGTGTTCCTATTCCACGACAAGTAACAATAGGCTGCACACCAACACAGGTCCAGTCCTAGGATCTCTGAGCTCATTTCCTCAGATGTGAGCCAATTATTGCTGTTATTTATGGTGAGAAAAAGAACGCAGTTATTGTCAACATCAGCTGAGGGAAGAAGGAAAGCAAGTATTGAAGTCTCTTTTTCCTTCCGTTTTCACAGAGAACGAGTATCAGTAGCTCTCAGCTCCTCGGAATATTGTAGGCAGCGATTAACCGAGGTGTGTCGCAATCCTAGTGAGTGCCAGTAATTTGATCTTGTACATAACTCCAAGCAGTGACATTGCAAGTGAAATTGATGAAGGAAGCTTGGAGAAATATAACAGGATTGGCAGCATCTGTGGAGAGAGAAAAGCTGAGTTAATGTTTCAAAGCCAGTATGACTTCTTCCCCAAATGCTGCCAGACCTGCTGAGCCTGTCCAACACTTTCCCAGTTTTTATTTCAGATTGGCAGCATCCAGGGTATGTTGCTTTCTATAAAGAAAGAGGCCATTTGGAAACTGACTTCAATGTTAATTTTTAGGCACGATATTAAACCAAAACCTGCCACTAAGTTTGTCACATTTTGGAGCATTCTGTTGCCACGTTATGCTTTATGTATCAGACATTGTCCCTGCCTAAGAATAAAGGGTGAGCCATTCAGGACTGAGATTAGAAAGAATTTCTTCACTCAAAGAGTTGTGAACCTGTGGAATTCTCTCCCACAGGAAGCTGTTGGGGCCAGTTCATTAGATATATTCAAGTGGGAGCTGAGCATGGTCCTTCTGGCTAAAGGGATCAAGGGGTGTAGGGAGAGGGTGGGAATGGGATACTGAGATTGCATGGTCAGCCATGATCGTATTGAATAGTGGTGCAGAGTCAGAGGGCCGAATGGCCTACTCCTGCCTAGATAACAAGCATGGGGCTGGATGAACACAGCAGGTCAAGCAGCATCATAGGAGCAGGAAAACTTGACGTTTCGGGCCTAAACCCTTCATCCAGCCCCATGCTTGTTATCTCGGATTCTCCAGCATCTGCAGTACCTTTTATCTCTGATACAATTTTAACCGGCCTACTCCTGCCCCCCTGTTTTCTGTGTTTCTATGTTTTGGTTCTGATATGCCATATTCTGACTGGATTTTTGGACTTTGCCTATGATCTCACAGTAAGGCCATGGGTTCTTGTCAATGCATTGTTAATTATACAGGGACTGGTGGTCGAGATATTATCACCCTCCTCATTTTCTTGGTCTGGTTGGAAGTGTACTGCTACCTGGAGGGAGCTGGGTTCAATTTCAGCCTCAGATGTCTGTGTGGAGTTTACATGTTCTCTCTGTGTCTGCGTGGGGTTTCCTCCAGGTGCTCCAGTTTCCTCCCGCAGTCCAAAAATGTACAGGTTAGTTGGTTTGGCCATGCTAAATTGTCCATAGTGTCTAGGGATATACATGTTAGGTGGATTAGCCATGGCAATAGAATTTGTGGGGTCGTGAGGTGGGTGGGTTTGGGATGAATGCTGTTTAGAGGATTGCTATAGACTCACTGGGCCCAATGGCCTCTTTCAGCACTGCCGGGATTCTGAGTGTACATGGAGACAAGAAGCAGTGCGTTCTTTTACAGGGAAGATAGTAGGACGTATTGAGAGAGAAGTTTGCAAAGAAAGTGGGAGCTTGGAACTTCATGAACAGAGATAGCGGGCTGGATTTTGATGAGTGGTACTCACACAGATTGTCATTCCATTCCTTCATTTCTCATGTTAAAGATCTCTGCCCTTCTGATTTAAGACATCCCTGCCCTGATTGGAATCTTGTCCCAGATGGAAAGTGCAGATGGGAGGGGTGTGGGGAGTTGTGTCAATGTCTAGGAGAAATGGGTGTGTTGGCACCCAGTGGGGGGAGGGTTGTTAGACCATGAAGGGTGTGGACAGTAGGTGTCAGGTCAGGGTCAGGAGGGTTGTAAGGTGTCTGAGGAAGGGGTACAGTTCAGAGTATAGTTAGGGGGTCACTTTATTAGTTACCCTGGAATTAGACTAGATTTCTAACCTTGCATGCATACCTATTTACTTAACTGCAGATCAGCCCTCCCGATTTTCCGATTTTAAATGGATACTTTCAGGGGGCTCCAGGCGTAGGAGCATTATGATCAGAATCCCCAATTTCCTGGGCAAGTCCCTCAGAGACTGGATCATTGAGGATTCCACAGGGTACCAATGTGTAACTTCATTAAATCTGGAAGGCTGGTTTCTGATGCAGCGTGATACCAACAGCATGGGGTCAATTCTCACACCAGCTGAGGTTACCATGAAGGACTCTCCTCAATTTACCCCCTCGCCTGAGGTGTGGTGACCCTCAGGTTAAACCACCACCAGCCATCTCTCCTGGGGGAGCAGCCCTATGGTCCTATAGAACTGTGGTGACCTTACTTTCGCACTGCAGAACTGACCATCTAGCTACCGCAAAATCTGAAGCATTGACTTCTGAAGCAGGTAAGTTATAGTAAACCTTTTTATAAAGCTCTGCTTATGCCTTAACTTGAGAATATTATGGCCAGTTCGAGTTACCACACTTTAGGAAGGATGCGAATGTCTTCAAGAAGGTGCAGAGGTGATGTATCAGAATGGTCCCAAGGATGAGGGATTTTTGGAACAAGGTTACGTTGGAGAAACTAGAGAAGCTTGATAGCAGCAAAAAAAATTGAGGAGAATTTTTATAGATATGCACAAGATGATGGTAGGTTCAGAAAAGATAGACAATAGCTGTTCCAATTAGCTGATGGGTATAAGGATTCAGGAGCACAGCTTTAAGGTCTTGGGCAAGCAATGCTGGATGGTTGTGAGGAAGAGCTTTTTAACACGATGAGTGATAATGACTTGGAACTCGCTGACTACAGACTTGGTGGAAGTGGAGACAATGAATGATTAGAAAGGGAATTGGATGGGGACCTGATGGAAAATAAGCTTGCAGAGTCATTGCATCTATGTGGGTTTCTACCAAGTGCCCTGGTTTCCTCCCACAGTCCAGAGATGTGCAGGTTAGGGTGGATTGGCCGTGTTAGATTGCCCACAGTGTCCAGGGATATGTGGGTTAGGTGGATTAGCCATGGGAAATGCAGGGTTGCAGGGTTAGGGTAGGGTTTGGGTGGGATGCTCTTTGGAGCTTTGCTGTGGTTTTGATCAGTCTAATGCCCTGTTTCCACTCTGTTGGTTCTACGAGCCTATATGAAATAGGAGCAGGAGGAGATTGCTTAGCTCCTCTGTCTTGCTCTGCCATTCAATAAGATGATGGATGTCCTGATTCTGGCCATAGGTTTTCCAGCCCATGTAACAGCCATTGAATCCCTAACCGGAATCTTACTCAGTGAATATATTCAATGACCCAATACTTAACACTGACAGAGAAAATTGCAGATGGTAATGACTTTCGAAATGAAAAGTTCCTCTTTAACTCCGTATTAAATGGACAGATCCTTGTTTTGAAATGGTTTTAGATTCCCCGACATCTACCCTGTCAAGTTCTCTCAGAATTGTATATGTTTCAATAAGGAGTGCCGTGCTGATGTTCTCTTGTGGGTGGATAATTAAATCAGGAGATGTTGGTGCTGATCTTCACTGTGATGTTGTCTACGCTGGGAGGCGAATGCTGACATTAATTGAGGCTGCAGATGTTCTGGGAGACCAGCCCTAGTGATTCCCTAACACTGTCAATTTTCTGTTCTGCTGTGCGTACGGATGAAAATGCCCCCCAGCAACCAGAGATGCACCTGGCTGAGTGATGCCAATGTGCATGTTAATGATAGCCTTTCAGTCTCAGCTATCCACTTGTGTTGCCAACCCCCCCAGTTTTGCCTGGAGACTACAAGAATGAAAGATTCAACCACTCCTCAACACCACCACAAGAAATCTGAGAGTAAAAAGTAATCTGTGGGATATTAAATGCATGATTTATTTTAGTTTTTCATTTTTACTTTGAATGCTTTTACACGCAAACATACAAAGTATGAACAGAAGTGGCCCATTACAAGGCCACTCCACTATTGATTGTGGGTGACATTGTTCTGTTGCAAATTCCTGTCTTTTCCCCAATTAAACACAATAACAAAAACAGAAATTGCTGGAAAAACTCAGCAGGTCTGGCAGCATCTGTGAAGGACAAAACAGAGTTGACGTTTTCGGGACCTGTGACTGAGCTCCGAGGATAAATGTGAGTGTCCGCTTTGGTAGCCAAAAAAAAGCAGATTATTAGGGACAAAAACAGAAATTGCTGGAAAAGCTCAGGTCACTCGACCCAAAACGTTAACACTGATTTCTCGCCACAGATGCTGCCAGACCTGCTGGGCTTTTCTAGCAACTTCTGTTTTTGTTCCTGATTTACAGCATCCGCAGTTCATTCGGTTTTTATCCCCAGTTAAACTTTGATTCAAAGAACCAAACAACCTCGGCCTTAAAGAATATTCAATGATCCGACCCCCTCTGCCCAAAGTTACACAGTCCTCTGAGAAAAAAACATTCTCTGCATTGCCATCCTGAAAGGGCAACCCCTAATTTGGAACCGTGCACTCGCAAGAGGAAGAATCCTTTCACATGTGCCTTGTCAAGACCCTTCTGGATGTTACATACTTCAATCAAGTCATCCCCCTCTCTTCTAAACTCCTCATGAAACACTCATTCCAGGTAACAATCTATAAACCTCCTCTAAACCATCTCCAACGCACTGATATCGCTCCTTAAAAGAGGAGATCAAACTGCACACAGTAATAGAGATGTATTTTCACTAAGGTGCTGGATAAATGAAGCATCACTACCTTAATTTTATATTCAATTCCTCTCATATTAAACGATCGCAATCCATTAGCCTTTGTAATTATGTTCTTTTCCTGCATACTAGCTCTTTATAATTGAAATACTAGGACATAAGTTTGCAGCTCGGAATTCGTGATTAAGTATTACCCTTTTTATATCCTGTCTACCAAAGTGAGCAACTTCACATTTTCCCATATTATATTTATCTGCTACCCACTCAACCTACCAATATTTATTTGCATACTCCTTTAGTCTTCTTCATGACATACTATCTTCCCTCTCACTGTGTTGTCTGCAAATTTAAGCTACCTAACCTTTGTTACTGGATGCCCTTCTGAGGCATCGAGAAGTGAAGATGGAATCAATGGATGGAACGTTGACTTGTGTGATGGACTGGGCTGTGGCTTTGTATGATCCTGGGCACAGCAGAGCAAGGACTTGGAACATAGACTCTCGATTGGTACATCAGCACAGTATCGAAGGAGCAGTGCACTGTCAGGGGTACCAACTTTCAGAGGAGGCATTGAGCCATTTACCCTGTCTGCACTTTCAAGAGCTGGTAAATGATTCAGGGAATTACTTCAAAGAGGATAGTGGAATTCTATCCAGGTGTTCTGGTCAATGTGTATCCTTCAACCAACTAATAATCCAGACTACTGCTCTGTGACCATGGGTTCCAATCATGGCAGCTACTGGAATTTAATTTAAATCAATATGTCTGAGATTGAACGTTAGTCTCAGTTATGGTGGCACTGAAACTATTGATTGTTGTAAAAGCCCGTCTGGTTCACTAAGCTCCGTTTTAGGGAAAAGAATCCTCTGTCTGTATCCAACCTGGCCTACGTGTGACTCCCAGCCCACAGCAAAATGGTTGACTGTCACATTCCCTCTGAGATAGCTGAGCAATCTAATTGTTCAAGGAGCAAATAGGAATGGGGCAAAAAATACAAGTCTTGCCCTCAACACCTGCATCACATGAAAGGATTGAAAACAGGCTGTTCGTGGCATCTTGCTGTGTGCCATTTTTGTTTTCTGGATGTGCAAGTGAAGTCTTTGGAGGCATATAATCAAGGTGCTACATAAATGCAAGTCTCGCTAACTTCGAACCCTGCAATGGCAGTTATGCATCACAGGTTCAGATTTTAAAGAGGCGACTTTTTGCGCAGTCTTGCATCCCTGACACTGCTCTGCTCCCGGAGAGAAGAAAAGTAACCATTCGCACCTTTGTGTTAAGCACCTGTGAACAGTTAGTAACGTCCACTGATACCTTGGTTAGGAGTGGATCCAGACTGGAATGTTCTGGTATTCCCCTTCCATTGCATTCAAAACATCCAAAATAAATCGGACAAAGGCAAAGTTGACCGAAATGAGGAAGAACATGGATTCCTGAAAGGTAGGGGACGAACGTGAAAATCCCAAGTTTCCAGGAGAGCCCAGGCCCATGATCCCTCTGTCTAGCAATCTGAAATGTGATATTGTGTTTTCTCTTTTGCGCAACTTCAATTGGAAGCCCCCAGAGATTAGGTACATGTCAGAATAGATTTGAATTCGTAAATGATATAAGTTTGCCTAGCTGCTGTCTGTTACATTAAACAGAATCTTTCGAGAATTCCAGGCTTTAATTTCGTTACAGACCCGCCACCCCAGGTTATGCACTCTGAGTATCCTTTTATGGAATTTTGTGTCAATTTTTGTGAGCAATGGGGCCACCACAGAATTAAACCTACCCCATGTTTATTTAAAAAGGTGCATCATTGTTAACTCTTTCCATTCCATGGGTAACCTTATGGGCCGCAGAACTGGAGAATTCTGGGAGGTGGTTGATGGTAAATCTGAGCAGCAGTCCTTCCCAGGTTTAGCACTCTGAGGACAATAGGTCTACTACGTCCCCAAGCACAAATGTCTCATTTACTCTCTCTCAAAATATTAGTTTCTGACAGAAATGTGAACGGCATTTGAATTAATCAATATTAGCAATCACCTTGTGGTATTGAACTTGAATATCGTCAAGAAGAGAAACGAGAAGCTTTTCATTTTGCAATCAGGACCAATGCAAGAGTGCCAAATTTCAAAAAATCACAACAATTTATACTACGGCAGAAAAAGGCGCTGATCATGCGGCAGATTAAGTTTTTTTTTTATTGGTTGAGTGGCTGAGGCATTGCCATGGAGAAAGCAAAAGGGAATTATAGGCTACATAAGATCCTGGATAATTCAAAGGATGCAAAAGACGTGGACTCTGTGAATCTCTACAGAAAAGTTGTTAAAAGATCTGCAGTATAAATTGTTGGCAGGCAATTAGGGATGGACAATAAATGCTAGCCTAGCCAGTAACACCCTCTTCCTGTGAATGAAAAGCCGGAGAAATTTAAATGTCTGTGTACTCTACTTTGTGTGGTAACTGTGTGCAAATATATGAAAGGGAGCAATTGGCAGGAAACGCATCCAGCCTTGAGTCTTGTGTGTAGGACTATATGCATTTATTTATGAGGCAGTGTGCTCTCAATATGAAGACCATCACAGTTGTGTTGTACCTAATAATCAAAGGAGCAATTTTTTTTGCTCCTCTAAACGAAAATAACGACTGAAAATTTTGGCAAGTAATATATTTAAATCTACATTGGCTTATTTGCAGGCTTGAAAATTTTAGCGTTTTTTTTTCTACTGCTTTCACATGAAGCAAATTTTTGGCATGCATCAAGGACAACCAAGATTTCGGGGAATGTGTCCGTGTGTCTGAACGTAAGTCGCTTTGAGTTCAGATCAATATGTTCAAACATTGTGTTGAACAAGGTGGAGCAGCTTCGCTATTTAATTAGCTGAGTGGCTGGCTTTCTGCACCTGCTTTTTATTCAATGAAACGATGGATTATCTTGTACAGGATGTGGCAGAAATGCAGAAAGATAAATGCTGGGAATGGAGGGTGTTCGACAAGAATGATTAATAAGACATCTGGTATAGGTGCAAAGAGAACAGGAGGAAATAGAACAGAGGGCATTGTGGGGATGGGGGACCATTCTTGTGGCTTCTGTATACTTTCATCACAAACTATTATTTTTGGAAAAATCTCCTCCGTCACCAAAAAAAAGCAGGGAATTTTCGCACACGCTTTTACAATGTAGCAGCAGTTAATGAGAAGAGTAATTCTTTACCCTAGGAGACAGCCAGAGTGTGAGAATCTTTTCATTTCAATGGTGCTTATTACTACCACAGAAGTTATTTGTAACCAACAGTAAAAATTTATAACAGTAACAGTAATGTTTATGCCAGTGTTATCAAATTCAAGTTGAAAACAAAAATAGCTACTTGGCCCAGTCAGTCGAAAATTTTCCCTTGATCTCCCTGGGTTAGAGTCTTTGACTGACTGGGTTAGAGTCTTTGGCTGGAACCTGTAATGTCATCACTGTATCCTGTTTTGCTTATACAGAATTCAGGAGTGTACAATCAATGTTACAACCTCCTCATCCCCAAAGCTCTGCAATCCTCCAATTCTGGCCTGTGTCCCATCCTCAATTTCCTTCGCTCCACCATCGGAAGATGAGCTTTCAACCACCTCACCATCTGAAATTTCCTCTCAAACTCCTTGTCTCTCCAACTGTCAGTTCCCAGATTGAACGTTTACTGCACTGATGTAAAACGGTCCAGGCAGCAGAATGAATCAATTGACAGTGTAGTTTGGATAACGCTGTTTTGCCCCCCATTGGGAGGATAAATGTTGTGTTACCACAAGTAAATCATATTACAAGAGTATAGAACAGGCCTTTATGAAACCACACTTCCAAATAATGCGTCCAGTTTTGGTCTTTTTATTGATGGGGAAGGATACACTTTCCTTTGACAGAATGCACTGCAGGCCCACTAGACTTATTCCTGGGATGACAGAATCACAAACATAAAGTCACCATGCTCCAAGAGGACCGTAACACTGCTCTCTCATCAGACAAATGACCAGCAGGGAGTTTAACCTGAGGGTCACCAGGACCGTAAGAAACTACAGAGATTGTGAGCACAGCCCAGTCCATCACACAAACCAACCTTCCATCCATTGACTTCATCTGTACTTCTCGCTGCCTTGGAAAGACAGCCAACATCGTCAAAGACCTGTCCCACCCATTTGGAATCTCTTCAATCTCTTCCATCAGGCAGAAGACACAAAAGCTTTAACACCTTTACCATCAGGTTCAAGAACGGCTTCTTCCTGCTGTAATTAGAATTCCCAAATTTCAAATCTAATGTTAATCTTGCTTTTTGTGCACCTTCTCTGCAGCCGTAACTTTGTATTCCTTGCTCTGTTCAATCACCTAATGATCTTAGTAAGGTATGATCTCCCTGTACTGCACGTGAAACAAAACTTTTCACTGTACATAGGTACATGTGACAATAATAAATCAAATCAGATTGGAGTCTTTGAAGCAAAGCTACAGCCTTCTGACTACCTCAAAAGAGTTTAAGTGTTGGTGTTTAGCTGCCTTGTGAATATTCCTCTGTGTGTTATTTTCCGCCAGGTGTTAAGCCATTTAGTGTAATGGCCAGACCCGTTTATAAACTCACTCACTTTGACCCCTGACTGATGGAAATCTAAAACGAAAAGCACCAGAATCTGGGTAGCGATAGTGAAACAGCTACTGGTTTCAGAATCCAGACAACCTGACTGCACCTCCTAAAGCTGGAGAAACAGCAAGCTTTCCCTAGAGACACGACTGGCTCAGTTCCACACAAAACTCACAGTTAAAATAAATGGCATGGAAAACATACACAGCAAGACAGAAGTATGAAACCAGTCACCCTTCTCCAGGAACAATCGTAGGAGGTGAGCAACTTGCAAATTTTAAGTTACTTCAGGAATTTCACTGTGAGACTGGAACTCCTTGCTCTGCTGTTTAATACACGTTGTTGAAGGTTCGAGAAAACATGTTCCAATAAAGTAGGGCGAATGCTGATCTCAAGTTAATCCTCCAAAGGTATTTGTATTGGTGCTAATCACTTCAAGATAGTGTCAAGACCCAAGTACAGGAGCAAAAGGTGTTTTGCTGCAATTGTACAGAGTCTTGGTAAGAGCACACCTGGAAAATTGTGTGCAGTTTTGGCCTCCTTATCTCTGAAAAGATAGAGAAGGAGCGCAATGAAGATTCACCAAACTGATTGGCAGGACTGATACATAAAGGGAGAGTGGATTGGTAAATATTATATCCATTGGAATTTAGAAGAATCAGGGAGAATCTCGTAGGAACCTATAAAGGATTAGACAGGGTAAACACAGAATATTCCCAATGACCAAGGAGTCCAGAACCAGGGATCACAGTCTAAAAGTACAGGGTAGGCCACTTGGGACTGAGAGGTGGAGACATTGAATGTTTTCAGGAAGGATTTCGATATAGTTCTTTGGACTAAAGGAATCAAAGGGTATGTGGAGAAAGGGGGGAGAAGTTACTAAGTTGGATGATCAGCCATGATCATATTGAATGGTGAAGCAGGCTTGAGGGGCAGAATGGCCTCCTCCTAATCCTGTTTTCTGTTTCTTTTTCAGAATTGAGTAATTTCAGGTTTACGTATTTCTCTCTTTGGGATCCCTGACTCAAGGTGCTGTTCAATTTTAAAAAACACCCAGTTGGAAAACCACAAGCTAGTACTTCTTGGACAGTTGAGGGGATGATTTTATGTGTTAATCATGACTCAATTGGCAGCGCATTTCACTCTGAGTCAGAGGGTTGGTGTTTCAAGTTCACTTCAGAGCTTGAGCATCCCGTATGAAGCACACACCTTGAATTAACCTAAAGTAGTCCCACTCCCTCCACAATCTCATTCACTCTCTGAGGGTGTTCATGTTCCGATTACAGCCACATTTAACAATTCCAGTCTAACTGTGGTGCTTCTGTTTTCTCTGGTGCAAGATTGAGTTTTCCAACCTTGTGGCATTGTCCAGGAGATCCCAGGAATTGAAAATTCAACTCCTGGACACTGCCTTGAGCAACACCTGGAGGAAAAATCAGTGACCGTAAGATGTGACGCTGAAGTAGGCCATTCAGCCCATCGAGTCTGCTCCACCATTCAATGAGACCACGGCTGATCTGAAAATCCTCAACGCCTGACTCCTGCCTATTCCCCATAACCTCTGATTTTCTTCACTGATTAAAAATCTGTCTATCTCAGCCTTGAAAATACTTGACCACCCAGCCTTGATAACCCCCTGCAACAAAGAATTCCACAGATTCATTATCTTCTGAGAGAAGAAATTCAAACATATGACTAAGACTAGGCCACTCGGCCCTTTGAAACTACTTTCCCATTCAATAAGCTCATGGTTGATCTGATTTTAACCTCCACACAATATTCCTGCACATCCCTGATGATCTTTCATCTCCTCAATAAGCAAGAATCTATATTAATTTAATAATATAATTTAAAGATATTTATTATTTATTAATATGTAATATTTATGTATTAAAAAGTCCTTCTCATCTTAAAGATGTGACCCCCTTTACCTGAGATAATGCTGTCTGCTCTTAGACTCTCCCACAAGGGGAAACGACCTTTCTGCATTTACCCTGTCAAGTCCCCCAAGAACCTTGTATTATTCGCCTCTCATTCTTTGAAACGGGGTTGCATGTTTTCACTGAAAAGCTCTGTTTCTCAGCTGTGGTATTGCTGAGTGGGGAGACAGGAGGTCATATGATAAACTCCAGGAATACATCAACTCCAGTGGGTCATTTTATGTAAGAGTGCAGGCCAGTATATTTGAAGGACACAAAGGAAAAGCAAAAGTAATAAATAGAAAGCGCAAACAAAAAATAAACATATAATCTCCACAGTCCAGGTACAGGCCATTCAGCCCATTCAGTCTGCGCCAACTCTCCGAAGTGCATCCCACCCAGACCGCCCCCTTCCCCGTAACCCTGTATTTCCCATGGCTAACCCACCTAACCTACACATCCCTGGACACTGTGGGGCAATTTAGCAAGGCCAGTCCACCTGACCTGCACATCTTTGGACCGTGAAAGGAAACCGGAGCACCCGGAGGAAACCCACACAGGGAACACGGGAGAACATGCAAACTAGTCACCTGAGGGTGGAATCAAAGCCAGGTCCCTGGCGCTGTGAGACTGCAGTTGTTAACTACTGTGCAGCTATGCTGTCCAGGTGAAGCTTGAAAGTTAAAGTTTACTCAGGTGGCTCTGCTGCTTTAGAAACCCAAAGGGGAAAACAAACCAGTGATTGAACGTTTGGGAAGGATTGTTCTGGCTGTGCTAGAGCTCCATTATAAGATTATACTCAATGCAAAGGGGAAGCGATGGCCTAGTGGTATTATCCCTGGACTGTTAACCCAGAGACCCAGATAATGGTCTGGGGACCTAGGTTTGAATCCTGCCAGGGCAGATGGTGTAATTTGAATTCAATAAATATCTAGAATTAAGAGTCTAATGATGACCATGAATCCACTGTCAGTTGTTGGAAACACCCATCTGGTTCACTAATGTCCTTTAGGGAAGGAAGTCTGCCATCCTTGCCTGGTCTGGCCTACAGCCCCACAGCAATATGGTTAACTCTGAACTGCCCTCCAGCCAATTAGGGATGAGCAATAAATGCTGGCCTGGCGAGCAATGCCCTCATCTTGAGTAAAGGGAAAAAAAAAATCCAGACTGACACAGAGCATTGACAGATTTTACCAATTGTTTTATCCTCCTGGGAAATACTCCACTTGACTCAGTGAGTTTCTCTCTGGCCTTTGGGCAACTCACCCAACACCATGCGATTGTTTTGCTACCTCCTACTAAGACCCCACCTCAAACCTAACTCCAAATATTGGCAAACATTGCCCAATATCTGTCTCAATCTGCCATCTCCTCCAAGGCCCCAGCAAGCTGTAGACCCAGGGAACGAGAGTCTTGACTTGTCAATCGAGCTCAATTTGCTTTAATTGCTCCGATTTCCCTAATACATCACCGCAATGTCTGAATGCAGCTTAACAAAATAAAGGGAAGGTTTCTGTTAAATAATTACAGCCACAGAGAAAATAAGCCTACGTCCAACTGAAATAAATGGACAGCTTGGAAAAACAAACAGTGGGATGCTAAATAAACCAGGAGAATGAATGGATTACACACACGCAGAGATACAAGTTAGTGCTGAACCATTCGTCTTGCTGTTTCCCATCGTGGGTAGCATCAAGACTGAAATAATGTTGTTGACATGCCCACAATCACTTCGAGTTATTTCAGGAATACAGTTTAGTTTGTGGTTTGTTTTTGTAATGGGGCTCAGTAGCTGTTGCTACCTTCCAATAACCTGCTATGGGATTGCAGTGAAACTGGAAACGCAGAAAGCATTTACATAGCACCAGTTAGAATATTCCGAATGCTTCACATCCAGTGAGATACCTTTGACATTAAACCAGTCATGTTAACAACCGTCCAGGATTAGCCTGGAGTCTCCAGGATCAACCTCCAGAATGTTTGTGAAACAATCGCAGGGAGCTAATAAAGATTTTATTTTTGTCATTTTTTTTGAACATTCCTCTATTCCCAGATATAAAGATATTGAAAATAGGGGATGAAAGGCTATTTGGCTGACAGCTAAGCAGCATCTAGTTGGGTAATGAGTCTCCTTTGCGTTCCAATTGGTGGAGGATGGCATTGCATCACAAGGATGGATATTTTAATTGGCTGAATAATGATTGGAGCACAGGGGAATGCGATGTGATACAATCTCCAGAAACAGAAACCTCATCACAGTTAGCCATCCTAGCAGTAACGGTTGTAAACGTCGGAAACATGGCAGCCAATTTGTGCAGAGCGAACTTTCAAAGACAACAAAGTGTTAATGACCAGATCAGTAATATTGACTAAAGGATCAAGATTGATCGGGTCAACATGGAGGACCCTATTGCTTGTTATTCAGAATAGCATGGTGGGATCAATTTACAGCCACTTGGAAAGGAAGTTGGATCTTAGGTTTTATGTTTCAGTAAAACGTCAGCATCTCCCAACCAAGTAGTACTCCTTCAGTGCGTACAGTGGATCATGAACCCACAACCTTCTGTCTGAGAGGTGGGAGTGTTACCACTGAACCAGTGCTAACTCCTAGTTCATACTGTATGACTCTGTTACAGCACAGAAACAGACCCTTCAGTCCAACCCGTCCATGCTGACCAGATACCCGAAATTAATCTCGTCCCATTTGCCAGTATTTGGCATTTTGCTCTAAAACTTTCCAATTCATGTATCTATCAACGTACCTTTTAAATGTTGTAATTGTAATCAGCCTTCACTCTGGCAGCTCATTCCATAAACATACCACCCTCTGCATGAAAATGTTGCCCCCTTAGGCCCCTTTTATATCTTGCCTCTCTCGTCTTAAACCTAAATCTATCTACTTTTGGACTCCTCTACCCTGGGAAAAAGACCTTGGTTCTTCACCCTATCCATGCCCCTCATATTTTTATAAACCTCAATAAGGTCTCCCCACAGCCTCCGATGTTCCAGGGAAAAAGCCCCAGCCTATTCAGGCTGTCCGTTCAGTCCCTGCAACATCCTTGTGAATCCTTTCTGCACCCTTTCAAGTTACCAACATCTTTCCTATAGCAGGGAGACCAGAAATGAACGCCGTATTCCAAAAGTGGCCTAGTTGTTGGTTTTCAGGTGTGAGGTGTCTCCCCAAGCATATAGATGTAAAATGCCTTTATCTGCTGCATTGTTTTTGTGTATCAATTTATTTAAACTGAATTCCCACCTTTCGTTAAAACAGTAGCTGGAGACATTTCACTAGGAATCATAAATATCTTATTGTTAATATCATACAAGTGTTTTCACACCTCTACCTCATAAGTACGTAGGCTGGTGTCCATCTGCGCGATATAGATTTGATAAAATGAGAAAAGGGGACAGCAGACTGAGCTGTCATTGTCCTGAAAACCCTGGGTTTGTTTGGTTAAAACCATCCAGGGTGTAGCATGTTTTTTTTTTAGGAGTATAATTTTTATAATGTGTGTCATATATTAATGAGCCACATCACAGAATGTGGAAGCAGGCCATTTGGCCCATAAAGTCCACACCAATCCTCCTACCCCATCCCCGTAACCTTCCATTTCCTCATGGCCAACCCACCTAACCTGCACATCTTTGGACTGTGGGAGGAAACCCGCACAGGTACGGGGAGAATGTGCAAACTCCACATAGACAGTTGCCCGAGGGTGGAATCAAACCCAGATCCCTGGAGCTGTGAGGCAGCAGTGCTAACCACTGAGCCACCGTGCCACAGATTTTTCAGTCAGATTTGAACAAATAATTCCAACAATTCATTAGGCATCTCCTGCAGAGGTGTTATAAATTTTTGCATGAGACATTATGATGATTGGTTTTTGTAGGTACAACACACTTCTGAAATCTCTGCAAACAAGATAAGTAACAGTGCACCGACTTAAGTAATTGAAGCATCTTGAAAGAGCAGAGCAGACTTTGAATCACAAAGTATCAGTTAGAATATTGTGTTCAAGCAGAATGAAACAATGGTGGTAAAGAAATACAGATTTAAGGGAGAGACAAAGATTTTAATACAATTCCACAGTGGAGTGCTCTGTGTGGTTCCGGTCACTGCACTATGGGAAGGATGTGATTGAACTGGAAGAGCTGTAGAGGAGAGTCACCCCTGGATATCTCCTGGGATGGAACATTTTAACAGTGAATAGAGACTGGATAGGTTCGGGTTGTTTTCTTAGGAACAGAGAAGGTTGAGAGGAGTACCCGATAGAGGTGTGTACCATGATGAAGGACGAGGACAGGATGAATGGCAAGCAGCTGTTCCCCTTAGTCAAAGAGTCAATAACAAGTGGACATAATTTTAAAGTGAAAGTCAGAGGGTTCAGACGGGACTTGAGGAGAAGCATTTTCTTTCAGAAGCTGGTAGGGGTATGGAATTCATTGCCCGGGAGGGTAATTGTGGCTGGTATTCCCACAACTTTTAAAAAAATACTTGTCATGTCATAACATTCAAGGCTATAGTGCTGAAAAACAAGACTGGTGTAGATTGTATCAGAGATAACAGGAACTGCAGATGCTGGAGAATCCGAGATAACAGGGTTTAGAGCTGGATGAACACAGCAGGCCAAGCAGCA
>JAHRHZ010000064.1:8079125-8172981 GCA_024137785.1 Ginglymostoma cirratum
GGGGGAGGCGGATAGAGGATGGATAGAGGAGAGGATAGGTGGAGAGGAGGCAGACAAGTCGAAGAGGCGGGGATGGAGCCAGTAAAGGTGAGTGTAGGTGGGGGGGTGCAGGGTGTTTTCTGCACTGTCTGATTCTTCAATTTATAAATCTGCTTCTCCCGCCTTTTCAGGCAGCATCGTATGATTTGCTGCCTTGGGTGGAAAGTACATTAAGAGACCAGAAGTAGTATTACCCGGCTATAATGTAAAAACCACGCACGCACTGTATCCACACGAGCCTCAGTAAGGAGCTGAAGTCCCAACAAGTACAGAGTTTCCGGGATCAGGTTTTCTCAGTGTTAAAACATGATACACTTGATGATACGAAAGCGAGAAATTCCTGTGTTGAGTGTGCAGCTGGATCTGGGCACTCCCACGGTCTTGTTGCATCAACCGGCATAAATTGAATACCAGGGAATACGGTTCCTAACACATGTGTGTGTCTGTGCCTATATATGTAAAGAAAACAGCAAATGATTTTTCAGTATTGTCAGCTTGGCAAACTTAGGGATTGCTGCAATAAAGCCGGAGGAGTGCAACTTCTGCTACTAAGATACCTGTCAATGAAGTTATCAACTTACTAAATGAATTTCTCACTGTGGGCTATGTATCTCTGCCATTCATTTGAGATTTGTCTCCTGTCAGACTCCTTTCACTCAGTAAGCCCTTGAGCAGCAGCACCATTGCTGCATCTCAGCACGAGGGACCCGGATTCGATTCCAGCCTCTGCGACTGTCTGTGTGGAGTTTGCATATTCTCCCCGTGTCTGTGCGGGTTTCCTCTGGGTGCTCAGGTTTCCTCCCACCACCAAAAACGTGCAGTTTAGGTGGATTAGCCGTGGGAAATGCAAGGTGATAGGGAAGGGGTGTACGTCAGAATGGTACACTCTTCGGAGGGCTAGTGTGGATTCGATGGGCCAAATGGCCTGCTTCCACGCTATCGGGATTCTGTATTTGTAAGCTGGTGTGTTCCTCTGTGCTGGTAAGGTAAAGCCTCCATAGCCTCAGAGGACAATAGGGCTGCTGTCTCATTAAGGAGGGGTGACTGGAGGTGAATTTAACCTGAGGGTCACCATGCTTCAGGCAAGGTCAAGAAGGTGGCACCCTGAAGGAAACCACAGCTGGTACAGGAATTGAACCAGCTCTGTTAGCGTCACTCTGCATTGCAAACCATCTATCCCAATCAATGCTGGCAGAAGCTATGGCGACTGAGTTGTGAGTGGACTTTTTGGAACTTCACCTTGAGACGTTTAAGCCCCCAGCATAGTGTCATGTGTGAAATATGTGGTCGTTGGTAACCCATGCAAAGCAGATCTTCATATATATTTATGCGCTTGCTGACTCTCTTCATGCCTTGTGTGCTACCTACTCACTGCAATTAACAGCCCAATGGCAACTCGCATACTTGCTCACACATAGTGCACTCTCACCATCACACACACAGAACTCAGCCTGACTTTCAACGCAGTCCTCATGCTACAGGTGATGGTCTGAATTTGAGATTGACTGCAACAGTTTAAGAACACGGCCAACACATGGCATGATCCCCTGCAGTCATTGGCAGCACTGCAGTTCCTTGGGACATTATGTCCCCACCCCTCCAAACGTTCCTGACCTTAAAGTCAGCGATTCATTTTAAATGAGTTAACTTTGCCAATAAATCAAATGATCGGGATCCAAAATCAAATTGCATGAAACATTTGCCTGCTCATCTTTCTTTTATTTGACTTTTACAAACTTGATGTCCTCCAAATGCTTCCCACATAATGCACATATAAATGCAAACAACTAAGACTGTTCACCAGAAACTATCACCAGGAATAACGATTTATCTCTTGTCCCATCTAGTTCCTGACTCCTGTTGCTGCCCTCTCCCTAGAAAGTTTTGCATTAATTCTTAGTCTTTTTAGACCAGGTTAGATTGAGTGGTGCTGGAGCTATGTCTAATATATTTCTGAAATTAGGTTCCAGTTAGAATTTGTGACTCTGATCATGAAGTAGATTTTACATTTAGAGTAATTTCACAGTCCACTAGATCCATCTGTGTAGGGATGATGTAGAGGCATTGATCCAACCAAGGGATTTGAAGGACACCCGAAACCGTGAGAGATTACAATCTTTAAACAACTGCATGGTTTAATTTTGGCCCATCTAAGCTTTTTAAACTAAAGACATTCATGGAATGCGTATATGCTTAACAACTTCCAGCACCACAAAGCATTTTTTTTTCTTTTCAGAAGCTTGCAGAAATTATCATGATTTTGAAATAATAAGACACGGGCTACAACAGTGTTTGACCAATTACTTGGATGCTTAGAGATCTGATTGTAAAATGGCTGGCATAGGGGAGAAAACATTTGATTTTACTGAGACAAATTCAATGAAAGGTCCAGGGTCTAAGTGGAGAATGAAAAGGGAGATTGGCTAAAGGCAGAGGTAGCAGCAAACTTGATATTTTGAAAATCTGTAGACTGAAGCAAAAAGCACGAATAAAACAGAATTAATTTTAACATTCTGAGGATTGAAAAGGCAGCATAATATAATCATTAACAAATGCAAGGAACTAATCTTGACAATTCTTTAAATCAATAGTATGCCATTTATTAACTCTAAAATGTGAGTCTGTAAATTAAATATGTGCATGTGAGGGCACAACCGGAAGTCTGAGGGCTTATCTTGAGTGAAACCTCTTGATTTTCATGGGCTGTTTTTTTGGTTTTGAGGGGCTCTGTTTGTATTCTCCCTGATTCTATTCATTGATGCAGTCACGTAGCAATAATGTTGTCGCACTTGTGTTGACATAGGCAGTATCTAGACTCACGTAGAAACAGAATTAGAAGAATTCATCCGACGTCCTCAATAATTACCAGCTGCCAATTAAACATAAAGCCACAACACAGAAGGAAAGAATTAATTTTGTTAGACGTCACAGTATTTGAATTGGCACAAGCCAACAGCGTAAGTTAGGAAAATTCTTTTCAAAATATCTGACATTCTTTGACACACAAAAAGGCTATCACCCTAAATACAGGCTGGTGAGATAGCAGCTGAGGCAATTGCATAACATGTGCACAAAATTTTAAATATTGAGTGACAATTTTATTTATTGCATCTAAGATCTCAGTCTCAGATTTTAAATTTAAAAGTTGGCAGAGATTCGCTACATTTTCCTTTGTGTCGAATCTCCTGGATTCATGTAGCCTCACTAGAGATTTTACACCTACTTCCAAGGAGTTCCTTCCCTCAGTGATTCCCAGTTTTCTTGATCCTGATCCAGCTGAATATTCCACTGTTTTAAGTCCAGGCTCTCTCCTTTGCCCCCTCTTCCAGCTCCCTTTTTCTCCCTCTCCCCACCTTATCATCTCCTCCTCTTCCCCTCTCTTCCTTGCAGCCTCTCCCTCTGCCCTCAGACAACACCTTGCAGCCTCATGTTCACCCTCCGTTGTAACCCCTGCCATCCCCTTGCGACCTCCCCCTCCTTCGGCCCTATCTTGTGCCCCCACCTCAATTTCAGACCCTTTCTGATCCCCCACGCCACCCTCCGTTATGACCTCTGTTGTAGCTGGGCCTCCCCAGACCCAGCAGGCAGACCCCCTGACAGATGGCTCCCTGCTTTTGGCAGGCACTGGTACCCATTGACTTCTATCCTGCCAATGGCACACCCTTGGCAGAATGGTTTCCTGCTGGGTTCTTCCTTACCCTTGCTTACTGCTTCAACCTCAGGCTGTATCATTCCTCCTCATTATGAGTCTATCAGCCACGATTGTTAAGTGAGATACAGCAGCATTTGGGAAAGCAACTCCTCACAGATTCTGTTCATTCTACTCCATTACAAGGTGAATTTGTTTTTTCTACTGTGTAACCCCATGATTGCATGGCATTTCTGAAGGCTTTCCGAGGTGAATTTGCCCGATTGCTGGTGTATATGATTTTATCTCACCGTGATTGCTCTTACCTCCAATGAAAGCCTCGCATTTATTTCACAGAATCCCTACAGTGTGGAAACAGGCCATTCGGCCCAACAAGTCCACACCACCCCTCCAAAGAGCATCCCACCCAGACCCAGCCTCCTACCCCTGCATTTCCCCATGTCTAACCCACCTAACCAAAAATTCCCTGGGCACTGCGGGCAATTTAGCGTGGCCAATCCATCAAGCCTGCAGATCTTTGGGCTGTTGGAGGAAACCGGAGCACCCGGAGGAAACCCACGCAGACACAGGGAGAATGCGCAAACTCCACACAGACAGTTGCCCGAGGGTAGGATCGGACCCGGGTCCCTGGCGCCGTGAGGCAGCAGTGCTAACCGCTGAGCCACCGTGCTGACTTAACACAAGGGAAAGAAGCTTTACATTGTTTCTTTTTTCAGTTTGCAGATCCAGCTCACTACTCAGGATTTTGAAAACCTCTATCAAATCTTCTCTCAGCCTTCTTCTCTCCAAGAAGAACAGTCCCAACTTCTTCAAACTATCATCATAAATGAAGTTTCTCATCCCTGGAACCATTCTTGTAAATCACTTCTACACTCTCTCCCAGGGGCTCACAGCCTTTCTTTAATGTTGTGTGTGAATTGTATACAGTAATCCTAATGCATGATACACAACTCCGCTGATCTTCAAAATGGTCCCATGGAATCTCTTGTGTGTATCTGAGAAAGCAGATGGGGCCTAATTTTACCGACTTAGCTGAAAGACCATCACACTGACAGAGTAGCACTCCCTCTGCACTAAACTGGTGGATCAGCCTGGATTTCATATTGCAGTTCTGTACCAGTTAAATACAGTCATAGAGAGATATACAACACAGAAACAGACCCACAGTCCAACTCGTCCATGCCGACCAGATATCCTATACAAATCCAATCCCATTTGCCAGCCTTTGGCTGAAATCCCTCTAAACCTTTTCTATGCATATACCCATCCAGATGCCTTTTAAATGTTGTAATTGTACCAGCCTCCACCACTTCCTCTGGCAGCTCAATACATACACGCACCACCCTCTGTGTGAAAATGTTACTCCTCAGGTCCCTTTTGTATCTTTCCCCTCTCACCTTAAACCTGTGCCCTCTAGTTTTAGACTCTCCCACCCCGGGGAAAAGACCTTGCCTATTCACCCTATCCATGCCCCTCTTAATTTTATAAACCTCTATAAGGTCACCCCTCAGCCTCTGAGGCTCCAGGAAAATAGCCCCAGCCTATTCAGCTTCTCCCTTTAACTCAAACCCTCCAACCCGAGCAACATCCTTGTAAATCTTTTCTGAACCCTTTCTAGTTTCACAACATCCTTCCTATAGCAGAGAGACCAGAATTGCACACAGTATTCTAAAAGTGGCCTAACCAATGTCCTGTGCAGCTGCAACGTGACCTCCCAACTCCTATACTCAGTGCACTGACCAATAAAGGCAAGTGTACCAAACACCTTCTTCACTATCCTGTCTACCTGTGACTCCACTTTCAAGGAACTATGGACCTCACTCCAAGGTCTCTTTGTTTAGCAACAGTCCCCAGGACCTTACCGTTAAGTGTATAAGTCCTGCCCTGATTTGCCTTCCCATAATGCAGCACCTGACATTTATCTAAATTAAACTCCATCTGCCACTCCTGCGCTCATTGACCCATCGGACCGAGATCCCGTTGCACTCTGAGGTAACCTTTATTGTCCATTACACCTCCAATTTTAGTGTCATCTGCAAACATGCTAACCATACCTTCTATGGTCACATCCAAATCATTTACATAAATGACAAAAAGCATTTACCTGTACGAGAAGGACAGATTGCACCTGATTCAGAAGGGGATTAATATACTGGTGGGGAGATTTGCTGGAGCTGACAGGAGGACTTAAACTAGTAAGTAGGGGGTGGGACCCAGGGAGATAACGAGGAAAGAGATCAGTCTGAGACTGATCCAGTCGGGAAAAGGAGGAAGTCAAACAGTCAAGGCAGGCAGGAACAAGGCAGACAACGAGGTAGAACTGATAAATTAAACTGTATTTATTTCAAAGCAAGAGATGTAACAGGTAAGGTGATGAACTCAGGCCAGGGTTGGGAACATGGGACTGGGATATTCTAGCAATTACAGAAACATGGCTTAAGGATGGACAGGGAATAGCTGCTATAGGATGGATCGAAAGGGAGAAAGAGAGGAGGGCGGAGTGGAGTTTTTGATTAAGGATAATATTACTGCTGTACATACAGAGGATATTCCTGGGAACACGTCCAGGCAAGTTATTTGGGTGGAACTGAGAAATAAGAAAGGGATGATCACCTTATTGGAATTGTACTATAGATCTCCCCCCAAAAGTCAGCAGGAAATTGAGAAACAAATTTGTTAGGAGATCTCAGTTATCTGTGAGAATAATAGAGTGGTAATGGTAGGGGATTTTAACTTTCCAAACATAGAATGGGGCTGCCATAGTGTTAAGGGCTTGGATGGAGAGGAATTTGTTAAGGGTGCAAAAGAAAATTTTCTGATTCAGTATGTGGATGTACCCACTAGCGAAGGTGTAAAACATGACCTAATCTTGGGAAATAAGGCAGGGCTGGTGGTTGAGGTGTCAGTCTGGGAGCACTTTGGGCCAGTGACAATAATTCTATTTGTTTTAACATAGTAATAGAAAGGGATAGACTGGATCTAAAAGTTAAAAATTCTAAATTGGAATAAGGCTAATTTTGATGGTATCAGGCAAGAACTTTCAAATGTTGATTGGGGGCAGATGTTTGCAGGTAAAGGGATGGCTGGAAAATGGGAAGCCTTCAAAAATAAAATAATGAGAGTCCAGAGACAGTATGTTCCTGTTAGGTTGAAGGGCAAGGTTGGTAGGTATAGGGAATGCTGGAAGACGGGAGAAATTGAGGTTTTGGTTAAGAAGAGGAAGGAAGCGTTTGTCAGGTATTGACAGCAGGGAAAGAGTGAATCCATGGAAGAGTATGAAGACTGTAGGAGTTTATTTAAGAGGGAAATCAAGAGGGCAAGAAGGGGACATGAGATAACAAGGTGTCGAGCTGGATGAACACAGCAGGCCAAGCAGCATCAGAGGAGCAGGAAGGCTGATAGCTTTGGCAAACAGGGTTAAGGAGAATCCAAAGGGATTCCTCAAATACATTAAGAATAAAAGAGTAACTAGTGAGAGAATAGGGCCCCTTAAAGATCAGCAAGACCACCTATGTATGGAACCACAGGAGAAGGGGGAGATACTAAATAAGTATTTTGCATCAGTGTTTACTGTGGGAAGGATTTTGCACCACCTGACTTTACAAAGTGAGGGAGAACAAATGTAATTTCCGAGCGTATCGCTGCTGTGAATGTGCCAGATCCAAGCCATGAGTCGGACAGTTGCAGCGCAAACCCTGGTTATATATCGTGAGTGTGAAAGGCAGTCAATGTGAGATACTCTTTCAGAGTGTTCTGAAAGCTCCTGATTTTAAACAAACCTGTTGGACTATCAGAACAGCAACAACGACAAAAACAGAAGTTGCTGCAAAAGCTCAGCAGATCCGGCAGCATCTGTGAAGAAAAAAATCAGAGTTAATGTTTCCGGTCCAGTGACCCTTCCTCTTTGTAACCAATATCCAGTTAGCAGCAATCCCCTTGGCTCCGCAAAGTTATTGGCTTGAAGTACGTAATGAAATTCCCTTTAAGAAGTTATCCTTGGATCACCTTTTCAGCCAGTGCATTCTGGACCATATCAACTTTAGGGGGAGAGGGGAAAAGTTTAAAAGGGACCTAAGGGGCAACTTTTTTATGCAGAGGGTGGTGCGTGTATGGAATGAGCTGCCAGAGGATGTGGTGGAGGCTGGTAAGATTACAACATTTAAAAGGCATCTGGATGGGTACATGAATAGGAAGGTTTAGAGGTGTGTGGGCCATATGCTGGCAAATGGGATTAGATTATTTAGGATATCTGGTCGTCATGGATGAGTTGGACCCAAGAGTCTGTTTCCATGCTGTATAGCTCTTTCACTCTATCATTTAGTGCACGTTTTTTTAAAATTAATGGTTCCTCTGATCCTTTCTTCAAATACGTCTGGTCTATGTCCCTCTCATTACTGACTCTGCTGAGATAGTGGAAACAGGTTCCCCTCTGTTTAGCCCATCGAACCCCTTTGTCATTTTGAATACCTATTACATCTCCCATGTTCTAAGGAAGATAAACTCTGGGTTTTCTGTTCTCTGTGCATAATTGAAGTAAACAGAAAAGTTTTAAGATGTTGAGAGGGTGCCTAAATTGTTACTGTCTGTCTCCCTCACACACACGCGTGCACGCGTACAGATGTTAATTAGATACTGGAGTGGATAAAGCTGTGAGCTGGATGGTATTGTTCAATGTGTAGCAATGTTTCACTACAGGGATTCACTTTATATTCTCCTATTGCTCTTAATTATAGAATGAATTGCTTCCTCTGTGGACAGAGTTGGCTCTGACTAATCATTTGTTTAATAAGTGAACTTTAACTACTTCCTAAGGTCAGGGCACAGGCCCTGAGTAGTTCCTTTTAAGTTCCTCTTATCTGACAATTCTTTTTCATTTTGGGAATCCAGGCAATGTTGCTTTCTGGCTCCTTGGACATCCAAGAGATCCTATTTAAAAAAGAGTTTTCTTTCATTAAATTTTTCCATGTCTTGGTGTTTGCCAACTATATGTGGCAGCAACACAATAGGTTACAGATTGCAAGTCGGTATTTTCCATTCTGTATAAATTAGTATCATATTTCATGTAGGAACTTGTACAGAAATAATGTTCATGTCAAGGTTTGAGATTTGCCAAAACTCTCCTCATCGGCCTCCCAAGTTGAAGCCACAAAGAACACCAGTTTGCATCCTTTATATCTCCTCCTGCACTAAGTTCTCCACATTTATTTCCCAATCCCCCTTCATTCACCTTGTTCTCACTCAGACCCATTGGTCATTGTGAAATATATAGTCAAGCCTTGCAATTTAACGCATTTTTCACAACCTCAGCACATGCTATTGGATTTCAGCCAATGATGTACTTTCTGAAATGTGAGCAACACAGCAGCCAATTTGTGGACAGCAAGTTCCCACAAACAACTATATGGTAATGACCTGATTATCTGTTTCAATGATCTTGGGTTGAGGTTACCATGTGGAGCAGAGTATCGGGGACACCTCTCCTACTTTGCTTTGAAATAATGCAGAAGGACCTTTGTGCAATGGCTGGAGTTGGGAAGAGTTAGAGTCACAGCAGATCGGGGCAGCATGGTGCCTCAGTGGTTAGCACTGTTGCCTCACAGCCCCAGGGACCTGGGTTTGATTCCACCCTCAGGCAACTGTCTGTGTGGAGTTTGCACATTCTCCCTGTGTCTGTGTGGGTTTCCTCTGGTTTCCTCCCACAGTCCAAAGATGTGCAGGCTAGGTGGATTGGCCCACAGTGTTCAGGGATGTGTAGCTTAGGTGCATAATAGAGGGATGTGTCTGTGTGGGATGCTCCAAGGGTCAGTGTGGACTTTTTGGGCTGAAGGGCCTATTTCCAACATTGTAGGGACAATGCTCTATGATCTATGCTCTTGTCAGTGAACAGCAACAGGCTTTAGTGAACATAGCTATGTACAGAGGATTGAAAAAAAGAACTGTCAGTGCTGGAGATCTGAAACAATGACAAAAGCAAATATTGTTGGAGAGAGATTTCTGTTTGTATTTACAGAGGATGTTCATAGAACCTGTACAGCATGGAAGCAGGCCATGCAGCCCATCAAGTGTACACTAACCCTCACAGCTAATCCACCTAACCTACATAATGCTGGAAACCATGGGCAATTTAGCATGGCTTGTTTACTCAACTGCACATCTTTGGACTGTAGGAGGAAACTGAAGCAACCCCAGGAAGAATATGCAAACTCCACAGAGACAATCACCTGAGGGTGGATTTGAACCCAGGTCCCTGCCAGTGTGAGACAGCAGTGCTAACCACTGAGCCACCATGCCAAGAGAGGGCAGCCAATCTGGATTCCTTACCAAACTAGGCTTCAGTTCCTTTTGCACATGCTCAGTTGCCATATCTAGAGTAAAGGTATTGTTGTCTTTGGTCTACAAATGATTTAACGTCGCGTCTGGAAGTCTGCAACTATGAAGCACTCTCTCTAAACTGCGCTGAAGGGTCACTTTGGCAACAATGCTGCTGAATTATGAAGATGTAGTTTGAGGCCAAATCTTCTGAAGGCACGTTCTGAACTGAATTAAACTAAATTTTGTTCATTGACGCTAAGATTGTCGCCAAATGATATATGAGCCAGTCAATTTGTGAGGGTTAGTCTACACGCGTATTACATTTGCTGTCAGAGCTCGGAAAAACAAATCATTTTTCGAACAAAAGGTGCTTTTTCTTCCAAAATTCAACAAGTGCAGCTTTAATCCTGAGACAGTAGGAACTGCCGATGCTGGAGAATCCGAGATAACGCAGTGTGGAGCTGGATGAACACAGCAGGCCAGGCAGCATCATAGGAGCAGGAAAGCTGACATTTCGAGTCAGGACCCTTCTTCAGGGAGAAGGGTCCCCACCCGAAATGTTAGCTTTCCTGCTCCTCTACTGCCGCCTGGCCAGCTTTAATCCTGGCTTCTCTGCATTACTGTCTCACCTTCGAGTTGCAAACTTTGTTTAGACATATTTCCAGAGCTGTCATCACATGACTTCCCTTTGTCACTGCCCCGCCTTTACACTCCTGCTATTGGTTGCCTGACCTGCAATTTATATTCCGGCCTATAGTTACAGTAATGTCAATCGTCATTAAAAACACATCAAGTTCGCTAATCAGAAAAAAAAAGGGAAGAACTAAGGATGCTGGAAAGCAGAAACAGGAGCCGAAATTGTTGGAAAAACTCAGCAGGTCTGGCAGCATCTGTGGAGAGAAAACAAAGTTAATGTTTCAGATCCAGCAATCTTCCTTCAGAAACCAGAAGGTCACTACATGTGAAACATGAAACTCTGATTTTTCTCCATAAATGCCGCCAGACCTGCTGAGTCTGTCCAGCTGTTTCTGTTTTAGTTTTAGGTTCACTGATGCCCCATAGGGAAGGTAATCTGCCATCTTTATCTGGTCTCCCCTACCTGTGACTCCAGACCCAAAGCAATGTGGTTAACTCTTGGCTGCTCTTTGGACAATAAATGCTGATCCTATCAATGATGCCTATGAATTAGAGGAAATGAGGCTTGTATCACCCACGAGTCTTGGCGATGAAGACTCAAGGGGTGAAATCGTCTTGGCTTTCTCTGTGCTTCTCCAGGTCTAGTGTTTAGTGTCTTTCCAATTCTCACCACTTTACCGTCGTGCCCGTGCTTTCAGCTGTCTAAACCCCAAGCTCTGGAATTTCCTAACTTCCATCCACAAGCACGGTGGCTCAGTGGTTAGCACTGCTGCCTCAGCGCCAGAGACCCAGGTTCGATTCCACCCTCGGGTGACTGTCTGTGTGGAGTTTGCACATTCCCCCTGTGTCTGTGTGGGTTTCCTCCGGGTGCTCCAGTTTCCTCCCACAGTCCAAAGGTGGATTGGCCATGTTAAATTGCCCGTAGTGCCCAGGGATGTTTAGGTTAGATGGGTTAGACAAGGGGAATGGTTCAGGGTGAGATGTTCTTCAGCGGGGTGGTGTGGACTTGTTGGGCTGAATGGCCTGTTTCCACGCTGTAAGGATTCTATGATGATACACCCTCCTTTCAGATGCTGTGTAGAATCTGTCCCTTAAACATCCAATTGGTCTTGTGTTGCAGTAATTAGTGACCTCTGAGCTAGAAGATCTGGGATCAGGATTCAGTGACTATGGAAGGATGTTAAAGTGCAACCAAACAGGCCTATGATCAATCTGTAAATCTTTCCAAAGCATATACAGTGGGTGAGAAGAGACAGAGAGTTGCTGGCCAGCCTTACCCTTGTGATAATTACAGTGTAATAGCAATGTTCTCTCTTAGCTGTGTGTCTATATATCGATCTTGGAGGCCCTCCAAAGGACAGGAAAAATGAGACAGAGCATTGGCTGCTCCTCCTATTATCGACTAACATGGCTCAGTGTGAACTATTGTTTGGTGATATTCCTGGGAAGCAATCTTAAAAGTCCCTATATGTGATGATGCTGTGGCTTCACGTGGTGTAAATTGTCCTGGTTTCTTATAAGAAGGAGATTGAACAAGAGATGAAAAGCTGGCTAGTGAAACCCACATCACTAAACAGTTTGGGAGGCCTTGGGTTTTCGTTTAACAGCCTGAATGGGTGTAGCCTTCTCTCACAGATCAGGATTTCTGGGTTTTGGTTTCTTGGTGGCATCAGAAGCTGTTGAGGTCCCAACAGAGTTGGAAGCTTCAGTAAACGTGTCCAAGCTGCTACTCTCTCTGAATTTTCTCTTGATGTTTTTTCCTCCTGGATTGGAGAACTGTCTGTGAGAATCTGTCTGAATTTTCCTTTTTGCCAAGAGGTGTGTTTATGGAATGTTACTGTATTGGAACAGTTAATTAGTAATAGTTACTGTATCTATTGTTCTGTTAAGTTTTCCAATTAAGCTAAGTTATTCTAGATCCCTCATTCTTTTGATGTATTTTAGCTACAGTGTTTTGATAAATTGTGTTTTGCTTAATGTCAAGTTGTTTGACCAGTTACATTGGATCTGGAACACAACACTTCACATTTTCCTTTAAAATAAGAAAGTGTTAGGGTCTAGGCTACCTTATAATATTTTGAGGGGGTCTGGTCGATACACTATATAAATGCAAAGTATTGTAGCCAACTGCCCACTTAGTGCTCAACCTGATGTTTTATTCTGCTAATGTCGTGGGTGGGGAATGATTTCTGAGCCAGCTGGGGTTGGTTGGCATTCCCTTCTGAACAGCACTCTTCGTTTACCCGTGTGTGTGCCAGGGATGGCAGTGGTTCAGGAAGGCAGCTCGCTGCCACCTTCTCAAGGGGCAGTTAGGGATGGGAAACAAATGCTGGCCCACATCGCCATGAGTGAATTCAAAGGTTGCCGTTGACCACTCGACACCTGGCTGGTACTGATTATTCACAGTCAGATACAGCAGCCCCATGGTACCCCTGGGTGTTGGTACTGGTGGTTATGTGAGCATATAGTGCTGATCTAGCCACCAGAACCTATGGCAACAGACAGATGTTCAGGATTCCGTGTAAATGTGCGTGTGCTGTGTGCGTACAGGAGGCAGCTGAAGATGTCTGCCTTGACCTGTTTGTACTCCGACATGCCAGAACTTTAGTTAAAAGGAAACTTGGGACCATCTTGGCACATTGCCAGAGCTAGTCCGTTTGCTGTAATTTAATCGAAAGAAACACGATACATCTTGGGAGGAGAAATTAAGGAAAGAAAGCAGAATTGTAAAACCTTGGAAAGAACTAAAGGGCAGAGAGAAGGCGGGAATTTTACACCCAGAGTGATGGAGACGTAGTGTCCATTTTACGGGGAACGCTGCACCTCCCATTAGATGTGGACAAGTTGCCCCTTGGATGGGGGTCCAATTAATTCCCAATTCAGCTGCTATTCAGCCAGAGAAGGATGAAAGACTCCCCATGTGGAGTGGGAAACCAACTGGGCTTCCCAGCAGGAGGAAGGGTGTCCATGGTTCGAGTACAGTCAATGCATGATTGAAAGGCCTAGCGTTAGGATCCCTTTAACTGGGAGAACTACATCTATTTCCTTCTTGAAAACGTTCGATGTTTTGGTCTCAACTGCTCGCTGTGGCAGAGAATTCCACAGGCTCACCACTCTCTGGGTGAAGAAACACAGGCTGAGGTAGGTGAGCGTGGACGGGGACTAGAGGTGAGTTTAATTTGAGGGTCACCACTCCTCAAATGAGGGACAAGTTTGAGGAGGAGCCTCCTTTGTGGTTACTTCAAACGGTACAGGAATTGAGCACATTCTGTTGGTATCACTCTGTATCGAAAGCAGCCATTCAGCCAACTAAGCTAAGAGACCCCTGGTAATAGGTGCAAAGTTGTGGAGAAGGCATGGGTGGAGGTGTTGGGCAAAAGGGTCATTTGCACGTCTGGGTTCGAGTAACAGAGGTCTTCTGACACAAAGCTGCTAACACATAGATTCATACTGCAGAGAAGCTAGCTCTTCAGTCCAACTTGTCCAAGCCAACCAGCTTTCCTAAACTGAACTGGTCCCATTTGCCTGCTTTGGGTCCATATCCCCCTCAACCATTCCTATTCATGTATCTATCCAATTATCTTTTGCACTGGCAGTTCAGTTGAGTTCCCCTCCAGTTTCTTCCTACCTTCTGGTGGTGAAATACCCATCTGGAGATGAATTGGAATAGATCCCTACCCTGCAAGGCAATTATTTGTGGTTCACCATTCTTAAAAATATTTTCATAATTAGCTCCTGACAACAGCACTCTTGTTAATCTCATTCCTCTCCCTCGTGGATGGAACAAGGTTCATCAATTAACAAAGAGAAATCAGCTCTTGGAAATAATGGAGTCGCTAGGCCAGAAAGTGCACATTGTGTCCATGTCAAAGAGCCATTATGTAAGGTTATTTATTACGGAACAGATAAACAGTTCTCTGGATGAGTTCACATTTTTTTAAGTAAATCTAATTTTTAGCATTCTTCCACGGCATGAAAAGAAAGGTGTGAATTTATACCGTGCCTTTCTTGACTTTGCAATATCTCAAAGCATTTCCAGTCAATGAAATAGAGTCCCTGCTGTAGAGTAGGAGATACAGCAGCCAAATTGAGCACAGCATCTCCCACAATGTAGCCGAGTCATTGGCCAGATAATCCATTTTAACGTTCTTTCTTAGTGATAAATATTGTCTGAGGCACCAGGGATGAGTCCACTGTGCTCTTCAAAATAATGGTGTAGAGGTGCCAGTGTTGGACTGGGGTGGACAAAGTCAGAAGTCACACGATACCAGGTTATAGTGCAACAGATTTATTTAAAACCACAGGCTTTCGGAGCACCACTCTTTGGTCTGTCCCCTTCACGTGACAAAGGAGCAGCACTCCGAAAGCTTGCAATTTGAAATAAATCTGTTGCACAATTGCCTGGTATCATGTCACTTCTTTCAAAATAACGTCAAAGCATCTTTTAAACCCACTGGAGAGCATAATTGGAGCCTTCACACCTCTGACCGTGCTGTGCTCCTTTAATACAAATTTGAAGTGTGACAATCTGGATCTTTTACTTTGCAGTGAGGGTTGAAGCAATGACAGACATTCCGCATAATGCCCATTAACCATGTGTGTTCTGTTTGTTGGACTTCGCAATCCCTTGAGGATTGACAAGTGGTTACTCAAGTAACCGCACTTTATATGCAATTTGTTAGCATCTTCCTGCTGAGCGCCAGCACAGCTTAGAGCTACATGTTCCACAACCATCTTACTCTAAGGTAGTGCTACGAACTGAGCCAAGGCTGAAAAGGTGATTTCATTTATCATAACTTCACGTCTCCTTTTGAATCTCGCTCTGTTTGTGAGTGTGAACATCTGGACAGCAGAAATTGCTTGGGCTTATAAACTGGCCCCCACTAATCAAACCCTGTCATGCACAGATGCGTGCATTCTGACTGTAATGCTACATCCCAAATGCGTTTGATTTCTTTTTCTCATGACATCTGAACTAATAAATGCTTTATTACCGGCTGGGGCAGGGCAGAATATTTTCTGCTTATAGACATTTTCTCCTCATGACCAATTGGTAAAGCATTGGCGGCCCAGTTCCAGCCTGTTGGGGGTCGCTCTATCATGATCTCAGCCTTTGCCTGTGGTATCGAAGCATAATCCAGTTTATATCCAATGAACTTGCTGATTAGTTACATGAACATTTTGCTTTCTGAAGCAGCAAAGGACAACCTAAATATTCAAGACTTCTTGGCTTTGCTTGTGTAGGAGCTTCGGTAGGCCCCTCTTGGAGTACTTTGTGCAGTTTTGGTCTCCTTACCTCAGGAAGGGTATCATTGCCATAAAGGGACTGGAGCAAAGATTTACTGGACTTGCTCCTTGAAGGTGGGACTAACCTATATATTGAGCCAAATAGGCCTGTATGCTCTGGATAAAAACTGAAAGAACTGCAGACGCTGTAAATCAGGAACAAAAACAGAAGTTGCTGGAAAAGCTCAGCAGGTCTGGCAGCACCTGTGAAGGAAAAAACAGAGTTAACGTTTCGGGTTGTTCTGAGGAAGGGTCACCGGACCCGAAACGTTAACTCTGTTTTTTCCCGTCACAGATGCTGCCAGACCCGCTGAGCTTTTCCAGCAACTTCTGTTCGTGTTCCTGTATTCTCTGGAGTTTGGAATGAGGGAATGTTACTGACACTGACAAAATTGAAACTTACAAAATACAGACAGGAATAGATGAGGTGGGGGTGGGGTAGACGCAGGTAATGTGTTACCATTGGCTGGGGAACCAAAAACCAAGGAGAACAATTCAAAAATAAGGGAGATGTCATTAAGCTTTGAGACGAGGAGAAATTTTAATTTACGCATAGGGTTGTGAATCATTGGAATTCTGTGCCACAGAGGTAGTAGAAGCTCAGTCTTTGATTATGTTTGAGGGAGAGATTGATTGATAGATTTCTGATTACTAGTGGTGTACAGCACTACAGGAATATAGTTGATAAAAGGTATTGAAGTGTTCAATCAGCCATTATTATACTGAATGTTGGAGCAGATGGACAAGATGGACTATTCCTGTTCCTATGCCAGAATATTGAATGCATTCAAGAGGCGACTAGATGTAGCACATGGGCCGAATGGGATCAAAGGTTATGCGGAGAAAGCAGGATTAGGCTATTGAGTTGGACAATCAGCCGTGATCGCGAAGAATGGCGGAGCAGGCTCGAAGGGCCAAATGGTCTCCTCCTGCTTCTATCTTCTGTGTGTTTGTATGTTTCTAAGCTTTAGTAATGAGCATAGGTTGGAGAGTTTGGGAGATTAGAAAACTAAGAGAACTGATAGAAGTTTTCAAAATCATGAGGCGTCTAGATAGAATAGGTCTGCTCACAATAGGATCAAGAATGAGAGCGTGCAGATTTAAAGAGATTTGCAAAAGAAACAGCACAGGTAAGGGGGGTGGGGGGTGTGGTAGAAACATTTCCACACAGCGAGTAGTGTATTGGGAAGTATGGTGAAGGCAGGTTCAACTGAAGCAATCAGAGAATTGTTGATTAGATGATGAGAAATAATGGTAAAGGGTCTGGGGAAAATCGAAAAGGTTGGCAGTAAATTGTGAGGCATATTCTGGCAGCCGGGGGCAGAGATGTTGCGCAGGATTCTGCAAATGTAGTTTTCTGTCCTCATGTTTGGTGAGAAGTTGCCAATACAGTTCTGAGGTGGAGTTTGAGAAGGCCAGGGGAGGTGAGGAATGATATCTCAGTAAACAAAGTCAGCTGAAGCTTTGAGAGGGCAGGTTATAGACAGAGTGCAAGGGCTAGGACAGGGTGGTCCAAATCCACAAAACATATCTGAGGAATGGAGAGAGGATTTGGCTCAAGAATTTCCTTGGAGCTGGTCACACTCCATTGCCATATCATCAGCAGAAACACAGCAGAGATTGGTTTGTGATTACAGTGTGGGAGCGTTTCTGAGCATCTTCCTGGTCCTACTCATGATGATAGTAACAAGGGTTGTGCTCACCACCCATACACACGCATACACGACTACGCACAGACATACACACACCCACATACCCTCACACATGCACACACCCACACACCCACATGCATACACGACTACACACAGACATACACACACCCACACACCCTCACACACGCACACACCCACACACCCACATGCATACACGATTACGCAAAAACAAACACACGCCCACATACCCTCACACACGCACACACACTAACAAACCCTCACACCCGCACACACACACGCAGACACAGCCTTACACCCACACACATATCCACATGCACACGTGCGCGTGCGCACGCACACACACACACATACACTCACTCACACACATACACATACGCTAACACACACACCCTCAAATAAACAATGTCACACACATGTGTGCGCACACTCACACATCACCCCACACAAAGCCCAAACACCCACACACACAGGTGTGCACACACACACACCCCAAACACACTCCCTTACACACACTCTCACACACACATACAGACGAACCGACACATATGCACACATCCACTCGCACACACACACCCACCCACACACATTTGCATACCTACTTGTAGACACACACATGCACCGACGCACTCACATTCTCACACCCACACACACGCACTCACACTGTCACACTCACACCCACACGAGACACATTCACACACTCTCATTCATACTCCCTCATTCATAGAGTCACACTCAAACATAATCACACCAACGCGCATTCACATCTACACACTCACTCACTCACACTCACACATCCTCACACCCGCACATACTCACATTCATGTTCATTTACACTCACACTCAAACATGCTCACACCCGTACACATACCCCCCCAATCACATACAGACAGACACCGATGTATACACTCTCAACCTCACACAAAGGCACACACTTAAATAACCTTAACATTCACTCCATCAATTCTCAAATGAAGACTGACAGATTGGGTAAGTATGGGAGACCACTGATGCCCTTGGAGGTGAACTGTAACACAAGACTGCACCTTCAGGCAAGAAAGGAAGGGAAGGAATGACGTGGTATTTTGTGACTGAATGATGTGGAGCTGATTGAATTGGATCAGTGGCTAAATGCTTGGTCTTGAACCATTAACACTGGAGTTTGTAACAATATGTTTGGGTTAAATTGGCTCATTCCATTGACTGTTCCTCTGTCAAGACGGATTTTTTCCCCCCCCCCCAGAGGGTAGTTTCTTGTGTGTCTATTCTTTGTGTGTGCTACTGACTTCAGAAATGATGGGCAAGGCACCTTCGTTTCAGTCTAGTTTTTTATGTGTTTGGCAGAGCTTTGTTGACATGGAAGAGGTGGTATCAGTCACAGACAGAGATGCCCAGCAAGGAACGGTGCAGGTGGGATCTGTCCAATCCCGGAAACACTAATTTCCAAGAGTGGCAAGGGCAGGATTGTTTATGAAGTCACTGCAACTGTCCCAGCTCCTTGGGTATTTCTACTTGTGAAGATTGTAAATAACAGTGTATAAGTCAGTCTTCGAAACCACAAAAATTCCCCTAAAATCAGGGTTTGCTGAGTACAAAAGCGAAGCATTGACTTGACTGGGTGCCCTTACAAAACGTCTGCTTTCGCCTACTTACCATGGGGGTGTCTTAAACACTTCCACACTTTCATAACCCAGCATTAATCACCCACTTGATCTCTAATACCCAGTTCTAAGGTTCTGCCAGGTAAACATGCATTCACTGAATGAAAAATTAGGTCTGACTGCTGGTGGGACTCTGCAAAATGAGATAGTAAGAACTGCCGATGCTGGAGTCAGAGATAACACAGTGTGGAGCTGGAGGAACACGGCAGGCCAGGCAGCATCAGAGGAACAGGAAAGTTGATATTTCGGGTCGAGACCCTTCTTCAGAAATGGGGGAGGGGCAAGGGGACTCAAATAAATAGAGAGAGGAGGGGTGGGGCTGGGGAAGGTAGGTGGGATGGTGATAGGTGAGTGCGGGTAGGGAGTGGTGGGGATTGGTCAGTGAGATGGGAGGAGCAGATATGTGGAAGAGCAGATGGACAGGTTGTGTCAGATCAAGGAGGCGGAGATGAGAGGGAGGGTTGGGCATGGGATGAGGCCGGCGTTGGGGAGATTTTGAAACTGGTAAAGTCCACATTGAGGCCATTGGGTTGTAGGCTCCGAAGGTGGAATATGAGGTGCTGCTCCTCCAGTTTCCGGGTGGTGTCATTGTGACACTAGAGGAGGCCCAGAATGGACATGTCACCCAGGGAGTGGGAGGGGGAGTTGAAATGGGTGGCCACTGGAAGGTGTTGTCGTTTGTCATGAACCGAGCGCAGGTGCTGTACAAGGTGGACTCCGAGCCTCAAGCGAGACCAAGCGGATGACATGTCCATCCTGGGCCTCCTCCAGTGTCATAATGACGCCACCCGGAAACTAGAGGAACAGCACTTCATATTCTGCCTTGGGAACCTATAACCCAATGGTCTCAATGTGGACTTTACCAGTTTCAAAATCTCCCCAGTCCCGGCCTCATCCCATGCCCAACCCTCTCTCTCATCCCCGCCTCCTTGACCTGACACAACCTGACACAACCCGTCCGTCTTCTCTCCCACCCATCCACTCCTCCCACCCCATTGACCAATCCCACCACTCCCTACCTGCACTCACCTATCACCATCCCACCTACTTCCCCCACCCCAGAGTCACCTTGCGCCTCCCCCATTTGTGAAGAAGGGTCCCGACCTGAAATGTCAACTTTCCTGCTCCTCTGATGCTGCCTAGTCTGCTGTGTTCCTCCAGCTCCACACTGTGTTGACATTGCAAAATGATGTGCTTAGGTTCTGAGTGGATGTGAACACATAGATTTTGGGGCCAGGAAATCAGGACTGCCTAACAACCTGAGGCGGTATGGTGGCTCAGTGGTTAGCCCTGCTACCTCACAGTGCCAGGGACATGGTTCAAATCCACCCTTGGGTGACTGTCTGTGTGGAGTTTGTATCTTCTCCCCATGTCTGCATGGATTTCCGCCCACACTCCAAAAATGTGCAGGCTAGGTGGATTGGCCACACTAAATTGCACATAGTATCTACGGATGTGTAGGTTAGGTGGATTGGCTGTACTTAATTGGACATAGTGTCCAGAAATGTGCAGGCTATGGGGATTTCAGGGTTACAGGGATAGGGTGGAGGGGGTGGATCCTCTTTGGAAGCTAGGTATGGACTCGATGGGCCAAATGGCCTGTTTCCACACTGTAGACATTCTATGAACCTAGTCGACTTGCACACTGCAGAGCTTTCATTCGAATCCATTACAGTGGACAAATGAGAGAAATCCTAGGCTCATTCCATTGTTCCATCTGTCAATTCTTTGTAACTTGTTTTAAGACCATCTAGAGCTTGAAGGTTCTTCCAGAGGCTTGCACATCTTTGGAATTCCCTTTACCCAAAGTGTTGTGGTGCTCCAACTTTGAATATATTGAAATTAAACAAAGAGCTATGGGTGCTGGACATCTTAAACACACTTAAACAGAAATGGCAGAGAAACTCAAAAGGTCTGGTAGCATCTGTGGAAAAAGAAACAGAACTTAATGTTTCAAGTCCAGACAAAGGCTTTGAAGAAGTCATACTGTACTCAAAATGTTAACTCTCTTTCTCTCTCCACAGATGTTGCCAGACCTGCTGGGCTTCTCCAGCAATTTCTGTTCTTGTGTGTTTCTGAATTGATTGAAGGCTGGAGTTTTTGGTCTCTCAGGGAATCGGAATTACGGGCAGGAGGCAGGAATTTGGAGCGGAGGCAGAGGATCAGCCATGATTGTATTGAGTGGCAAAGCAGATCCAAATGGTCAGGTCCTGCTCCTATTTCTTGGATTCTTACGTGCTCACATATTTAGGTCACATACGCTACATAGTTGCGTAGCATCTGCAGCACAGGTAGAGGCCGTTTGGCCCAATTGGTCTCTGCTGTTCGTACTTCACAATAGCTTTCACCTCTTGATTGATTGATTTATCGTTGTCACATGTACCGAGATACAGTGTAAAGTGTTGTTTTGCTTGCTATACAGGCAGATCCTACCATACAAGGGGCATCAGGGTAGCAGAACAGAATGCAGAATATAGTGTTACAGCTGCAGAGAAGGTGCAGAGTTCTAGCACATCCTTCGAAGATAAAAAGCGTTTATCATCTGACTTCTGATCCTTCAAGCTCTCAGAGACTATTTGCTCTATGACAGCATCTCCACTGTATCAATGCTGCTTTTGGTACTGTGCCCTGAGGCTACAAGCATGTTATATAATGTCTACAGTCTCTACAACCCACTCCATTGACACAAAGATTCATTCAGAAATCTCCTGTGCTAACTCATTCATTTCAGGACCTAGGCATTTGGGGCTCGAGGCATTGCTTAGTCTTTTCTCCCTTCTTCAACCTGAAGGGTCCACACACCCCAAGCATTATAGCACACATTTATTCCTTACGTATGTACATCCAAAACTTTGTGCAGAAATAAATCCATTCAGTCCCTTGAACTATTCAATAGATCATGGCTGATCTGTTTGTGTTTCAAAATCCACATCCCCATTTAATTCACCTTTGATCCGCCAACTTAATAAAAAGTTCAACCTATTTCTGTCTTAAAAATATTCAGTAACCCAGCCTCCACTGCCTTTTGAGGCAGAGAGCTCCAAAGTCAGACGACCCTTGGAACGAAAATATTGTCTTTGTCTTAGCCCTGAAAGCATGATTCCCCAAACAGGGTGCCCTCCTTCTGGACTGACCCACAAGGAGAAACATCCTTTTCGTGCAACAATCCCTCTAATGTGCTTTCTTTCTTATGGCGTTCATGCATGGCAGCGAATTCCAAGACTGGGAGTCAACGCTGCGATCTGTGCCGGAATGCCAGTCACCATGCATGGAGCAGACATGCAGATTAAGGAGCAGCTAAAACAGAAATTGCTGGGAAAAAACCCAACAGGTCTGGCAGTACCTGCGAAGAGAACTTAGAGTTAACGTTTCAGGTCCAGTGACCCTTCCTCAGAACCTCTTGAGTTCTTCACCACTCTGTTTTTGTTTCTGATTTCCAGCATCCGCAATTCCTTTGGGATTTTTTTTTTAGCTGTCTCCTGGCCTGGTCTTGTTCAAGTTCAGGATCATACAGCTTCACTCAAGTCACGCTTTACTCTTCCCAACTCCTGTAGAATAAAGTTTAGCTTTCCAACCTTTCTGATAAGGCAACCAGATGATTCCAGGCGTCAATCTCCCCTGAAACACCATTAACATCCTTTATCAGTTAAGGCAGCCAAAACTGCCCTCAGTATCCATTTTTGTAGTGTTTTTGGTGGCATTCTGAATCACCAGGCTTGGAGGTGTGCCTGCAGTTCTCTGTAAGAAAGTCAGCCTGTCTAACCACAAGATGCAGTTGAAATCCGCGCACTGCTGAGTCTTGTTAAATTTATCACTGTCGCGTGCTCACGGTCGATGAAATTATTTCTGTGCCAACGAAGCCCATTGCTACCCCCAAACAAAAAAAAGCTGCCAGAATTTCATTGATTTATGACAAACTGCGAACGAAATATCGACGGGTTGGCTGATTCACTTTCCTCAGATGGTTTAGCTGCCGTGAAGTATTTTCCATAAAGTAAACTTTTTCACAGCTCTTTTTTTTTCCCAATGTTCTGGACTCTGGAATTTGGAGCAATAATTAAAGTATACACAGAAGGCATCTGTGTGCAGTTTGCACTGTAACCATGGTAATGAGCTGGGCAAGGAAAGAGTTTTGTTCAGCAGGAAATTTTACAGTTTGAGAAAGGTGTGGGAACAGGAGTAAACACCCTGAGGAGCAACAGCAAATGGTTTGGAGCTATCCATCTCTGTTTTGGGTAATGGCCGGATCATTATTCATTGAACTAGACTTGCTTACGCTGGTAAGATTTTGAGCTGTTAGCCCTGCCAGCCTTTCAGGGTTGTCCCAGACTCTCAAAGAATTAAAGCAACATTTACAGGACCACACACTCAGGAGGAATGCCAGAAGGGCAGCAACAACAATTTGCACAGAGACAGTAGGAACTGCCGATGCTGGAGTCTGAGATAACAAGGTGTACAGCTGGATGAACACAGCAGGCCAAGCAGCATCAGGGGGGCAGGAAGGCTGACGTTTCGGGTCTGGACTGATTTCTGAAGAAGGGCCCAGACCCGAAACATCAGCTTTCCTGCTCCTCTGATGCTGCCTGGCCTGCTGTGTTCATCCAGCTCTACACCTTGTTCACAACAATTTGCACTTGTGTAGTAACTTTGACCCGTTAACATATCGCAAGGCATCTCGCAGGAGCAGATTTTAACACCGAGACAAGTAAGGAGGTGTCCAGGGTGCCATTCAAGAAAGAGAGTGACTGTCATTTACCATCATAGGTCAGCACCGATTTGATGGGCCGAAAGGCCTGTCTGTATGTAGTGATTGTAATGAGGTGAGCCGGGTGAACTTTTTATTTATTCATCCACGGGATGAGGGTGTCACTGGCTGGGCCAGCATTTACTGTCCATCCCTAATTACCCAGAGAACAGTTCAGTGTTAACCACATTGCTGTGAGTCTGGAGTCACGTGTCGGCCAGAAACCAAAGGGCCGTCCCAACCAGAATTGAAACATTTTAAGACCCGGAGAGACCAGATCACAGCAGAGGATGGCATATTCTTATGGTGAGCAAGAGTGATTGGCCCAAGCAAAGGTCACTGCCAGATACTGGCTGAAGTCCATCAGGGTCATCCAGGGGTTTCCAAAATGAAGGTGTTGGCAAGAATTCTGATAGCCAGGATTGGATGCAAACATTGCTGTGTTGGTGGGGCAGTGCCCAGTGTGCCAACAAAGACAGCAACTATGACCAGCAGAGATAACAAGGTGTAGAGCTGGATGAACACAGCAGGCCAAGCAGCATCAGAGGAGCAGGAAAGCTGATGTTTTGGGGCTAGACCCTTCTTCAGAAAGCAACTCCCCACATTCATGGAAATGGCCGGGTAAACCCTGGACTTGGCTACATGGTGACTATACGGGTCCTTGTGTGAGCTCAATGATCGTAGTCATTGTGGACACCCACTCTTAGTAGCTGAACGTGCGTAGAGTTAACTCGTCAAACACAGGGACAACGATAGAAAAATCATGAGCATCTTTTGCAATACTTGGACTCCTGGGAGTGTTGGTCACAGATAACGGGCCATCGTTTACCAGCATGGAGTTTGAGTATTTCCTAAAGTCTAATGCCAAGTGACATATAAGGACAGCTCTATGCCATCCATTGTCCAATTATCTGGCAGAAAGAGCAGTCGAAATTTTTGTAGGCAGGCTTAAGGAAACTGCCTATAGCTTCACTCGATACCAGACTGGTTCCTATTTGATTAGAGGACCATCCCTCATGTAACTACAGGGATAGCTTCAGCAGAGTTGCTAAGGGGGAGAAGACTCAGCACCAGGTTAAATCTGATCTTCGCAGAGTTGGGGGGAGGGGGAAATGCCATCAGGAACACCAATACCGTTTACTTCAGGGGATGACATTTGGTGTAGGAACCACGGGAATGGCCTTGCATGTGTAAGAGGCATGGTCAATGCAAGGTCAGGCCCAGTGACGTATAAAAGTTTGGGCAGGTGTGATGGTCCTGAACAAGCATGTGGACTATATGAAAGCTGCAAACTCACAAATAGTGTGGGAGCAAAATGTTCCCAGCTCCCTCGACAGCCTTTCCGACTGTCCTGGAACCCATGGGTTCTCCCTCTCCATCAAGCGTTGAAATACCTTACAATCTGAGGTGGACGTGGCGCCTCAATGCCTTTGCCACCTGAAGAAGAGAATGTGTTTCTTCCGAGACGCTCCGGGTGCAAGAGGTGAGCTACTGTCTTTACATGCTGCCCGTATCAAATGAAGTGTTGGAGGAACATGACCCGGTGCTAAAACGCCATCGGAGGAGGGGGCTACAAAAAAGAACTGGCCTGTGTCCTCAGACTCAGAGGGGGAGGGATGTAGTGATTGTAAGGAGGTCAGCCATCAGAGTTCCCTGATTGGAGCTGTTAATCTGGTCTAATCATGGAGCCCTGGCTGACAGATAGAAACAGGAGGGTCAGGCATCCTGCTCACTCTGAGAGCTGGCTCTGAGGGAACTGGATCAGTGTTAAGGACTCTCCACATGTAAATAAAGGGTGACTTGGCGACAGGATACTGGGCTCTGTGGGGTTATTTCTCTGTGCTGTATGGATGGATGACTATATGTTCTCCAGCTCAGTTGGGGATGGACAGTAAACACTGAGCCTGAGCAGCAACATCCATGTGCCATGAATGAATATATCTGAAAGATGCAGCAGAGGTCCAAAACACTTAGTTCAAAGGAAGGCTTTAAGACAGTGGATTCCAAACGTTTTGCCCTACTATAGCGAAGGGTGAAAATTTATATTTGCCTCTCAATGATACGTGAGAGCAGGGGTTGAGGAACATGGGATTGGAGAGAGGGGAGAGGTGCTTTGCACTCAGCTGTTGTCGCTGCTGCTGTCTCGGAGCATGTGACCCCAAAATTTCAGCTTGTGACCCCCCAACACCAACCAAGTCCAGTTTTAAAAGAATACTTTAAAGGCTAGAAGAGATTGGTGAAGAGGTTTAGGGAAGGAATTCCAGATATATGTGGGTTTAGGTAGCTGAAAATATGAACGCTAATGATGTTGTAATTAAAACTCAATGGGCTGAGGAAGCTGGAAGTAGACTGTTGGACAGAGCTGTGTGGTTGGAAGGTTTTGGAGATACGGGGAACTATAACGTCATGCAGGAATTTGAAAACGACATTGAGAATCTTATAATTGAGATATTACCGAACCAGGAGCCCATGTAGGTCAGTGAGTGAGCACAGGACAAATGGGGTGAACATGAATTGGTATGGGTTAGTACACATGGATCAGAGTTTTAGATCATATCAGATTTACAGAGTGTTATAAGCGTTTGGGACAAGCCAGCAAGCAGTTAGAATAGCCAGGCGTCAAGGTCATGAAGGCTTCAGCGGCAGATAAGCTGAGTGGGGAACGTAGAGTATTTCAGCACAGATAGATGCCCTTTGGTCCATCGTGTCTATGCTAGCTGCATTTTCCAGCACTTAGCCCATAACCCTGTATGCTGTGATGCTTCAAGTGATCGTCTAAATAGATTAAAATTGATGTGATGGTTCCTGCCTTGCTAACCCTTTCAGACAGTGAGTTCTGGATACCCCTCACCCCATTGGATGAAATCAATTTTTCTTAAATCCCCTCCAAACCACCTGCCCTGTACTTTAAATCTGTGCCCCTTTAGTAATTGAACCTTCTACTAGACGAGAGGTTTATTCTTACTGGCCCTATCTATGCCCCTCATACTTTTACATACCTCAATCAGACATCCCCTCAGCCTTCTTTGCTCTAAGGAAAACAATCCCAGCTTAGAAGCAGATGAGATTGCAATGTTTAAGAAGCTTTTAGACAGACACATGAACAAGCAGGGAATAGAAGGTTACAGGCCATGTGCAGAGAGATGGGATTAGTTTAGAATGGCATCATGGGCAACACAGTCATGATGAGTAGAAGAGCATGTTCCTGTGCTGTATTGTTCTACTATCTCGTCTCTCTTCAAAACTCTCTGGCCCAGGCATTATCCTGGTGAATCTCCTCTGCACACTCTCCAGTGCAATCACATCCTTCCCCTACTGCATGCAATACTCCATCAGTGGCCTAACCAACATGAAACAGAGCTCCATCAAAGCCACCCTACTCTCGTACTCCACACACGAGGTTCCCCCTCAATCTGTCCCCCCATGGCCTGATTCACGCACCACCTCAAGCCAACCCTACCTCCCTGGTTATTCTTTGGCTGAGACAGAATGGAGTCCCAGCAACTGCTCCCACTTCCGGGTTTTTTTTTCACTCATGGGACATGGGCATCGCTGGCAGAGCCAGCATTTATTACCCATCCCTATTTGCCCTTGAGGAGGTAGTGGTGGTGAGCTGCCTTCTTGAATCGCTGCAGTCCTTGGGACAAGAGAGATGTCAGGCATCTGGTTGGCCAGCAGCTCTCAGATATGGGACCTCCCAGTCCCAGCTGAGCTCACTTAAAAATATTTAGAAGAGTTTGGATTTTGATTGAAGAAGGAAAAGTTGGAAGTTATTTTGATGGAGTGGCAGAGCAATACAATCCCTGAGCTTCCATCACACTCTCCATTCAGTTCCTTGCAAACAGACATAATCTGTTGTCAGGCCTTTGCTAATGTGCTCTGTATTCAGCCTCTGACAAGCTGTTGAGAGCATAGGTGTCACTGGTTGGCTTAGGCTAGGATTTTTTTTAACATCCCTTTTCTTCATGGGCAACTCTCCTCACAGCTTGTCATTGCATGTTGTGTGTAAACTTGGCATCAGGTCAGAGCTGTCAACATTAGGGAAAAGTCAGATGTGAAGTATCGGCTTGAAACTAGAGAGACAGATTACAAACCTACAGAAACACAAGGACCTGTGTTTAATTTAAGGAATGAAGCATGTCAAAATTGAGACATGTCTAATTTTGAATGGTTGTCAGGCAGTCAGTGAGGTATTTTCCCATTACTTTCTGCCTTTCTTTCTCTCTTTTGTCCCCCTATCATGTTCCAGTCAAAATTCTGTTTTATTAACTCTCCTTTTCTCTGTCATTAGAGGTTGCAATTTCAAAATGGCCCTCCCTTTTTCATTTTTATTTCATCTTGCCCTCTCTTCCTTGAGCATTGAAAATGTGGATTGGAATCACATCATATAACTAGGGATAGCAAGGTGTGGAGCTGGATGAACATAGCAGGCCAAGCAGCATCATAGGAGCAGGAAATGATGCTACTTGGCCTGCTGTGTTCATCCAGCTCCACACCTTGTTATCTCGGATTCTCCAGCATCTGCAGTACCTATTATCTCGCACATAACTAGGGCTTGGCTTGTCATCTCCATTTATGATAGCACCATGGACTCAGCTTATCTGCTGAGAACAGCTGAGTGCAAAGCACCTCTCCCCTCTCTCCAATCCCATGTTCCTCAACCCCTGCTCTCACGTATCACTGAGAGGCAAATATAAATATAAATTTTCACCCTTCGCTATAGTAGGGCAAAACGTTTGGAATCCACTGTCTTAAAGCCTTCCTTTGAACTAAGTGTTTTGGACCTCTGCTGCATCTTTCAGAGTCTCTGCTTTTAAAATCCATCCCTCTAGCAATGTAGGACAATATTCCATTTGCCTTTTTCATTACCCGCTGCATCTGCAAACCAACATCTTGTGATCCATGCACAAGGACACCCGTGATCTTATTGAATGGTGGAGCAGGCTAGATGGGCTGAGAGCTTACTCCTGTTCTTAATTCTTGTGCTGTTGTGTGTTCCTTGAGAATTCCTGGGGTACAGTCCAGCTTCTGGTGCTTTGACAAGGTTTCACACACATGAGCCAGTCAACAAATGTCACCAGGTTCCAAACCAGAAATTGCTGGAGAAACTCAGCAAGTCTGACGGCATCTGGAGAGAGGAAACACAAATGCTGCCAGACCTGCTGAGTTTCAACAGCAATTTCTGTTTTTGTTTTAGATTTCCAGCATTAACAGGTCTTTGTTTTATTTTTGAGTGCTACCAAGTTATTGAGGACACAGTGGGCCCAAATAGATAATCAGGATCAATTTAACTTTTCAAAAAAACACACAAAGGAGGATTATTATCTGAATGGCAATAGATTGGGAAAGGGGAAGTGCAACAAGACCTATACACTAGTCACTAAACATAAGCATGCAGGTGCAGTGGGCACTGAAGAAAGTCCGAAACAAAAAAAATCACCAGACTCGAAACGTCAACTCTGCTTTCTCTCCGCTGATGCTGCTGGACCTGCTGAGCTTTTGTAGAAATTTCTGTTTTGTTTCTGATCTCCAGCACCTACATTTCATTGTTTTATTTTAGTGAAGAAGGTAGGTTAGTGGTCACAGTGAGAGGATTTGAGCAGGGATGTCTTGCTGCAATTATTCAGGGCCTTGGTGAGGCTGCACCTTGAGTATTGTGTATAGTTTTGAGCTCCTTATCTGAGGAGGAATGTTCTGGCTATGGAGGCAGTACAACAAAGGTTTATCAGACTGATTTCTGGGCTTGCTGGACTGATGTACGGAAAGAGACTGGATTAGTTAGGACTATATTCACTGGAGAGTTCAAAAGAATGAAAGGGGGGTGTCTCATAGAAACTTATAATAGTCTGACAGGACTAGACAGAATAAACATGGGGAGAATGTTTCCGATTACTAAGGAGTCCAGAACCAGGGGTCACAATTTAAGGATATACGCCATTTAGGACTGAGTTGAGGAGAAATTTCTTCTCCCAGTGAGTGGTGAGCCTGTGGAATTCTGTCCCACAGAAAGCAGTCAAGGCCAAAACACTGAATGTCTTCAAGAAGGAGATAGAAATAATTCTTTAAGTCAAAGGGAATAGAGAGAAGGAGGGAACACTGAGTAGAATGATCAGTAATGATCATATTGAATGGTGGAGGAGGTGCAAAGGGCCGAATGGCCTACTCCTGTTCCTATTCTCTGCATAACTGTCCCCAGCCTGGATGGAGAGATAATTAAAAATAATCAGCTAAATTACCTATTGATATTCTGTTCACTCCTGGCACCAATTTTAAGCAGCACCTCAAAGCAGGAATGGAAATTCTCAGGAAGACAGTGAGGACCTTCCTTAAATAGATAGACCTAGGTCCAATGGTGTCATCAATCATAGAGTCATAGAGTTCTACTGCACGGAAACAAACCCTTCGGTCCAACTCGTCCATGCTGAACAGATATCCTAAATTAATTCTAGTCCCATTTGCCGGTATTTGGTCCATATCCCTCTAAATTCTTCTTATTCATGTACCCATCAGATGCCTTTTAAATGTTGTAATTGTACCAACCTCCACCACCTCCTCTGGCAGCTCATCCCACACATGCACTACCCTCTGCATGAAAATGTTGCCCCTTTAGGCCCCTTTTAAATCTTACCCCTCTCACCTTAAACCTATGCCCTCTAGTTTTAGACTCCCATACCCTGGGGAAAAAGACCTTGGCTATTCACTCTATCCATGCCCCTTCGGATTTTATAAACTTCTATAAGGTCACCCCTCAGCCTCTGACACTTGTGGGGAAAATAGCCCAAACCTACTCAGCCTCTCCCTATAGCTCAAATCCTTCAGTCAATCCTTGTGAATCTTTTCTGAACCCTTTCAAGCTTAACGACATCTTTCCTGTAGCAGGGAGACCAGAATTGAGCGCAGTATTCCAAAAGTGGCCTCACCAATGTCCTGTACAGCTGCAACATGATCTCTCAACCCCTACTCAATACGCTGACCAGTAAAGGCAAGTGTACCAAATGGCACCTGCGCCAACCTGTCTACCTGCGACTCCATCCTGACAATTGGAAATCTAACCTGAGCACCACAGCAGCTGAGATGTTCTGATACAGGTTGAGTTGTTCAAGACCAGTACTTTCCTTACCTTGGACAAAGAGGAGGGGGAGGCTTGTGAAAGGCCCAAACCTAGTTGGAAATGCCATATTCCAATTGAATAGCAGAGCGGGCTTGAGGGGCCGAGTGGCCTACATCTGCTCTTAACTCATGTTTTCATAACTTAGACCTCTCCTGTGTGAGGCTTCCAGGCTTGCCCACTCCTCTTCCATTCCTTGGGGTAGGGTAGCTGGAGAGTAATCAACTTTACCCTAACTTCAGAGCTTTTGATGCCAGGTCAGTTGAAAATGACAACGCTGAGCCTAAGATATTCTAGTTGGTCAGTGGTATAAACGGGCCAGAGTGATACATGGATACAGATGATCTGGGATCTAATTGAATGGCATAACCTGCTCGAGGTGCTGAAAGGCTTTTCTATTTCTTATCGGACACTCCAGGACTGCCTGAACTATCGCAAATTGACAACGAATTCCTTCCCATCCCTTGCTCATTCCTGGAGAGAATTCAACCAGAATCAAGCTAATGAGGACCATCAGTCAAATGGGCTTAGTTTCATCCTACCAACAACAATCAGGAGTTGAAATAAAACCAGTGGGTTTCCTGCCAGATAACAGCTGCCAGTTAAAATCCCTCCAGGCCCAAAGCCTAACATGATCCATCTCTTCTTCAATTCACAGGATAAATGAGAGGAACCATCCAACGCTCACTTATTCAACAATGAAGTACCATCTCACATCCAGATTGCAGTCTTCAATTGTTTCTAGCTTCCAGAATATTCACTCCCATCACCTTGTCTGAAATCACAGACGTGTGTTAGGGCGTAGAAGGAGGCCGTTCAGCCCATTATGCCTGTTCTCGCTCTTCAAATGAGCATCATTACTGAGTGCTAGTGTTCTGCTTCTCCCCCATGCCCTTGCATGTTACTTTTTATCCAAATAATCGTCTAATGCCGTTTTTAATGGCTCAATTGAATCTTTTGCTGCACTCTTCTTGTTTGAAGGAGAATTTCCTCTGAATGTTACCTGGGAAGAGGGATTTCAGTCAGAGGTTGAAGGAACTGAGACTGTTCTGCGCGGAGAATATTAATGGGCGATTTAATAAGGTACTCAAAATTATGAAGGGTTTTGATGGAGTGCGTCACCAGGGTCTGAGTACTTGTGTTACATTGCTGGCCAGATGTTCTATTTTGGCTGGATGGAGCTGACTCGAACACATTTCCCTAGTAAATTATTCTGGGACCATTTCTGCCGCAGTTTCAAGTCAAATCTCTGATGTGACAAACAAAAATGCATTAAGAGAGTAAATAAGGAAATATTGTATCCACTGGCTCAAGGGTTTCTCAGCAGAGACCATGGATCTGAGGTAATTGTGTAACTCAATGGGCTGCCTGAAAGATAACCTTGAGAATAACATTGTGTTGTATGTTTGATACAGCTCAGAGCAGCAAAGAAATGACACCAGACTACAACTAGCTTATTTAGGAGAGTTTAAAATATCTGCAATCATAAAATGTTTGTGCTCAGCTTCTAGTTTCTGCTGTTGTGTTATTTACTTTGCTCTGGGTCCATATCTTAACTTTAACCCAATAAGCACGGTGAGTGTAGATCAGTCACCAGACTCTCCTTTTCAAATATAAATCAATTTAATCAGTGAACACTACAAATTGGATAAATACCTGAAGAGTAAAAATCCTATGGACTCAGGGGAAAAAGCTGGTATATGGAGCTAATTGGACAGTTCTTTTCCTGATCCAGCATAGGCACAGTGGGTTATCATAGAATCCTTACAGTGTGAAAGCAGGCCATTCAGCCCATATCAACCCTCCAAAGAGCATCTCACCCAGACCCACCCCATCCCTGTAACCCTGCATTTCCCATGGCTAACCTATATAATCTGCAGACCCCTAGCTATTATGGGCAATTTAGAATAGCCAATCTACATAATCTGCACATTTTTGGACTGTGGGAGGAAACCAGAGAACCTGAGAGTAATCCAGGCAGACACCTGGAGAATGTGCAAACTCCACACAGACAGTTGCCCAAGGCTGGGATTGAACCTGGATCATTAGTGCTGTCAGGCAGCAGTGCTAACCACTCAGCTACCCTAAATAACAAATTTCTTTAGGACTAAGAGGAAAAAGCTGGGAGATGGAACTAATTGGACAGGTCTTTTTCAGATCTAGCATAGGCACAGTGGGTTGAATGATCTCTTTAGATGATTCTTGTCATCAGTTGTCAATTGGCCTGTGCTAGCTTGAACCTTTGCCCCTTGTATCCACATGATTTAAGTTGCAGCTTGGTCCTACATTGCCCTTCCCTACACCATCGATCTTGTAAACATTTGTGGAAAGATCACTTGCCAAGATTTGGGAATGAGCAGGGAGTACTGTTGGTGTCCTGGCCAGCATTCCTTCATTCAGCCACAAACTCGGTCTTTCGCTCATTTGCTGTATTGGGACCAGCAGTCTGCAAAACGTTTGCAGCTTTGGCCCTGAAGGTAACAAGGGACTGCTCTTCGAAAGTCACTGTGTGGTTGCAAAACACTTTGGAATATTCTTAGTGGTGTAGGTTTTTTGACAAAACAGAGATCTTACTTTCATAGCACCGTAAGGATCACCCCCTCCAAGTGCCTCATGACTGAAAAGCCCAAGGGGAGTCATTTTTGGCTTTACTGCCTGACCCATAATCTGCCCCTGGCCTTTTTAGAGCCCCCACTTCCAGTATAACCTAGTAGGACAATATTTGGATCTTTATAGAGCCCACATTGTTTAGTCCGTTGACTTTAAATGATTCAATATTGGAATTTGTTGGCATTCTGCACTGCCAAAAAACAAAAGTCCCCTCATTGCGCCCTTCGTTCTTTACTCAATTATCTTAAATCTCTGCCCTTGAGTTACATTTTCTCCTGCCAGAGGAAACGGTTTCACCTTATTTACTCCATTTGTGCATTTTGGTTAGTGACAATAGAGATTTGACTGTAAGCAATGATTATAAATGGCCCAGAAACAGCCTATTAGGGGAAAGTAGTTGAACGAACCAAGCCAAACTGGACCATCTGGTGTGTTTATAACACATTATAGGCCCGTTGTATTGGAGTACAATACCTTGTTTGTGTTTCCGAGGCCACGTTTTAAATAGGTGCTTCTGTTTTCTGTTAGACTTCATCATTTACGGAGAATTGTGTTCATGGCTGAGTGAAAATTCAGAGTGTTTGAGGTGTAATTATTGCAAGGAAAGCCCTGGGGCTTCGTGCCTGAAACAGGTTGACGTCGGCTAAGGCCTGGCCTTGAGCCACCTTTCCACGATGGTGACGAGAGAAAGAAAGACACGGTTTGTTTTAAAACATCATCATGAATGTTTTCATTGGGATCCGGTAACAGCCGTCACTCAGAGTAACCTTACAAGGTCGCCCTCAAAAATGTCAAACCCTATTTGAAAGACCGGAGGTACTCAGCAACATGACTGACAGAAATGGCCATGACGAGATAAAGATGTTGATTCAGGCTTGTGGCTTTTCGAGAGTCAAATCATCACCTAGCATTGAGAGTGGGATTGTTTTACAAAAGAACTGGTAAGATATTTCATACTTAACCATTTCACATCAATGGTAAGGCACTTTCCAGATGCCCAGGGGGCTTAGGAAAGGAATGGTTATCCACTTGCCACATATCTGCCACAGCCAACAAAAAAGAAATGTAAAATAGCCACAGTCCCAGAGGACCATAGGGCTGCTCTTTCATGAGAGCGAGAGGGAGACATGACCGGTGATGCCTTTAACTTGAGGGTCACTGTGCCTCAGGCCAGGGCAAGGTTGAGAGCCTTCATAGTGACCTCAGCCAGTGAACCCATGCTGTTGGTGTCACTCTGAGTTGCAAACTAGCTATCCAACCAACTGAGCTAACTGACCCCCACTGACTAATGAAGAGATCTTCAGATGAGATAAAGAGCGACAGCAGCTCAGACACGTGTCTAATGTTAAGGAAGTTCCCATGTCAGGTTGACTCAGTCCATCCCGAAATAAAAGTGCTTCCTCTTTAATCAGTATCTGTTGAATCATCAAATCCCCTACAGTGTAGCAGCAGACCATTCATCACATTGAGCTCACACTAACCCTTCAAAGGGCATTACAGCCAGGGCCATTCCTCTACCCTTGTACCTCCCACAGCTAATCCACCTAGTCTGCATATCTTTGGGCAATTTAGCATGGCCAATCCACCTAACCTGTACATCTTTGGACTGTGGGAGGAATCAAGAGCACCCAGAGGAAACCCATGCAGACACAGTGAGAATGTGCAAACTCCACATAGCCAGTCACCCAAAGCTGGGATTGAAACCCTATCCCTAGTACTGTGAGGCTGCAGTGCTAACCACTGAGCCACCATGCCACCCAGGTGGAAATGATAAAGAAAGGGTCAATGACTCAGTCTAAAGCAAAATACCGAAGCTGCTGGAGCTTTGAAATAAGGCTCAGGTTCTGAAACAGACTCATATTGGACTTGAAATGTTTCTGTCTCCACAGATGCTATCCAGACCCATTGAGTTTCTCCAGTGTTTTCGGTTCTATTTGTGTGAGCGACTCCTGTCTCGAATGAACAGAGAGGAGGACATGTGTTTACATTTGTGATCAAACTCCAAAATATGTCAATAATAAATTCCAGTGGCTGTTGTTGCTTGGGATCCATCAGATCATAAGGCTGCTTAAAAATAAAATGGAGCATGGGTAAGCCATTGGACAGACAGGCCTGATCCACCATTCAATATGATCATGGCTTTCTTGCATTCTCCTGGTAACCCTTGATCAAGCAAGAGGTGTTCTGTATGTGGCGAATTCCCACAATCTGTAATCAGTTGAAAAATGTGCTCATCCAATTTTGGTGACAATGGCTGAGGGAGGAATATTTCTAGGAATTTCTAACTTTTTTCCGAGAAGCAGTGTACTTAGTGTACCCTAACACCTCCTTTCGACGCATGATTTTTAAATTTCCCTCAGAATTTACCGCTCAGAAATTATCTAGCTTACATGAGAATTCTCATTCCTTACACCATAAACTTTTCTTCCCTTTGAAGCCACTTGTCTTTAATATTGCAAAGAATGCTCATGTGATGTGGGAACACTGTTAATAATGTACAGGTAGTGTCCAGTAAATGAAATTATGTTAAAGCCACCATAGTGGGTTGCTCTCTCATCAATAAAATTTCTTTTATTGCAAAAATATACTTTATTCATTTAAAAAAAAGTACATTCAGAAATTTCTCCTTCTTGTCTGTTCCAACAAGGGAGAAGTAACAAATTGAACCTTTGAATTTTACATCCTGTGCAGTTGCAAATAACGAAGGTACTTCTACCTCATGCAGGAAGAAAATATCCATATGTTAAGGCAATAAGTGGGGTCTGACAACTGAACAGACCTTCATTACACTTTGGAAGAAAGTCCTTAGATGGTGGTCTTTCCCCATCGTATCTTGGTGGCTGATGTTCCAAGCTTTAGTGTGTGCTTCAGTATGTAGCCCTGGACCTTAGAATGTGCCAGTCTGCAACGGTCAGTCAAGGTCAACTCCTTGTGCTGGAAGACCAACATGTTTTGGGCAAACCAAAGAGCATCTTTCACCGAGTTGATGGTCCTCCAGGCGCTATTGATTATTGTCTCAGTGTGTGTCAGCCCTTAGAGCACAGAGTCCTGCGTCACGGAGCTGCATGGGATGAACCTCGACAAAAACCACCGCATCTCTCTCCAGATTTCCTCTGCAAAGGCATGTTCCAGAAGGAGATGTGTGACAGTGTCTTCACCCGCTCGGCCACTTTGAGGGCAGCGTGCGGTGGTGCATAGAGACCAGGCATACATGGAGGATCTGACGGGCACTACTCTTCTCTCCATCAGCCAAGCTACATCTTGGACTACTCTCTCTTAGAAAGAGATGGCTGGTGGTGGTTTAACCTGATGGTCACTGTGTCTCATGCAACGGTAGAGGTTGAGAAGAGGAGTCCTGAATCATCAGTGTGAGAATTGAACTCATGCTTTTGGGATTATTTTTCATTGCAAACCAGCCGAACAGCTAACCGAACTAACCAATCCTCCAGGGTCTGGAATTTGAGAATGGAAGAAAAAATTGCATTAGTAATAATCCCCTTTCTGAACCTCAAAACAATCCACAACAACTTACAACCAATGAAGAACTTTAGAAGCATCGTCGCAGCATACGAAACGCAACAGATAATTTGCACACGGTAGGCTCATCCAAATAGCAGATAATGATCAGAGTTTTTCTTCTGTGACCTTGCATGGAAAATAAAAATTGGCTGGGAAATTGAAGATGCCTGTCTCGAATGAACAGAGAGGAGGACATGTGTTTACATTTGTGATCAAACTCCAAAATATGTCAATAATAAATTCCAGTGGCTGTTGTTGCTTGGGATCCATCAGATCATAAGGCTGCTTAAAAATAAAACGGAGCATGGGTAAGCCATTGGACAGACGGGTCTGATCCGCCATTCAATATGATCATGGCTTTCTTGCATTCTCCTGATAACCCTTGATCAAGCAAGAGGCTTCAAAGCAACACCATAATATATTTTATTTCCTCAGTAGTGAGGGAATGCTGCATTCATAGTTATTTGGTAGAACAAAACTTGAGCATTACTCTTAAAAGACAAGATATGCCAAGGCTTTTTGTCTTGGACTCATCAGAACAGTTGCAAGACTATCTGGTTAAAATTTAAACAAAGCTTGGCGGTTTACAGTCAGTCATTGTCTAACTGGTGCATTGTCTATGGTAATACGTTTACCAATCAAACTCAGCTTGTCAACAATCAGCACGCTATTCTTACACAGTTTAAAAAAGGTTGTTTTTTCCGTTATGCTGGCATTTCTTGCAAATTCTTCTGATGAATGCAAGACAAAAGGTTTTGACAAAATGCAAGCGCAATATTGTTGAAGGTGTGATCTTGGAGATGAGGCACTAAGCTAAGACCCTGGCTGCCCTTTATAAGATCCTGTCTGGCATTACTTTGAGAGTAAACTGTCCTCTTTGATGTTCTTATTGCTCAATTAACATCACCGAAACGTTTGGCCTTCATTTCAATGTCTTTATGTGTGAGCTTGTTGTGTTTAATTTTATTACTGAGTTTCCTACATTACAACAGTGACTAGCACTTCAAAACTATATCAATGGTTTTAAAGTACTTTGAGACATTCTGAGGTCACAAAAGGTATGATTAAATGGCAGTCTCACTTTCTTTGCTTCTCATATATAAATCTGCAAAAGTTGTATGCCATTAGCTGGGGAATTTCCTTTCAAGATTTGCCAGCATTTCATTCAGACTTTTTTTTATGTGTTGGAAGAAAGACATGAACAGAAGAATTCACAAGAATTAATAACAGAAATTGGGCTTCTTAATAACAGTGCTTTAGCATGCCTTGGGAAATATATATTAGCAGCACGGCAGAATCCCAGGGTTATTGCTTTGTAAATCAGGTTTTTAGTATTAGCGCTAAGTTTTTGTTCGAGATTATTAGGTTCAGATGTTTAGATTCACTGTGCTTTCGCTTAATAAAGGGGATTTTGCAGATTTAAGACAGGAATGCCTGCTCAGAAGCTGAGGAAGAAAATCCTCATGATTGGGATCCATTTTTACACAAAGGTATCATCATTAAAAACTTATTTTGGGAGCTGACCCAAGGATTGGGTCACCAATTCACACCCATCTTTATACCTCTTGTTCTTTTTCACCACCATCAACGACCCCTTTGTCTTTTGCACCAGCTTCTCTGCCATCGGCTGCTTGCTCCTAACACAGAAAGATAGAAAGTAGGACTAGGAGGAGGCCATTCTGCCCCTCGAGCCTGCTCCACCATTCAATACGATCGTGGCTGATCATCCAACTCAAGATGTGGATGTGTCAGAGTTGGACTTTGTGGACAAGGTCAGAAGTCACACGCTGCTCTGAAAACTTGTGATTTCAAGTAAACCTGTTGGACTCTAACCTGGGTGCTATGTGACTTTTGACCTCATCCGACTCAGAACCCTGTTCCCGCATTCACCTCAAACCCTTTCACACCCTTTGCTCGCCTCCACCTCTGTCAGGAGTATATTCAAAGAACGTTTTCTGACACCTTTTAGTTCTAAAGTAGCATTATACTGAACTCGAAACTTTGTTTCTGTCTCCACCGATGCTGCCAGACCTGCTGAGTTTCTCCAGCAATCTCTGTGTTTGTTTCAGATTTCCAGCATTGGTAGCATTTAGCTTTTATTATACCTAAAGTGTTTCAATGGGTCCATTTCCAGTTGGATGTATCCTCCTGTGGTGTCTCCATAGTGTTGCATTAATTATCCTCGCAGTCAGTTTCACCTAATAGGATCAGAAGACATTGTATGAGTGGGCCAGTTGCCAAACCTCAATGGAAGGTGCAGTGACATGCTCTGGCTCCCTGCGGACCTAACCACAATAGATCAAACAGCTGGCAACGAATGGTGGGTTGACTCAACATTATTGCTTTCTTTGCTTCAGATCTCTTGGCAGCCAATCGATCAGTCATGTTCTTTGGTCATCGTGGTTTCCTGGATTTCCGCTCAATGTTCCTCGATGAGTACCACGACCGCCTTTTCATTGGAGCCAAAGATACCTTGTACTCCCTCCAGCTGGACCAGGCAAACATTGGTGCCCGAGAGGTAACTCACTTTCTCACTTTGTTGCTTGGCATTCATGTCACTCCAGAACAGAGTAGGATGAGGAGTTGGGGGGAGGAGGTGCGAAGGGTTTGGACACAAGAGGAACTTAAGCTTAGAATTAGAACCAAACCCATCTAACAGAAAATCCAGGAAGCACTTTTTTCAAGGGAATAACATTTGGAAATATGAAATTTTAAAGATTTTGGGTGGTAAAATAGTCAGAATGATTGAAACACTCCATAAATATAATGTAGGATTGGAAGAGAGTGAAATATTGAATACGGTGACAAAAATAAATGTCTTGGGAAATGAAGTAAAGGCAGGTTGACACAGGAAACATGACTCAAGGAGACCCTAGGAAGAGCTAATTGAGGTGGATGACATTGTATGGGGTCCCTTTATGGGAGCAAAGGGGTGAAAACCAAGGGGTATAGATTTATAGTGGTTGGTGGAAGGGTTAGAGGGGTGATCAGGGAACTTTCTTTTACTTAGATGGTGGTGATGACCTGGAAGTAATCATTTAAAAAAGGTGGAAGACACAGAAACACTCAGCTTGTTTAAAAAAGTCTTAGTCATACAGCACAGAAATAGATCCATCGGTTCAACTTGGCCATGTTGACCTGGTTTCCCAATCCAGCCATATCCCTGTAAACCTTTCCTATTCATGTGCCTGTCCAAATTTTTTTTAATGTTATAACTGTACCAGCATCTACCACTTCCTAAGGCAGTTTATTCCACACACAAACCACACTCTCGTGTGAAAAGCTGGCCCTCAGGTCCCTTTTAATTCTTTCTCCTCTCACCTTACAGTCATGCTGTCTAGTTTTGAACTCCCCTACCCCAGGGAAAAGGCATTTGCTATTCATCTTATCTGTGCTCCTCATGATTTTATAAACCTCTATAAGGCCACCCCTCAACCTCCTATGCTCCAGTGGAAAAAGTCTCAACCTTTCCAGCCTCTTCTTGTAACTCAAACCTTCCAGACCAGGTAACATCTTTGTAAATCTTTTCTGCACCCTCTCAATTTAATGATATCCTTCCTATAGCAGGGTGACTAGAATTGTGAACTGTACTCCAAAAGTTGCCTCACCAACATCCTGTACAGATGCAACATGATGTCCCAACTCCTATACTCAAACTTTTGAACAATGAAGCCAAGTGTACAAAATGTCATTTTCACTCTGTCTACCTGTGATGTCACTTTGAAGGAACTATGCTCCTGAACCCTTAGGTTTCTCAGTTTGACAACACTCCATAGGGCCCTGCCATTAATTGCGTTTGTCCTGCCCTGGTTTGTCTTACCGAAATGCAACACCTCACATTTATCTAAATTAAATTCCACATCTGCTTGAGGAACTATGATCACAGGGTTATGGACAAAGTTCAGGAAAGTAAGATCAGGCTGGGTAGCACATTGTGAACTGGCACATATACAATAGGCCAAATGGCCTCTTTCTGTTGATAAATTCTGACTAATTCTTTTGAGCAATTCCTTTGCTTCAGGATGGTAGAGCCTGAGCTACCCAGAAGAATGGAAAGAGAATCAAGAAATTAAGACACGATGATGGGGTTTGTCAGTTCATAGAATGGAGTTGGTGAGGATACCGGAGCTAGGGAGGATCACTAGGATGATCTGGTGGCTGCTGTCTCAATATCAACAGGAGACAGAGTGTGGAATGATGTTGCTGTTGCTATTTGCTGTTTAAGAAGGAGTGACAAACAATTAGAAAAAGAAAATAATTTCCATTTACATCATGCTTTGACATCCCAAAGCTGCAATTATGTACTCTGTCAAGTCCCTGTTTTTATAGGACAAACACACAACCAAATCCTACACACAAGTGTCTCAAAACAAAAAGGAGATATGGAAACTAAATAACCTTTTGTGATGATTTCTGTTGAGGAAGTACTTGGCCCGTGGGAGAGTCAGCCTGCAGAACCTCAGGAGAAAGAGTTAGCATATTCCTTTTATATTTTTAAATTTGTTTTGTTTTGAAAGTTATTTTCTTTACGAATTTGGGATGCGCAGTGTTTTGGTTTACAGGACGTGATATTTGAACGGTTGTGACTGTGGATCAGACCCCGAGTACCGGACATATTTTTAACTTGTAATTCCAAAATGTATTTTTAAAAAAAGATTTGAGATAGCCTAACGTGACTGTCGATGTAAATTAAGTAGTTATCTTGACAGGAAGACCTAAGGAATGTCACACCTAGAAATGTGAAGAGAAGCTCAAACAACAGCTCTTCAAAGGGGGAAAGAGCTAAGCGAAGATACTATGGATTGAGATCTGTCATGACTACAAAGATAACGAGACTGATGAACGCCTGCCCAACGGCAAGCTACCTCCTGAGGCTTCTGTATCAAACTGCAGACACTCTTGTGTTTGTCGCTTTGAAAAATATACAGGACAGGGGTTTAAAGACCAGTTTCATATCTACTGGAGTAGGTTCATGAGACTGAATGCCATCACACAAAGAACAAAAACAAAGTATAGGCCCTTCAGCCCTCCACGCCTGTGCCAATCATCACGGCCCAACTAATCTAAAAAACAAACCTTCTGCCCCTATTTAGTCTGTATCCATCTATTCCCTCCCTATTTATGTAACCATCCAGATGCTTCTTAAATGTCGCCAACGTGCCCACTTCCACCACCTCTTCTGGCAGTGCATTCCAGACTCCTACTACTCTCTGCATGATAAACTTCCCTTGCACGTCTCCCTTAAACTTTCCCCCTCTCGCCTTGAACCTGAGCCCCCTTGTAATTGAAACTTCAACACTGGGACTATCCACTCTATCTATGCCTCTCATAATTTTGTAGACCTCTATCAGGTCTCCTCTCAGCCGCCATCTTTCCAGTGAAAACAATCCTAGTCATTTTAACCTTTCCTCATATTCAATGCCCTTGCAACCAGGCAGCATCCTTGTGAACCTTCTCTGCACTCTCTCCAAAGCTTCCATATCCTTCTGGTAATGTGGCACCCAAACTGCACACAATACTCCAAAAGCAGCCTGACAAGGGTTTTATATCGCTGCAACATGGTTTGCCAACTCTTGGACTCCATGCCCCGGCCAATGAAGGCAAACATGCCACATGCCTTCTCAATCACTTTGACCACCTATGTTGCCGCATTTAGGGAACTGCGGACCTGCATGCCCAGATCAGTCTGAATGTTAATGTTCCTAAGGGGGGTTCTGCCATTTACAATATAATTCACACCTATATTTGATCATCCAAAATGCGTCACTTCATATTTGTCTGGGTTAATCTCCATCTGACATTTATTTCCCTAAGTCACCAATCTATCCGTATCCTGTTGTATCCTTTCACAATCGTCGGCACGATCAGCAACTTCATCAATCTTCATGTCATCTGCAAACTTGCTAATCAGACCACCCACATTTTTGTCCAGATCATTTATACATACAAGCAACAGAGGACCTAAGACTGTTCCCTGTGGAACACCACTGGTTACCGGCCTTCATTCTGAAAAACATCCTTCCACCGCTACTCCCTGTCTTCTATGACCAAGCCAGTTTTGTATCCATCCAGCCAGCCCAGCCTGAATCCCATATGATTTTAGTTTTTGTACCAATCTATCATGTGGGACTTTATCAAATGCCTTACTAAAGGCGATATAAACTGCATCCACAGCCTTCCCTCATCAATTATCTTTGTCACCTCTTCAAAAAATTCAATCAAGTTGATGAGACGTGACCTTCCCCATGCAAAACCATGCTGCTTGTCCCTAACTGTCCAAATGTGCAAATATCTTGTCCTTCAGTATCTTCTCCAAGAGTTTTCCCACTACAGACATCAGGCTGACCGGTCTATAATTTCCTGGATTATCCCTGCTTCCATAAACAAGGGAACAACTTTGGCTTATCTCCAGATCCCTGGAAATTCACCTGTAGTCAAAGAGGATGTGAAGATATCTGCTAATGCCCTAATTATTTCTTCCCTTGCGTCTCACAGAAACCAGGGATAGATCACATCTGGTTCTGGGGACTTGTCTACCTTAATGCAGTTTAGGATACCCAAAACTTCCTCCATCAATATATTGACATTCTCTGGAGTATTTGCACATTCATCCTTGACCTCAGCATCAGTCATGTCCCTCTCGTTGGTGAATACCAATACAAAGTACTCATTAAGGATCTTTCCCACTTCCTGTGGCTCCACATATAACTTCCCTCCTTTGTCCTTGAGGGGGCCTACTCTTTCCCTTGCTAGCCATTTTCTTCTAATATGTGCATAGAAAGCCTTGGGATTCTCCTTGACCCTGTTTGCTAAAGACATTTCATGACCACTTTTAGCCTTCCTAATTCTGTGTTTAAATTCCTTCCTAATTTCTTGATACTCCTCAAGGCCTTCGTCACTTTGTTGCTACCTAAACCTATTGTATGCTTCCTTTCTCCATCATGTGTACTAGACTGGGTTTAAGTATTAATGTGCTCTGAAAGTCACAATCAAAGAACAATCCCTGAGTCACCCCTGCATTGCAGGTAAAGATACTTTCAGAGCTGCAAGTTAGCTCAGTAAAAGAAAAATAGAAACAGGACAACAAAAGGCTTCTCTCCACTCTGATTGCTGGAATTCATTCATAGTGCAAAGGAATCTGAACTACAGAATCCCAACTGATTTGCAAGGTGAGGGCCATGAACCTGACTGTTCAACCACCGATGTCCTTGCATAACCCCCCACTTCAATAGCCACAACATTTAACTATCAGCTCTTCATGAACAAAACCCATCACTTTGTCATCTCTTCATTCTTTCTGAAAAAAAGATTCATTCTTGACTGGAACTGTTAACTCTGTTTCTTTCGCCGCAATGTTGCCAGACCTGCTGAGTTTCTCCAGCACTTCCTCCAATATTGTTTCCTCATTTGAGAAAGGAAGCAGGGATAATCCAGGAAATTATAGGCCAGTGATCCTGACATCTGTGGTGGGGAAGCTCTTGGAGAAGATACTGAGGGAAAAGATATATGCACATTTGGAAGAAATTGGACAAGTTAGTGACAGGCAGCATGGTTTTGTACGGGGAAGGTCATATCTCACCAAACTGATTGCATTTTTTGAAGAGGTGCCAAAGATAATTAATGAGGGAAGGGCTGTGGATGCAGTTCATGTGGACTTTAGTAAGTCTTTTGATAAAGTCCCACATGACAGATTGGTACAAAAACTAAAATCTCATGGGATTTGGGCTGGGCTGGCTGGATGGATACAAAACTGGCTTGGTCATAGATGACAGAGTGTAGTGGTGGAAGTGTGGTTTTCAGAATGGAGACCGGTAACTAGTGGTGTTCCACAGGGAACAGTCTGAGGTCCTCTATTGCTTGTCGTATATATAAATGATCTGGAGGAAAATGTGGGTGGGCTGATTAGCAAGTTTGTGGACGACATGAAGATTGGTGAAGTTGCTGACAGTGCCAATGGTTTTGAAAGGATACAATAGGATACAGATAGATTGTCGACTTGGGGACAGAAATGGCAGATGGAATTTAATCCAGACAAATGCAAGGTGATGCATTTTGGAGGATCAAACTTAGGTGTGAATTATATTGTAAATGGCAGAAACCCCCTTACGAACATTAGCATTCAGAGTGATCCGGGCATGCAGGTCCACAGTTCCCTAAAAGCGGCAACATAGGTGGTCAAAGTGATTGAGAAGGCATGCGGCATGTTTGCCTTCATTGGCCGGGGCATGGAGTATAAGAGTTGGCAAAACACGTTGCAGCGATATAAAACTCTTGTTCGGCAGCATTTGGAGTATTATGTGCATTTTTGGTGCCTGAAATTCAAATTTTCAGTAAAGCAACCAGAATATGAAAGGAGGACTTACTGAGTTCTTACATTCCTGGCAGTGAGAAGTGGAAGAAGCTATTCATGTGTACAGTTCTAGCTGTGACGCAACATAAATCAAATGGACAACATGCTTGTGAGAAGGCATGGATAAATCAATTTCAAGTTAATTGTAGCAATAACTTTGAAAAAAAATGTAGCTTGACATATGCATCAGTGATGAGTGCAGTGCAGGGCCAGTTACCTCACTGTCTAATGGATGGCCATGTTAAATTCTGCTCCAGCCTGAGAGACAATTTAATAAGATGACGACAACTTATAAACTGTTAAATCTCCACCAAACTAATTGAATAAATCTGGGAATCTGAGTTATAATGGATACAGCTGATATCTTTGACACCCTTTAAATTTCTACCAGCAACTGGAGCCTGTGACCCAGTACAAGGAAAACACTTGAAAGCCAAGAGCAATTAATGATTAGATCAAGATGATTTCACTTGCTACCGTGTCAGTAATGCCTAAAGGTCCTGTTTCATGATAACATGTTATTCTAACAAGCCATATAAACAGCACGGGTCAGGGCTGAAATTAATTGAAAACCACCAAGCCTGCCAGAGTAAGTAAGATAGCTTAGGCCAGTTTTCATACAAATTCTGGCCTTCTTGTGCCAAACTATGAAGGGACGCAAGGATTGTGAAAGCCCTGCCTGGTCATTTTGGGTTGTTACCAAGGTCAAGGTAATGTAATGTGAGAGACCATTTGTGTTTGATAGACCATTCATTTGAGTTTCTCTTCCCCTGACCCTGCAATGCAAATAGGCCAAGAGATCCTCCTAATATTGTTTAATTTCTTTTAATCTCTGCTTCTTTGGAACATTTTCTAATGTCAGTCACTGGTTAACCTAGCTAGCTAGTCTCAATTAGTAGAATCTTCTCTGGGAGAAACCAGGAACATATCTTGTCCTCACTCACGGAGGATTTGAACATGAAACTGTCAGCCATCCAAAATCAAAATATCGCAGATGCTGGCAATCTGAAATTTAAAAGAAAAGAATCTTTTGGGAACAGACTGAAGAATTAACTTGAGATAAACTTTAATCAGAACAGAAGTACGTGGATGAGCACTTGAAATGTCAGAATGTTCAAGGCGATGGGCCAAGTGTTGGAAAGTGGGATTAGAGCAGATAGGTCAGTGCAGACTCAATGTGCCAAAGGGTGTCTTCTATGCTCTATGACTCTATAGCTGAAGAAAGATAGAAGTGTAAGAGATTTTACGCCAGTAGGAGCAATGGGGGATGGAAGGATGGGTGGAGGGTAGCGTACAGAAGGTCAGAAGGGAAGGTCTATGATATGGTGGAGGCCAGGGAGAGAAAAACAATGAAATGTTTCATGATTTAGTAGAGTCATAGAGATCTGCAGCCACAGGAAAAATGCTCTTTGGCCCATTGTGTTCATGCCGGTCGAAACAACCACCTAACTATTCCAAACGCATTTTCCAGCACTTGGCCCATAGCCCTGCATCCGTTGGCATCACAAGCACACATCTAAATACTTCTTAAATATTATCTGCCTCCAACACTCCTACAGGTAATGAATTCCAGATTCCCACCACCCTCTGTGTGAAAGAGCTTTGGTGTAAGGAAAACTGGGAATGTGCAAAACCCATCCTTCCAGACCATCAACTGCATTAAAAAATAAGCCTTGCCTCCAAATGAATCCCTAAACCTCTATATCCTTCCAGTTCTGACCTGTTGCCTGATAATTATTACGTCAGGTCTGGTTCAATTGTTCTAGAATCCCTACAGTGCAGAAAGAAGCTTCTTGTCCCACTGGGGCTATTTTTCCCTAGAACATCGGAGGCTGAGGGGTGTCCTTGTAGAGGTTCATAAAACCATGAGGAGCATGGATAGGGTGAATAGCCAAGGTCTTTTCTCCAGGGAAGGGGAGTCCAAAACTAGAGGGCATAGGTTTAAGGTGAGAGGGGAAAGATTTAAAAGGGACCTGAGGAGCAACTGAGGATGGTGTGTGTACAGAGTGGGCTGCCAGAGGAAGTGATGGAGGCTGGTACAATTACAACATTTAAAGAGCATCTGGATGGGTATATGAATTGGAAGGGTTTAGAGGGATAAGGGCCAAATGTTGGCAAATGCAACTAGATTAGTTTAGGATATCAAGTCAGTGTGGATGAGTTGAACCAATAGGTCTGTTTATGTGCTGTACAGCTCTCTGAGCCTGCACTGACCCTCCAAAGAGCATCCCCCACCTTGTCACGCCAAATGACAAGTTTTTACCTCAGCTAACCCACCCAACCTACACATTAAAGGGCATTTTATTAGCATGGCCAATCCACCTAACCTGCACATCTTTGGACTGTGGGAGGAAACCAGAGCACACCACACAGACACGGGGAGAATGAGCAAACTCCACACAGACAGTCACTCGAGGCTTGAATCAGATCCAGATAACTGGTGCTGTGTGGCAACAGTGTTAACCATTAAAGCCAAAGTCAAATACCTTAAGTCTGTGTCCTCTGGTCACTGACACTGTTCCACCGCCCGCAACCCCCAAAATCCTCTCGCCTTGGTGAGTGGAAGAAATTTCTACCTATTTATTCAATCTGAGCCACTCCTAATAGTTGAGGCTGGACATCAGCCAAACAGAGCCTTAAGTGGATTGCATGAGTAGAATATTTTTGCGAAGCAAGCAAATGGGGCACTTCCAAAAAAGAGAGATTTCCAGCATTTAATGAAACAATGACAAGCAGGTGCTGATGCTGGCCATGGGCTGATGGCAAATTGGCTAAATATTATCCTAAATGCAGGGTGTTATCACATCCATTACACACTATGACAAATTGTTTCCGTAAGCGCATCAATATATATAACTCAGAGATATGGAGCTGCCAAACAATGTCTGCACAGGGATCAGTTCAGAATGAGTGGCTCGAACGGTAATGGGGCAAAATGATAGGATGTGAAATCAAGCCAGGTTGTATAGAATTACAGGGATTTTGCAGTTCAGAGACAGGCCACTCAATGCAACTGCAGGAGAGAAATGTTGGAATCCATTATAACAGTTTTAATAGCAGACTACTTGGACACAGCAACCGGATTAGATATTTATTTAAAGGAAATCATACTTAACAAATCTGCTGGACCGTTTCGAACTTGAGAAAGGGAAGCCAGTGGATATGGCTAATGTAGACTTTCAGATGACTTTTGATAGGGTCCCACACAAGCAATTAGCATGTAAAATTAAGATGCACAGTATTGGAGTAAGGTACTCAAATGATTAGAGAACCAGGTGGCAGATAGGAAGAATAAGACTGAAAGGGTCTTTTTCTGAATGGGAGACAGTGACTATTGGAGATCAGTGCTTGGTCCTGAGCTATTCACAATATATATTAATGACTTAGATGAGGGAACCAAAGGTAATATCTACAAGTTTGCAAATGACACAATGCTGGGTGGAGAACAATCTGCGAGGAGGATGCAGAGGTGTTTCAGCGTGATTTGGACAAGTGAGTGGGCAAATGCAAGGCAGATGAAGTATAAAGGATAAATGTGAGGGTGACCACTTTGGTAGCGAAACTAAGGCAGATTATTAGGGACAAAAATAGAAATTGCTGGAAAAGCTCAGCAGGCCTGGTAGCATCTGTGGAGAGAAATCAGTGTTAATGTTTTTGGGTCGCGTGACCTGAGCTTTTCCAGCAATTTCTATTTTTGTCTCTGATTTACAGCATCCACAGTTCTTTCAATTTTTATTTAGACAGATTATGATCTGAGTGGTGATAGGTTAGGAAAGGGGGAAACTTTCTTTTTAAGAAATTCACAGGATGTGAATGTCATTGGCCGGGCTAGGATTTATTACCTATCCCTAATTACATTAAATATCAACCACATCACTGTGCATCTGGAGTCACATGTAGGCCAGATCAGGTAAAGATTGCAGGTTCCTGCCCTACAGGGCATTATTAAACCGGATGGGTTTTTTTCCTTGGCAATAGTTTCATGTTCATAAACAGGATTTGAACCCAGGTCCTCAGACTCCCTGCATTAATCGTCTAGCAATAATACCAGTAGGCCATCAGCTTCACACCTGCAGCATGCAGGCCCTTGTGCACCAGTCACTTAAAGCAAGCATACAGGTGCAGCAGGTGCTGAAGAAGGCAAATGGCATGTTGACCTTCATAGTGAGAGGACTTGAGAACAGGAGCAGGGATGTCTTGCTGCAATTATACAGGGCCTTGGTGAGACCACACCTGGAATACTGTGTGCAGTTCTGGCCTCCTTATCTGAGGAAGGATGCCCTGGCTTTGCAGGGATTGCAACAAAGGTTTACCAGAATGATACTGGTGATGGCAGAACTGACGTATAAAAAGACACTAGAACGGTTAGGACTATATTCAACTGGAGTCTAGAAGAATGAGGGAGGATCTCATAGAAACCTATGTAGACTGGGTAAATGCAGGAAGGGTGTTCCCAATGACTGGGGACTCTAGACCAAGGGGTCACAGTTTAAAGATAGGGGTTAGGCCATTTAGGATTGAGAGGAAGAGAAATTTTTTCACCCAGAGAGTGGGGAGCCTGTGGAATTCTCTGCCACAGAAAGTGGTTAAGGCCAAAAGATTGCATGTTTTCAAGAAGCAGATAGATGTAGTTCGAAGGACCAGAGGGATTGAGTGCTATGGGGAAAAAGTGAAAATACTGAGTTGGATGATCAGCCATGATCGTATAGCAGCCTTGAAGGGCTGAATGGCCTATTCCTGCTCCGATCTTCAGTGTTTTTAATTGATCTGTGCTTCATCTGAGGCTCCTCCCACCCTTTTTCATCACCTCCTGGGATTAAAGGGTTCTCCAATCAGAAGAGATTGCAGAGATTGCTGAGAGCTAACATCCAAATCCAGTGGGCAATAGGGAAGGCAAATGGAATGTTGACCTTTATTTTGAAGGGAATGGAATGGAAAAATAATGAGGTTTTGCTGGAAACACTTGTGCCTTGTCAGACCACAGCTGGAATACTGAGAGCAGTTTTGTGTCTCTTATATAAGGAAAGATATACTCAGAAGTTACACAACACCAGGTTACAGTCCAACAGGTTTATGTGAAATCACAAGCTTTCATATCACTGCTCCTTCATCGGGTGATTTCACATAAACCTGTTGGACTATAACCTGATGTCGTCTGACTTCTGACTTTGTCCACCCCAGTCCAACACCGGCACCTCCATATGAAAGATATAGTGGCATTGGAGTCAGTCCAGAGAAGGTGCACAAGGCTGATCCCAGATGTGGAGCGAGTGTCCAATGAGAAGGTGCATTGGAATATACAAGAATGAGAGGAGGCCTAATTGAAGCACGCAAGATTTTTAGAGAACTTGACAGGGTAGATGTATTGAGGTTGTTTCCCTTTGTGGAAGAGTCTAGGACCTAGAGGGAATGATCTCAGAATAAGTGGGTCCATGTTAAAGACAGACTTGAGGAGGGATTTCTGCCGCAAGGATTGTGAATCTGTGGAATTCTTTCCTGCAGAGGGCTGCCCAGGGTGGGTCCTTAAATACATTCAAGACTGAAACAGATTCTCAGTAATCAGGAAGGGAATCAAGGATTATGGGGAAAAGGCAGGAAAGTGGAGTTGAAGATTGACATATCAGCCATGATCTCGTTGAATGGTGGTGCACACCCATTGGGCTGAATGGCCTACTTCTGCTCCTACATCTTATGGTCTAATCAAATATTCTGGAGTTGAGAAGAAAGAGAGTGGATCTTACTGAAACATAGAAAAATCCTTAGCGTGTTGGATAAGATCAATGCTGAAATGCAGACCAAATGTCCATGGGATGACAACAGGATCAGATGTGCTTTATAGCGCATGTTGATGGTGTGTCAATGTCCTGAAACCTACAGGACCCAGCGTTTGAGCATGGGTGGCAGTTGGAGACCCACTTGAGTCCAATTAACAGGGCGTTAAGCTTCTGGACCAACGTGTTCATCAGACGGGCAGACTGAGAAGGTGAACCCAAACAGTGTTGGAGAGCATCATTGGGTTCAATGTGAGGAGAAATTGATGGGCTTTTATAATTAGACAGTCACTTGTTCATATATACCATAAGACCATTAGTATGAGGAACAGGGGTAGGCAATTTAGACCCCCACCCCACCCCACATACCCCCACCCCTAAGCCTGCTCCACCTTTCAAAAGGATCATGGCTGATCCGACACACCTCATGTTCACTTTCCTGCCCTCTCCCCATAACCCTTGATTGCCTGGCTGAGGAAGAACCTATCTCTGTCGGACTTAAACCTACACAAGAACTCTGCCCCCTCACTTCTCTGTGGCAAGGAGTTCCAAAGACTTTCAACACTCGTTTTTCCTCATTTCAGTCTTAAATTGGCACCCCTTTATTCTGAAACTATGCCCTCTGGTCCTAGACTCTCCCTTGAGTGAAAACATCCTCTCAGCATTTAACCTGTCATGCCCCTTAGGAATCCAATATGTTTCGAAGAGATCACCTCTCATTTTCTAAACTCCAGTGAGGACAGTCCCGACCTGTTTAGCCTCTGCTCGTAAAACAAGCCCTCCATATCGGGGATCATCCTAGTGAACTTTCTCTGAACTGTCTCCAATGAAATGAAATTTTTGCTTAAATAAGAGGACGAAAACTGCTCACATTTCTCCAGATGTGGGCTCACCAGCACCTCGTACTGTTGCGGTAAGACTTCCCTGCTCTTATCCTCTAACCCCTTTGAAATAAGGGCCAACACTCTATTTGCTTCCTGCTTACCTGCTGCACCCATGTGCTAGCTTTCTGAGTATAGATCATGCACGATGCAAAAAAGACTGTGGTGCCACCAAAGCTTTTCACCTTTCAGTCATCAGGACAAATGCAGCAATGCCAAATTTCAGATCATCACAATCATTTATACAACAGGAAAGTGCTAATTAGATGACACATCAACTCGAATTGGCCATGGCATTCTTATGGAGAAAACAAACAGATATCTCTAGGACTCCTGCCCGTTCCTCCTGTCGCATAAATTGTGATCGTTCGACATGTTGCATTCTTGCATTTGTCCTGATGAAAGCCAGGGGAGAAGCTTCAGCAACAGGTCTCTCTTTTCAGCAATGTTAATGAGCAAAAGTCTTGTGACCTGGAGATATTATTTCAGATTGAGTGTTGTGCCTTTCATTACAGCCATGTGGCCAGTTTTTTAGTGAGGGGTGAGGCTGCTGGCCCAGTGTTTACCCACCTTCTGCTGCTAAGCAACAATCATGGCTGCTATTTGCCTTTGTCCCTCATACTATGCAGTACGCACACCCATCCTGATAAGACCTGGTGAGCCAATAATTAGCTTCCAAGCTCTTTGCCTTCCCAGTGATGGAAGATTTCGCCTTGAGGCCCAAGTACTATCCAAGCACTGTCTTCCTGAGTTCAGAATCAAAATCAGGCTCCCTCTTTCTCCTGCTGAAGAATCTAATCTCGGACTCGTTGCCTAAAGATAAGAGAGCAACCATTTAAAACTGAAATGAAGAGATGTCGTCTTCCAGATAAGACATTAAACCTAGCCAATGCCTATTCCCTCGAAGGGGCCATAATGATCTCAATGCACGGTTTTGTAGATCTGGAGAGTTCTCCTTATCTCTCAATCAAAGAACAAAGAACAATACAGTGCAGGAACAGGCCCTTCAGCCCTCCAACCCTGCGCTGACACATTTTTCCATTGCATACTAAAACTGTCTTCACTTACAGGATCCGTATCCCTCTATTCCCTTCCTATTCACGTATGCGTTCAGGTGCTTAGTGAATGTTGCTCTTGTATCTGCTTCCACCACCTCCTCTGGCAGCACGTTCCAGGCACTCACCACCCTTTGTGTGAAAAACCTGCTTCGCACATCTCTTTTAAATTTCCACCCTCGCACCTTGAACCTGTGTCCCCCAGTAATTAACTCCTCCACTCTGGGAAGGAGCCTCATACTTTCCACTCTTTCCATGCCATTCACAACCTGAAAAATGTTTGACAGGTCGCCCCTCAATCTCCTGCATTCCAGTGAAAACAAACCCAGTCTGTCCAATGTTTCCTCGTAACTGAAATCCCCCACACCAAGCAACGTCCTGGTAAACCTTTTCTGTACTCCCTCCAAAGCATTCACAACCTTCTGGTAGTGTGGTGACCAGAACTGTACACAATATTCCAAGTGTGGCCTAACTAAAGTTCTATAAAGCTGCAGCATAACTTGCCTGTCCTTATACTCAGTGCCCCTTCCAATGAAGGCAAGCATGCCATAGGCCTTTTTTACTACCTTATCTACCTGTGCTGCCACTTTCAGTGATCTGTGGACCTGCACACCCAGATCCCTCTGCATATCAATACTCCTAAGCGTTCTGCCATTCACCGTATAATTTTCACCTGTACTTGACCTTCCAAAATGCAACACCTCACATTAATATCACCAAAGTGGATTTCTAGTGATTACCTCATTGGAATTTCTGGGATTTTGCTGTGTGCATAATGACAACTGAGTTTTCAACAAAAGTGACTATGTTTCAAAATTACATAATTGACGATAAACCACTTTGTGACATCCTCAGGTCATGAATGTTGTTGTATAATGGCATCTTCTGTTCACTCTAGAGGCTCTGAATCCTATGAATTCTCTATTATAGAGAGGCAGTGAATATGTTCAAGACTGTGATCGATAAGTAGATAGGGAGTGGTGGGGTATAGTGACAGGGCAGGAAGATTGATGTAAATGTGGACATTCACCCATGATCTCACTAAATGAGAAACTGCACTGGGGTGTTATGTTATCCACTCTGGCTACTATTGTTTCACCTCATCATCAAAATCCCAAACCACTTACAGTCCTACATTGGTTTACTTGGCTGCCGAATTAAATTCATTTACGGAATTTGCCTCAGCCACTACCTCGAAGCAAGTTCCGTATTCTCACCATCCCCTGGATAAGAAAGGATTCCTTGTTGAGATATATGAGTGACTGTCTCACATTGGTTCCCTTCATTACAAACACTCGAGATTTCTATAGATCTGGTTTAATCAGTTAAAAGCAAAATATTGTGGATGCTAGAAATCTAAACTAAAGCAGAAAGTGCTGGAGGAACTCAGCAGGTCTGCTAACATGTGTAGAGTTCCTATTCCCACAGTTGCTGCCAAACCTGTCAAGTCTCTCCAGCACTTTCCAATTTAGATAACATTCTCTTTGTGCGCATGTGCAGGTAGATGGATGGCTGTAAAGAAGTGAGCACAGGTTTTTTTAATATGAGTTATTATTGTCATGTGTACCTAGGTACAGTGAAAGGTTTTGTATTGCACGCAATACAGGCAGATTGAAAAAGGCAGCCTGTTGGCTCAGTGGTTAGCACTGCTGCCTCACAGCACCAAGAAACCCAGGTTTGATTCCACTCTTGGATGACAGTGTGGAGTTTGCGCTTTCTCCCTGTGTCTGCGTGGGTTTCCTCCAGGTGCTCCAGTTTCCTCCCACAGTCCAAAGATGTGTAGGTTAGATGGTTATGGGGGAATGGGTCTGGGTGGGATGCTCTGGGGGTCAGTGTGGACTTGTTGGGCCAAAGGGCCTGTTTCCACACTGTAGGGATTATATGATTCAGATTATATCATACAGAGTCCATTTAGATAATAGAACAGAGCAAGGTATACAATGTTATGGTTGCAGAGAAGGTCCACAGAGACTGAGACCAACATTTAAATTTTAAATTTGAGAGGTCCATTCAGAAATCTAATAATAGCAGGAGAGCCACAACTGTACAGAATCCAGGTTCATAGCTGTGTGTTCAAACCTTCGCAGCAGGTTTCCACTCTGTTTCCCACAGGAGCTCTGGATGTCAGCGGAGTACAGTCCTGAGGTAATTTATGCGAGTCACCATTCTTCAGTGATAGTGTAGCAGCCAAGACCAACCCTACCCTTGACCACCCTGCCCTTTCCAACACAAATTATTAACTGTGAATTTGTACAATAGTGAGTTGCCTTCTGATGTTCCAGCTGCCCCAGTTTGTACTTTCATGTGTACGTGTGGATTAAGGAGTAGGTCATTTGGCCTTTCCACCTGCTCCATTCAATGCAATTGTAGTTGATATGATTTTAACCTCAACTCCACATTCCTGTTAACTTTCACTCCTTGCTTAGAAAGAACCTATCTGAGCCTACCTTAAAAATATCCTAAGATTCTGCTTCACCACAATTTTACTTCTGATAAAACCAACAGCTGCAGTGGACCATTCAGACCCTTGAAACTGTTCTGCCATTTAATTCGAACAAAGCTGATCAGTGGCTTAACTCCATTTCCCACACTGATTCCTCACCTTGCCAATATCTAGCAAGCTCAGTTCTGATATTTTTAATTAGCCCCCAGCCCCAGCAACCTTTCTGTTGAGACATCTCCATACAAGCAAGCAAATCAGAGTAGGCCACTCAGTCAATGAAACCTATTCTGCCTTACTCTGCCATTCAATAAGATCATGGCCGATCTGATTTTACCCTCAGCTCTCCCTTTCTGCCTATCCTTGATAATCCTTTGTCCCCTCGGTCATCAAGAATCGACCTACCTCTGTCATAAAAATATTTAAAGATTTTGCATCCACAGCTTTTAAAGAAGGAAATTCCAAAGACTGTCAGCCCTCTGAGAGTCAAAATTGATTCCTCACCCCTGTCTTAAATGGGTTGCCCCTTATTGTTAAACAATGACCCCTAATGATAGATATTCCCACAAATGCAGCAGATATTTGGGAATCCTACCACCTACAAGTTCTCCTCCAAGACATTCAACATCCTGACTTGGTTCTTCTTTTAAATTCACTCATGGGACATGAGCATCACTGGTTGGGCCCATTGCCCATCCCTAGTTTCTCTTGAGAAGGGTGGGGAGCTTCCTTCTTGAACCACTGCAGTACCTTTGGTGAAGGTACACCCTCAAAACCAGTAGGGAGAGAGTTCCAGGATTTTGACCGAGTGGCACTGAAAGAACAGCGATATGTTTCCAAGTCAGGATGTCGAATGTCTTGGAGGAGAACTTGTAAGTGGTGGGGTTCCCAAATATCTGCTGCATTTGTGGGAATATCTATCATTAGGGGTCGTCGTTTAAAAATAAGGGCAACCCATTTAAGACAGGGGTGAGGAATCAATTTTGACTCTCAGAGGGCTGACAGTCTTTGGAATTTCCTTCTTTAAAAGCTGTGGATGCAAAATCTTTAAATATTTTTATGACAGAGGTAGGTCGATTCTTGATGACCGAGGGGACAAAGGATTATCAAGGATAGGCAGAAAGGGAGAGCTGAGGGTAAAATCAGATCGGCCATGAAGTTAAAAAATGAAATCCGAGCCTTTAAAGGGCACTGTAACTAAAGTTGAATTATCGAAGTAAATTCGCTACTTTAAGTTGAATTGTTACTCCCTGGGCTGATAATGCACCTCAGCCCCTGCGGTGCCCACTGGTTGTGGGAAGTGGTCTCTTATTCTAAGTGCTCTAAATGCTTAATCAAACAGCACCCCTCACCTGGGTACCTTAGCAAAATAATTAAAATGCAATCACATGCAGTCCTGGAAACTGTTAGACATAATGTGGCTGTGATTATATTAATCCATGCCAGATTGTCTGTTGGATTGTACACATATAATATAAAACGTCCACAGGGTATGTCGCATGATGGGCTGGAGGACCACAAATATATAAGCATTCTTCAAGGGTTTGCTTTTGTTCCCCGGACTGTTTTGTTAACTTGTACAGCTGCATAACAGCACTGCCCTGGACTCCCCTAGTCCCGTCCCATCCCTTGCTATCTAATTCCTCCCCGTTTCAAATATAGCACACATGTTGGCCAAATGACAAAGATGTCTTTTGTAGATAGGAAGAAGATTTCTCTGCAGTCTCCCTTATGGGAAGCAAGGGAAACCAAAACTGTAGCGCACAAGTGTTTGAAGGAGCAGCTATTCACCTGAGGTCAACTGTAGCCAAAGGCAAGCAGTTAAAGTAAAATATGATGAAGCATGGCAGAAAATGAGACAAGCATACACACAGGAATGAAGGGATATATGAGAACAGGTTAATGTATCAGAAGCAAAGACATTCCCTCCCATTGCCACAACCCCTTTTCTACTGCTAATTTGTTGAACTAATGTTTGTTTTGGCTGCATTCTTTCTGTATTCTTTAGTGGGATTTGGGTGTCTCCGACAAAGCCAGTGTTCATTTCCTGTCTCTAACTGCCTTTGAGTGCCTGTAGCTCTGAAAGCTATGGGCGTCTCATAGGTCTCCAATGGAAGATGTGTTATCCATTTCTCTGTGATGAGCCTCAGCTTTGTATGAAGACATACCACAACGCAGTAGTGGGGAATAGGCAAGGGGCAGTCACCTTCCCGGAGCATTAGGCAGGAGAGAGGTCATTTCATTGACAATTTGATAGCAAGGTCAGCAGCAAGAGAGACAATGTCCCATATTTCAGGCAGTACTCATCCAAGCCAAAAGTGCCAAGCATTGGGTACAAAAGTAATGAGGGAATTGAGCTCAGGCACAGATATAAATTCAGGGACTTTAATCTTTTTTCTATTTTAAAGTCATCAGTACAGGAAGCAAAAAAAGTCATATGAGGGAAAACAGTTTCACACAAAGGGCTTTTGGAGTTTGGAATGCATTGCCTGAGAGTCTGGTGGAGGCAGGTTCAATTAAGGCGTTCAAAGGGCAATTAGAAAGAATATCCAGGGTTATAGGGAGTAGGCAAGAGAACAGCACTAAGTGAGATACTCATTGGGAGAGCTAGTGATACATGATGGGCTGAATGGCCTCCTTCTGCACTGTATAATTGTGATTCTGTAGTCTGCTTGCGCGAGATGATTCCCAATGATTGGCGCAGGTCATTGATCATTGGTTATAAATGTAATTACATGGCAATAAATGACATTTCAATTGAACCTAATCTTTCCTTTGCATTTGACAATTTCAATGCAATCATTGCAGGGACCAGCATTCTCTCTGGTGCAAAGGAGGATGGATTTTAAGAACAGATCATGGGGATGTTGAAAGTTCAGATTGTTGGATCTTGGTTTATCCAGCTGCTTGTTCAGTTTCCCCTGGCAATCTTTCGGCAGAAAGTTCATCATTGTACATTGTTCAGACTTATCTAGCTCAGTGAAATGAAATGTCGAGCCATTTAAAACTGAATGGTTAATATTTACATGTGGCCTATTTCATAGAAGGCATCTACAGTTTTCAGCCTTTCTTGAGTAGATTTGTAGCTCGGGTTGTGGATGCTATGGTGGGTTGGCTAATGAACCAGCTTGGCAAGCGAACCAACTACAGTCGTTTTTATTAAAATCCCAACGTGACAGGGTTAGAAATTCAAACAGAAAATGTAGGAGAAACTCATCTGTGGATAAAGAAACATAGTCAATGTTTTGAGTCCAGTATGACTGTTCTCTAATAAAAACCGAAAAGAACTGCGGATGCTATAAATCAGGAACAAAAACAAAGTTGCTGGAAAAGCTCAGCAGGTCTGGCCGCATCTGTGAAGGAAAAAACAGAGTTAACGTTTCAGGTCTGAGAACAGTTCTGAGGAAGGGTCACCGGACCCGAAACGTTAACTCTGTTTTTTCCCTCACAAATGCTGCCAGACCTGCTGAGCTTTTCCAGAAATTTTGTTTCTGCTATTTCCTCCAACTTCATCTGCGCTGGGTCACATACAAGGAGTGAGTCTGGAAATGATTTCCCTTTCTGTTGCAAGATTTTCCCAAATAATCCTTGTTGGCATCTTGAGGTACTTGCCACCTCTACCAATATTCGGTACGAGGTAAGAGTTATTTAAAATAGTTTGCTGCCACCAATCCTCCTTTATCATTGCTCTGTCTTGGTCCCAACTAGTGACTAGTGACAGAGGATACACCTACTGTAAAGCATCTCCAGAATAACACTGTTGTGAGTTAACAAGATTCATTGTATGACAGTATTATGTACAACTACACTTGGTCAGGCATAAAGACTCAGACTTCAGGGAGCTGGTACAGTTCCACTTAACCCTTCCCAAAGCTACAGTAAGACTCCTTACCTCCACCCACAAACCGTGAGTGATATCACTAGAACAGGTGGAGCCAACATAATATTAACGGCCAGTATAACACCAAAGCAGCTCAGTGGTTAGCACTACTGCCTCATAGTGCCGGGGACCCCAGTTCAATTCCAGCCCTGGTTGGTTGTCTGTGTGGAGTTTGCACATTCTCCCCATTTCTGTGTGGTTCCCCTCTGGGTGCTCCCAGTTTCCCCCCACTGTCCAAAGATGTGCAGCTTAGGTGGATTGGCTAAATTGCCCCGTAGTGTTCAAGGGCGTGCAGGCTAGGTGGGTTAGCCATTGGTGAATGTGGGATTACAGGGATTCTGGGTGGTATGTCATTCAGATGATTGGTGCAGGCTTGATGGGCTGAATGACCTCAGTCTACACTGTAGGGATCTATGATTCTAAAATTAGCCCCTTCTGATCCAAAGCCTTACACAACAGTTATGACTTTGCCCAGTTGCCTGATAATGTAGCCGTTGGATTATGTCTGCTTGCTCTTTGCTTTGCTTTAAGTTTGGGATATGGGCAGTTCTGTCCACATTTATTGCCCACCCTAGATTTATTGTAAGAATGTTGAATCGATATGATTGAGAGAGAAGTTAAAATTTGTCAAGGGACTGAAGACCAGATTGGATTTCAAGATCAGATTGCCTTTCTTGAAAAATAACGAGTCTGTTTTTTGCAAAATTTGTTCCAATCTGACAGTTTCCCGGTCCCCTTTAATAATGGAATATCAGTGTTTTCATATTTCTGAACTCAGTCCAAATGCTCAACTGTCCATGGTGGGGTTAGAACTTGTGTTCTACTGGATTCTTAGTCTAGGCATCTGGATGACGGGTTCAGTGACACAGTCACTTCATGAATATTTCCCACTGTATTGCTGTCGCGTAGTCATGTCAAGATTGGGGTGAGTGACCATTCATCTGCTCAGGTTAAAGATGTAGTTGAACAAGAGCAAAACATTTCCCTTTTTGCTCTGCTAAACAACACTCCCTCAATCAGCATTACTAGAGAAAAACTCCCCCCTTGAATGAATTTGCTCACTTCTGGCGACCAGATCTTTGGAAGGATGTACTGGCTTTGAAGGGAGTGTAGCATAGATTCACTCGAAGAAATCCACTTCACTTCAAGTGTTAAATGACAAAGAGAGACTTCACGAACTGGAATTCTATTCCGTGGAACTGAAAAAGTTAAGGCATGATGCAGCATTTTCGAAATATTGAGGGGAACTGATAGAAGCTGCTCCTGTTGGTTAGATAGTGTATGACTTGAAAAAAGGCTCTTGCAGTACAGTGGTATTGTCCCTAGCTCCAGACAAGGAGGCCTGGGCTCAAGTCCTACCTGCTGCAGAGGTGTGTAATAACATCAGTAAACAGGGTGATTAGAAAATATCCAGGTTTAGGTGGTATTCCTAAAAGTTGGAGCCGAATCCATTAGCATTGGCACTAGGGAATATTATGTGGGGAGAATAGAAATCGTTGCATTTACATCGCACTTTCTGCAGCTGCCAGACATCTCAAAGGGTTTTACAGCCAGTGAAGTATATCTGAAGTCTAATCATAGTTGTCATGTTGGAAACACAGCAGCCACATTGCATGGGTGGCAAATTCTCACAGACAACAATCATTTAAGGTAACAAGGTGTGGAGTTGGATGAACACAGCAGACCAGGCAGCATCAGAGGTGCAGGAAAGCTGATGATTCGGGTCTGGACCTCATTTCTGAAGAAGGGTCCAGATCTGAAACGTCAGCTTTCCTGCTCCTCTGATGCTGCCTGGCCTGCTGTGTTCATCCAGCTCTGCACCTTGTTATCTCAAACTCCAGCATCGGCAGTTCCTACTGCCTCTGAATCATTTAAGGTATTGTTGTGATGATCAAGAGATAAATACCAGCCACTGTTCTTTAGAGTATGCTTTTTATTAATATCTGTCCTAATTGGTAGATAGGCCTCCACTATTCACATGAAAGATAGCACCTCCGCCAGTGTAGCATTCCCTCAGTATTGAACTCAAACCCTGAAGTCGGGTTTGAAAGGAGAACCTTGTGAGTCAGGACTGAGAGTGTTGTCAATAAGTCACAGCTGGGCAGAGCTGGAAGTTTGGAATGTATTGCCACAAATAGCACTTGATGCCGGATCAGTTGCTTAACGTTAAGTCTTTCTCTTAACCAAAACTGTTAAGGGACACAGGACAAAGGTAGAAATGTAGAGTTAGGTCACAGATCAGCCAGGCTTTACTTGAATGGCAGAACAGGCCAGAGGTTCTATTTAAACTCCTCTGACCCCATATTCTTTGTCAGACAATGGTAAACTAGAGCAGTTGCTGTAAATTTACCAGCGCAAGCTGTGCCAACTCAACACGTAATTAATGTTTTTAAGGGCCTTGAAATGCTAAGATGTGGCAAGGTGCTGTATAAACACACTTTTTTTTATTTTCTTGCGTGCTTAACTATTAAGTACAAATAATATGTGTGTTACATTGCACCAGTGTGGATGGAAAGGGTTAATTGGTGATTAACACATGTTGGGGCAACATCTGACACTTGCACCATTCCTGTTCATGAATTACTTATTGGATTTATTGTGATTTAATACCAATTTAACAATCCTCTTCCTTGTTCGCTTTCAGATTTACTGGCCGGCTTTGCCTGGCCAGGAAGAGGAATGTGCCCTCAAGGGGAAAGACCCATTTGTAAGTGGAAAGGATTTATTGTCTACTAGAAAGTCTTTTGGGAAAATATCACTCAGCCGTTTCAAGGGGCTTGTTCCGGGTTTAAGAATAATTGTCATGTATTTCAGATTAAAACCCAACATACTGTTCCCTCATCCATTTTATGAGGGTTGTCTCAGATTTTACGCTGTAAGTTGTAACTATTCAGCTGAGTTTACATCCTGGTCTCCAAGTGTTATGTGCATTTGCACTTTTCTGCTTCATAATTAATAGTTTCCCCGCGACCCACAAGGTGCAGTGAGCTCAGTGCCGAGAAGAAACTTTTATTTTACAAAACACATTGAGACTGTAGGCTCCCCAGTTGGAGTCAGTGCTTGAAGCAGAGATCGTGGGCTGGGTTTTGGAGATGGGTTTGAAGCGATGGGGAGAGAAGGGGCTCATAAATGCAGTGTGTGGTCTTCCTGCTTGCCCCGACCCATCTCAAATATTATGGGAATGGTGGCGGCTACGGGACGCCTTTTTATTCTTGGACCTACCGACGCCAATTAATGACCTCATAAGGGCCTCATCCCACCCCTCCCATTGCTATATTACTGAAGCCAAAGGGAGGGAAAACAAGTAACCTCAAAGTTTTTCCAGGCTAAAGGGAAGGCAATGCGGGAACCTCCTTTTGTGGGTAACCCCAGCCCATTGGAAGTTACCGCTTCCTCTCAAGATCCGATCTCCCCCTTAACCTCCACCCTCTGGTCTTTTGTATCCATGCCAGGTTCCACCAGTGGGCGTAATCCTCTTGTGCCTAGCTTCATGAATGCCATTTCTTTGGGGCCTCTGCCTGCATTTCCAACACCAGCCACCATTCAAACCGGACACTGTTGGGACAGCAGAGCCATCAGATGGGTTGACTGTTCTTTAAGGTGGTAGTTTCTACCAGAGTTGGGATTGAAGTCCCACCTTAAAACAATTTTGTCTCTGCCCAGGATTAAATTTCTAAGGGAAGCTGGTAATATCAAAGGCAGGCTCCCTACATTAATCTTTTAGCCATGTTTGGAGATTGGGTGCATGGACTAATGTGCTCTGTAAAATCACTAAAATAACTCCACGAAGGCTGGTATCCTGTCACCCATTATTTACATGTGCATAGTACAGAACACTGACCCAGCTAGCTTAAAGCCAGCAGTTAGAGTGACCAGGACCTCTGACACTCCTGTATATACCTGTCAGCCAGAGCTTCCTGATTGGACCAGATTAACAGCCCCAATCAGAGAACTCATTTACTATGAGTTCCACTTTGTTAAAATCACTGCAATCACATTTAAGTATAGCTTGGAGAAGAGAGCAGAGAAAAATGGGGGAAGAAATGGCTATTTGAACAAGTTGAGCACAAGATTAGGACAACTCCTTGCATGGAGAGTAAGCATTAACATGGATTGGTGTTTCCATATAGTCATAGAGGCCTACAGCAGAAAAAGAACCTTTGGGTCATTGCGTCTTCCATGTTGTAATCTTCACCTGAAGATGGTATTGCAAATGACATGTCAATATGTAATCAACTGCACAAGAAGTTGGACTTTTACAGATAGTTTGCGTATTAAATTTGGGATCATGGTGAGAGGTGAAATTAGAGAATATGGGTGCATTTAAAGGATAATGCGGGACACTTTTTTTGTTTATTCATTCATGAGATCTGGGCATCACTGGTTAGGCCAGCTTTTATTACCCATTCTTAGTTGCCCTTGAGAAATGGGGTGAGCTGTCTTTTTGAACAGTTGCAGTGCAGTCCGTGCACTGTAGATAGACCCCATTAGGGAGGGATTTCCAAGATTTCGACCAAGCAACAGTGAAGGAACAATGACGTATTTCCACGTGAGAATGGCGAGTGGCTTGAATGGTCTACTCCTGCCCTTACATACCTCACAAAGGGATTTGTAGGCCAGTTAATGTTTGAAAGTGGAAGGGGAGTGGTGGTTGATAAGAGCAAGCTTGAAAGTTCCAGAGAGCAGGAGATCCTGGCTGACAGGCCACCGGTAATGGCTTGTAGGCTGCATTGGTTTGAAAGGAGTGCACTGGGTCAGGGTTGGAATGCGTGGAGCTGGGAAAGGACTGAAGGAGTAACAGGAGAGTGACTCTTACAGTCAGTGAGGAAACAGCTGCAGTATTTCAAACAAGTCGGACACTGATACAAGGAGGCCAGATTGCAGGGCGTGGAGCATGTATCTTTGATAATATTTCCAGAGCCTCCTGAGTAAAGGGGTGTGTATCACAGAACATGTCCCATAGAATGAAAGCTTTATAATGCGGGTGGGAAGTCTAACAGAGACAGTGTTACAATGGGCTAAGCTTTCTTCATCTATTCTCATCGACGTTGGAGTATGTGGTGAGAACGTGTGAAGTTCCATTTCTGACCTTGCTCCTTTGACCTTTCGAGAGAAGCTGTGCTTTCTTTGGCAACGTCAATTTATTTTCTTTTCTGTCAAAGATCTCGATGCCCACTTCCCAACCTCAGCACGGCCCTTTCATCAGCGAGGGAGGGGTGACTGCAGGATGACCGAGTTTGACGGTGGGAGCACGTATCTCTGAGGAGCAGCCTGAGTGTCTCGCTGGGAATATTTTTCAGCACACAGGAACATACAGCCTGCGACACTGCAAAAACAATAGGGCAACCATTTCCTCACTGCAATAGTCACTCTGCGAACAAGACCTCCTGACCTTGGAGCATTTTGACAGACCTTATATAGTAAAGGGACACCAATCAAGGATCCTCTGTGAAACAGCTGGCACTGTAGGCCAACAATCACCTTCTTAGAGGTCTCCTGATACTTTCCCCTGCTCTTTGTGTGTAAGACATAGGAGGATAGGGGCCACCACCATAGAATCCCTACAGTATCGAAGCAGGCCATTCAGTTCATCAAATCCACACCAACCCTCCAAAGAGTATCCCACCCAGACCCATGCCATCCCTATAACCCTGCATTTCCCATGGCTAATGCCACCTAACCTATACATCCCCGGGCACTATAACATGGCCAATCCCTCTAACCTGCACAGACTTGGACTGCGGGAGGAAACCCAGAGCACCCAGAGGAAACCCACACCGGCACAGGGAGAATATGCAAATTCCACACAGAGTGTCACCAAAGGCTGGAATTGAACCTGGGACCATGGCACCGTGCAGTAGCAGTGCTAACCACTGAGCCACCATGCCATCCCAGCAAACCACAGGAACCCAAAGAAGGAGTGTTTGATTCTGACAATGTCACAGGCTTGCCTGAAAAGCTAGCAGGCCTGGGGATGTCAGTAAGTGACCAGACTCTAATGCCCACTATTCCAGGTTGCATAAGCTTTAAAGATAATGACCCCAATATGCAATTATTCATCAAGAGCGCCCATAGTAGTGGGGACATTTTTTCTTTAATTCACGGCATGTGGGTGCTGATGGCATTTAGCACCTATTCCTGATTGCCCAGAGGACAGTTAAAAGCCAACGACATGGCTATAGCTCTGGAGGCACCTAATAGACTGGACCTAGGAAGGATGGCAGTTTCCTTCCCTAAAAGACTTTAGTGAGCCAGATGGGTTTTTTCCTGACAATCAACGATGGATTTATCATGACACTCTTATTCCAGATTTTTATTAAATTCAAATTTTGCCATCTGCCATGTCAGGATTCGAACCTTGGTCCTCCAGAACATTACTGGGAGTCTCTGAACTAATTGTCTTGCAAGAAAACCACTAGGCCATCAACTCTCCAAATGGCAGAATACCAGGGCCAGGAAATTATTAAAGCCAAATCCTTTAGCTGACACGCTTGTAATAGAAGAGCTGGTGAGCGAAATAATTGTCCTGCTTTCTCATCATCCTGTGCTCACATTGGCTGCTGGTTAAGCAATGGGATGCCACAATGTTAAAATCCGCAGCCTATTTTTAAATATTTCCAGGCCTGTCCTCCAACTTCCCATGTCCCCCTACCCCCAACAATCTCTATAGTCTCCTCCAACCCCGCAGGATCTCCGCACCCCTCCAACTCAGACCCTTGGGCATTCCTGCTTTGAATCCCTCCACCGTTAATGATGTGCCTCCAGCTGCTAAGACCGTAAATTCCCTCACTAAACATCTCCGTCACTACGTCTGTCTCTCTCATCCTTCGTCCTGTAAAACCTACCTCTCAACTGTCTTTGTAGCTCCCTATGAGCTTGGTGTTAAACTTTGTTTGATAACACTCCCACCAAGTGTTTTTGATGTTTTTAACAACATTAAAGGTGTTATATAAATCGTGTCATTGCAATATTTGTCTGCAGGGCTGAAATATTGTTCAAATATATAAAAAAATTAAGTGGTCAAATATTTTGAGGGCGATTTTAACTGAACCTAATTTTTAACAGTGCAGTCATAACAGGCCGCGTGGCCTCCTCCTATACTGTAACAACTTGGGCTGAATGGCCTGTTTCTGAGATTCCCACACTATGGCATGGGAGTGTTTTAAGGGGCCTTTAAGCACAGGCAAGGGAAGATTGTTTACAAGTACCTGCAAGTGAGTACAACTTTGAGTCAACGGTTCTGTCGCGGAGATTGATTTGGTGCCTTATTCAGCTCTCCTTTCTGTTCCAGAGTGAATGTGCCAACTATGTGCGGGTACTGCACCCGTATAACCGAACCCACCTGCTGGCCTGTGGAACTGGGGCCTTCCAGCCACTGTGTGCCCTGGTGTACGTGGGGCACAGAGGAGAGGTAAGTAGCTGTTCTGCTCCCACTTTTAAAGGGCCCGATCTTCACTCTCCCCAAGTCCCACTGATGGAGGCAGAGTTAAAGTTGGGCACTCAGGAATCTTTTCGGGCAGCAGAAAGAGGGAGCGAAGGGTATAGTGGGCGACTCCTGCTCCACTACTGGGAGCTCAACATTTACACAGGTTTCTCCACCGTCCTGTGTCTTTTGTTCACCCTCTAGGTTGGTACGACAGTGTGCTTAACTGCTCTGCAGCTTAGAAGAGACATGGAGTCATGCTCACAGAAAGAAACCTTTCAGTCCAACTCCTCCATGCTTAGCTAAACTAGTCCCTTTTGCCAGCAATTGGCCCATATCCCTCTAAACCTTTCCTGTTCATGTACCTGTCTAAATGTCTTTTCAATGCTGTAACTGTACCTGCATCTACCACTCCCTCTGGCAGTTCATTTCACATACGAACCACCCTCTGCCTGAAAACATTGCCCCTCAGGTTCCTTTTAAGTTTTTCCCCTCTCCTTAAAGCTATGCCCTGAAGTTTTGAACTCCCCTACCCTAAGGAAAAGACCTTTGCTATTCAACTTATCTATGCCCCTCATGTTTATTATAAACCTCTGAAAGGTCAGCCCTCAACCTCCTATGCTCCAGAGAAAAAACTCCTGCCTATTTTTATAACTCAAACTCTTCATTCCCAGTAACATCCCTGTAAATCTTTTCTGCACCCTCCCCAATTTAATAATATCCTTACTGCCGTTTCACTCACGGCTAGGGATGCTGGGAGATTAGCTTCAGTCTGCCAAGAGAGTCTTTAATTCTATCAAAAGATCTTCATATCACACCAGAGGGCAGGGAACTGATCAAAATGTGAAACTGTCCCCCAGGATGAATCATTAAAACACAAACAAGAAATGAAGAATTGGTATAACTTTAACTCCAGGGAAATACCTAACAAAATAATATATTGTTTAACTCGTACTCATCAACTGTTCTAATATACCCTTGGCAATGGCAAATTCAGCAAAACAGATTTCCCCCACTTGTTATCTCCTACAGATCAGGAGAAGGAACACCGACAGAATGAACCTAGCAGCAGGGAGAGAGCTCAAGCTTTTGCAGATGTCATTCTAGCTTCAGGAAGGGACGATTAGAGAGGCAACATAAATTCAGAGAGAGATGACAATGATACAATCCATCAACGAGGGGACCGATTTAGATGTCGATTTAGAAGATCATTAATGGGCTAGAGAAAGGAAACTCGAGAAAATAGGGCCAAGAGTACACGTGTTCGGTGCAAAGGGAATATTGGGATCAAACATCAGTGACAAGTTCTTTAACAAATGATGAGGATGTCAAGGATTAAACACCTATAAGAATCAGGTGTGTTGAGAAGGGGTTAGTGGTTCTGAAGGTTGAGATCCAGTAGATCCACTTAATTCAAAGCTGTGGTGTGGTGCAGGGTTAGTGGTTCTGAAGGTTGAGATCCAGTAGATCCACTTAATTCAAAGCTGTGGTGTGGTGCAATGAGAGAGGGCTTTCTGCCTGCAGTGCTGATGGTTGAAGTCTTGGGCGGGGAGATAAGTAACGTCACATCCAAATTAACATAATCAGGGCAACTGAGAACATTGTTCATTTACACCTGCTGGAATTGATATGTGTTTATAGGCAAGGACATATTCTCTCCTGTGACAATATGTGCCCATAAGAGGGATTTGTTGTGACCTGGTTCACTTGAAGAGAGGTGTTATAAACCTGCTCCATAGAAAGCAGAGTAAATAGCTTTGGGTTTTTGATAGACAACAGAAGCATGAGTAGATGGAGTCAGGCTCAGACAGCCCCCAGGTTATAATTTTTGCCTTCAGTTGTTGAAGCTGGGGCTTTTGGAGTTGAAACAGCTAGGTACAGCTTTCTTTCCCTGCAGCTGCAAAACCTTGAGCTCTCTCCCTGCTGCTAGATTCATTCTGTCGGTGTTCCTTCTCCTGATCTGTAGGAGATAGTAAGTGGGGGAAATCTGTTCTGCTGAATTTGCCATTGCCAAGGGTATATTAGAACAGTTGATGAGTACTAGTTAAACAATAAATTATTTTGTTAGGTATTTCCCTGGAGTTAAAGTTATGCCAATTCTTCATTTTTTATTTGTGTTTTAATGTGATTTAAGAATAAAGTGTGTTTGCATAAAGCCTTGTAGTTGGACCAATCACATCTGGAATGCCACGACCTATACTTTCCTTTAACAAAGATAAAAGTTAGGGTCGAGGCTATCTCCTTGATATGTGTTGAGGGGGTTTGATCTGGTCCATGACACTTGCCTTCCAACTTCATTTTGATGTAACCCCATTCCCCTCTACCTATCCCTCACCTTTTGGTGCTGTGCAGTGCCCTTTATGGGCATTGTGTGTATGGTCTGATCTACATGCTTACTCTGTGGGACTCATTTTACACTAATAATGAGACGTGGTTTACCATGAAACATGGTTTATTATCGTTGAAACGCAAGATAGATATAAATACAATGTTACAAAGCCAGTCTTTCCCTCTCATATCCTGAGTAACCTCACAGTTCTTAAATGTCTGTGCCCACAGACTAATTTAGAATCTGGTTCGGGAGCACAAGATGCTATAAAGTGTGTACTAGCCCGATTGCAGCTGGTCAAACTGGAGTTGAGGCTGTACTTCCTACTCCCAAGGTTCCTTTTTATTTCAAAAATATGCTTTAACTCATGAAAAATATCTTTGTATGTATGCATAGTCGCAAATGCATTTCGATTCTGTACAGTACCGTATCAAGGAAACAAACAAACATTGGAGTTTGACTCTATCCAAAAAAACCGAAGGCATCTCTTACACATACAGGAGTATATTTACATGTATTTGAGACATTAAGAGTGTCCAATAACTGATCTGTCTTGGTCCTGGCGTTCTCTGCAGTATGTGAGAGACGTCTCTGATTTGACAGGCTTCATTTCCGAGAACAGGGTTTAGCAGCAATTTGATGTAACAATGTAATTAGTATAATTTAAACTGAGTATCAGCCTCAGGAAAGGTGTTACAAAAGATGGTATTGGATATTGTAATTTTCCCTATTGATTGAGCTGACCTTAGGAGCCAAGCTGTCTCAAAAACAGTTCACCTGAAACTTAGTAAGCGTGGAGCTGGAGAAACACAGCAGGTCAGACAGCATCAGAAGAACAGGAAAGTCAATGTTTTGGGTCGAAACCCTTTGTCAGGACTTGGGGGGACACCTAGAAATAAATAGAGGGAGGGAGGTGAGGCGGGGGAAAGGTAGGTGGGATGGTGATAGGTGGATGCAGATGAGAATTTACAGTGATTGGTCAGTAGGGAGGGTGGAACGGATAGGTGAGTAGGAAGATTAACAGGTTCGGACAGGTCAACGAGGTGGGACATGGGATAAGGCTGGAGGGATTTTAAACCTGGTGAAGTCAATATTCAGGCCCTTGGGCTGTAAGTTCCCACACTGAAATGTTAGGTGTTGTTCCTCCAGTTTACGTTTGGCCTCACTCTGACAGTGGAGGAGGCCGAGGATGGACATGTCGCCGGGGGAGCGGGAGGGGAAATTAAAATAGATGGCAACCGGAAGGTTGGGCTCGTTGGTGCATGCAGAGCACAGATGCTCCACGAACTGGCCCCTGTGTCTGCGTTTGGTCTCCCCGATATAAAGGAGACCACATCGGGAGCAATGGATACAGTAGATCAAGTTGGATGAGGTGCAGGTGAATCTCTGCCGGATCTGGGAGGATTGTTTGGGGCCTGGGACGGAGGTGAGAGGGGATGTGTAGGGGCAGGTATTGCACCTCTTGCGGTTGCAGGGAAAGGTACCGGGTGTGGTGGAGGGGTTGGTGGGGAGTGTAGAGCTGACAAAGGAGTTGTGAAGTGAACATTCCCTGTGGAAAGTGGACAGGGGTGGGGAAAGAAATATCTTTCTGGTGGTGGGGTCTGACTGTAAGTGATGGAAATGTCGGAGGATGATGCGTTGGATTCGGAGGTTGATGGGGTGGTACGTGAGCACTGGGGGGACTCTTGTTTTTGGGGGGAGAGGGTTTGAGCGCAGAAGTGCAGGAAATGGAGGAGGTGTGGTTGAGGGCACCCTTAATTACAGAGGAGGGGAAACTACAGTCTCTAAAGTAGGAGGATATCTGGGCTGTCCCGGAGTAGAACGCCTCATCCTGGGAGTAGATGTGGCGGAGGCAGAGGAATTGAGAATATGGGAAACATTGACTTTCCTGCCTGCTCTGCATAAACCTTGATTCCCTGAGAGACCACAGGCTTCTCTGTCTCAGATTAAATGTGTTCAATGATGGAGATTCCACAGAGAACCCCAAAGATTCGCAAGGGGAGCTAATGGCCTAGTGGTATCATTGTCAGCCTATTAATCCAGAAACCCAGGTAATGGTCTGGAGTCCAAACTCCACTATGGCAGATAGTGGAAATTGATTTCATCTAAGAGTCTGTTGTTGAGAGAAACCCAACTGGTTCACTAATGATCTTGAGGGAGGGAAACTTCCATCCTATACCTGGTCTGGCCTACATGTGACTGTGGACCAGAGCATTATGGTTGACTCTTAACTGCACCCTGGGCAATTAGGGGTGAGCAGTAAATGGTCTAGCCAAATTTTAATCGCATGAATAAATTTTAAGAAAAACCTTTAAATGCAAGCTTCTCTGAGTTTCATTGCTTTCTCCAGAGTGAGGACTTGGCCAATTAGAATGGACTTGCCAACCAATCAGCAGCTCATTTTCACTGCAGTATAAATTATTGTGACCACTCAATATTAGTCATGCTTGAATTTGTTCTGATGGGTATGTGGTGAAAAACCACAGCAATATCTATGTTTTTACATTGTGCCTTTACAGTTCAATACAAATATGGTCATACCATATCTTGGCTCATGGCAAATATCCAGAGACCCCTTCCCTGCCCCCTGTGACCCCTGTTCACATGACACTGAACAGCAAGTTACCAACAAGTATTACTGGGACTATTTCTGATCCCAGTCCTCACTCTTTCTTCCTTATTTTAGTTCACAGTGCTGTTCCGAGGCCAAGTATTTGCCACTTGTTCACAGAATGAGAGAGTTGCTGATTTATTTCAGTTAAGAGCCAGCCTCATTGCTGTAGGTCTGGAGTCACATGTAGACCAGATTCCTTCACTAAAGGAAGTAGTTCTCCCTCTCTCTTTTATTAAAGTGTATTAATGAAGCAGATGGGTTTTCCCCTAACAATGGATTCACAGTCGTTATTAGATTGTTAACGCCAGATTTTCATTGCATTCTGCAACATAATTGCTCCATTCTGTTACAGTAGGGCTTGAACTGGGTCCCCAGAACATTACTTGGGTTACTGGATTAACAGTCCAGCAATAATACCGCTTTACAACCGCTTTACAACAAATAATACAACGGAGGCCATTGCCTCCCCATATATATCTAAGCTGAAATTTGCAGAGTACAGCTGCTTTAATTGGAAAGCTTAAACGTTGCCAGGTATGGGAGGGACATTACTGGAATTGTTTCACCTCCGTAACTGCAGCCAGCTCTTTCTGAGCTTTAAGTCAAACCGTTATTACCAAATTAGCACTACAAAATGCCTAACCAGAATTAAGAGTGTTAAATGAAACTTTTTATTGATGAATTTTGCTCCATCTGGGTCAATAACCCACTCCTATTTATTGAGTGCGGCTCCTGTAAGATCCTCCGTGCACGCGGGCGGAGTAGGTATGGATAATTCGCTTGTGTTTTGTGTGTACAGAGATTTACAGTGCACAGGGGGCTCAAAGGGAGCCCCTAATACTGCATTGACTATGTGTGCAGTTGCTGAAGAAATGCTGAGTTTGGAGTTGTTTCCATCTGCATTCTCCAATGACAGGTGATGAGGCTTGTAGTGTGAAGCTCTAGTCTGCTCTGCAGACCCCAGGGCTGTTTTGGACCAGATATCAAATGCGGCTAAATGTGGAACTCTCCTGCCTCTGACTTAGAGGATTGTGGATTTCTACTGAGGCTGGTTCACTAAATGTATTCAAGGCTGAAATAAACAGATTTTTAATTAGTAAAGAAGGGAATGAAGAGTTATGGAAAAAAAGCAGGAACGTGGAGTTAACGGTGATCAGATCAGCCCAGATCTCATTGAATAGCAGAGCTGGCTCAATGGGCTGAATGGCCTACTTCTGGTTCTGCAACTTACAGTCTTACAGTCCAAATTTGGCCTAGCCCTCCAATGAGGTGCTGAGGGAGGGCTACATTGGTGCCTCCTATTGTGTGAGGCATTAAGGTGAGGCCTCAGTGTAGCCTCAACCTCTCTGATGAACACTTTCTGAGTGGCTTGCAAGGCCATTTTAGAGGTTAGTGACATATCAACCACATTGCTCTGGGTCTGGAGTCGTATGTAGGCCAGACCAGGTAAAGATGCCTGATCTCCCTTACCAAAGAACAGAGATGAACCAAGATAATGCAGTGTGGAGCTGGAGGAACACAGCAGGCCAGGCAGCAACAGAGGAACAGGGAAGCTGACGTTTCGGGTCTGGGCCCTGCTTCAGAAAAAGAAAATGAACCAAGTGAGTTTTTATGACAATTGTTGGTAGTTTCATGATCACCATTACTTTATGTTCCAGACTTATGGATGGCACTTAAATGTTAGCAGTGATGGGATATGAACCCATTTTGCCAAGGCATTAGTCTCATGAGACCTTTAGCATTAGACCATTTATTGGTCCATGCACTATGCCTGCCTGATGGTGATCCATGGATAATTCAACACCAAACCTCGTAGAGAGTTTTTACAGTGCCAAACGAGACCCTTCAGCCCAATGAGTCCATGCTGGTCATCAAACATCCATCTATTCTAATCCAATCATAAGAATCTGCAAGCATATCTGATGGATGCTTTACTTGTGTCATTGTGAACAAGATTTTGAAGTTCAATTAGCAGTAGACAGCTGAAGCTCCAAACTACAGGCACCCAGGAGCAGTGGTGAGGCAACGATGGAGAAATCATTTCTCATGAAAGTAATGCCTGCTCTTTATAATTTGTCCAGATAAATGAATCAGAGAGATTGTCAGACAGTTTAGTTAATCATTGGAGTTTAGTTAATCCCATTCTGACCTCTGTGGTTATAACGTCATGTTGCTAAGCTGCCTTCATGAGGATTTAATCATCCAAAAGCTGGCTGGTTTCCACTGTATCAGAGATAGGGTTTAGGCCCAAAACGTCAAGTTTTCCTGCTCCTATGATGCTGCTTGACCTGCTGTGTTCATCCAGCCCCATGCCTGTTATCCTGGTTTCCACTGTACATCTCTTAACAAGTTAACTGTTCTTTAATAGACACCAGCAGTACTTTGTTGGACGGTATGGTGCCTGTACAACAGCCAACTCACTATTTCTAGAGTGCAAGTCAATGTATACGTTGTGAAATTCTATCATTAACCTTTAATTGAGATGTTGCAACAGGCTGTCATATATGACTGTGCACAGCCAATCCCTTTACAAGACTGCTCAATGGAAAGTGGGAAACGTCTAATGGAAGTTAACCAACTTCCTTACATCACCCTCATGCACTGTTGGAAGTCTGTCACATGACAACTTGGGTTAAACCACCTAGCCACTGGGTATTAATGTGGCTACGACATCAGAGAACAATCCACTTTCTAACCATCCTCCTCCCTTCTGGATCTTCCTGAATCTATATTTACAAAGAGACCTCTGAGAAGCTGGAGATACTTTCTTGGGAGCTGAGAAGTTGAAGAACATACGATTGTAAGAAATGTGAGCAGGACTAGGCCATTCAGCCCCTTAAGCCTGTTCTGCCAATCAACAAGATCATGGTTGGTCTGTACCAGGCCTCAACTCCTCTTTCCTACCAGCTGAAGAACAAAAGAGCTGTACTAAACCCTAAATGGTTTCAGGAGAGTGAATAAGGGTAAGCTACAGGCTGTGGATCATGTGGGGATGGTGACAGTTCACCAGCGAAGGCAGCTGGGATGTTGCATTTCTGTTCATCATGCACATGGTGGGGGCATCACAGGCTGGGCCCAGCATTTATTGTCCATCTGTAGTTGCTGCTGAGAATGTGGTGATGAGCTGCCTTATGAATGCTACAGTTAGTGTAGGTACACCCATAATGCCCTTAGGGAAGGAATTCCAGAATTTTGACACAGCCACACTAAAGGAACAGCAATATATTTCCAAGTCAAGATGGTGGGTGGCTTGGAGGGGAACTTATAAGGGGTGGTGTTCCCATATATTTACTGCCCTTGTCCTTCTGGTTACTCATGGTCGTGGATTTGGAAGGTACTAAGAAACCTTAGCATGTTATTACAGTGCATCTTGTAGATGGTACACACTGCTGACACTGAGCATTGGTGGTGGAGGGAATGGGTGCTTGTGGGTGTGGTGCCAACCAAGAGGGCTGCTTTGTCTTGCTTAGTTTCAAGCCTCTAGAGTGTTGTTGGAGCTGCACTCATCCAGGCAGGTGAGGAGTATTTCATCACACTCCAGATTTGTGCCTTGCAAATGGAGGACAAGCTTTGGGATCCAGGATTCTATCATTATCAGATTTCTATCTGTCCTGCTCTTGTAGCTACAGTATTTATATAGATGGTCCAGTTCAGTTTCTGCTCAATGGTAACCTCCGGGATACGACAGTGGAGAATTCGGTGATGATAATGCCATTGAATGTCAAGGAGTGATGGTTAGATTCTCTGTTGTAGGAGATGGCCATTGCCTGGCATTTGTCTGGCACGAATGTTTCATTCCATTTGTCAGCCCAAGCCTGGATATTGTCCAAATTTTGCTGCTTTTGGACATGGACTGCAACAGGGTCGAAGGACTCACTAATAGTGCTGGAATTTGTGCGACCATTGGATGCTTCCCCCTGTCACCTTACGGTGGAGAGAAGGTTGTTGATGAATTAGCTGAAGACGCTATACCATGAGTCAGTGCCAATGACACACATTCGTTCATATGTTGCATGGCTCAGCTGAAGACTATCTGAAGAGGTAAACAAGTCACCTGAACACAGAAAAATTGAACTCAAAAAGTGGAGTACAACTTTGGTTTGGTTTAACAGCCCTGCAGAGAACTTGATTTACATGGAGTCCTTAGTACGATTTATACAATCAATTAGCTTGTCTCACACAGGAAAGAGGTCTTGATTCATTGAATACAACACATTGTCAGAGAGTGACTGCTCTCCATCTTTCAATCAACTATTTAATGGACTGTTTGAGGTAATAGTTCTTCTTTATAATCAACAAGCAAAGGTTTGGGAGTTTGAAATTGAGAACAGCATCTGTTATCCCTGAGGGCTTGAAACCATCAACTGCACTTTGTCTATTGTAGGACATGATAAAAACAGTTTGAGCACCTCTTCGGAATTCCCATGTAGTCTATAAAGGAATCGTTCAAAAATCTGATAATTAATGGTTGTAAATGGATAATGACAGGATGACCGTGTGCATTGTTCTTTTTAATTTTAATATGAGTAATGTCATTAGTGTAATATTTGTATGTAGTTCATGAGATCATCAGTGTTTGTCCATTCCCCATTGATTAGTCTATCAATTGGGAAACGCATATACACAGCTGGAAGAACACCACATTTGGAAAAGACTCAAAAGTATTAACTTTGCTTGGTTGGCAGTCCATGAGTTGGAAGGCGACTGTTTAACACTAACTCCATAAAGTGAATTATAGAGTCATAGAGTCATACAACACGGAAACAGACCTTTCGAACCAACTCGTCCATGTTGACCATGTTTCCCAAACTAAACTACTCCCATTTGCCTGGGGTTAGCCCATATCCCTCTAAACCTTTCTTATTTGTGTATTTATCCAAATGTCTTGTAAATGTTGTAACGTACCTGCAACTACCACTTCCTCTGGCAGTTTATTCCACGTATAAACCATCCACTTGGTGAAAAAGTTGCCCATCGAGTCCCTTTAATCTTTCTTCTGTCACCTAAAAACATTCCCCCCCACCCCGGTTTTGAACTCCCTTACCCTGGGGAAAAGACCTTTGCTATTCACCTTATCTATGCCGCTCATGATTTTATAAACCTCTACAAGGTTACCCCTCAACCCTCTATGCTCCAGTGAAAATAGTTGAACATATCCAGCCTCTCCCTGGAACACAAATCCTCCAGTCCCTGCAACATCCTGGTAAATCTTTTCTGAACCCTCTCCAATTTAATAATATCCTTCCTATAGCAGGGCAACCAGAACTGGATGCAGAACTCCAATAGTGGCCTCATCAACATCCTGTACAATCTCAACATGACATCCAGACTCCTATAGTCATTTGTCCGAGCAATGAAGGCAAGCGTGCTAAACATCTTCTTAAACACCCTGTCTGTGTGTGACACAATTTTCAAAGAGCTATGTACCTGAACCCCTGGATCTGTCTATTCGACAACACTACCCAGAGCTCTACCATTAACTGTATAAGACTTGCCTTTGTTCGACTTACCAAAATGCAATACTTCCATTTATTCAAATTAAATGCTATTTGTCACTTCTTAGCCCATTGGCCCAATTGATCAAGATCTCTTTGTAGTCTTAGTTAACGGTCTTCACTGTTCAATACACTGACCTAAATGACCCTCAAGCTATCACTACAAACACAATGAAGGCACTGTGAAATTGTAAGCCAAAAAAGTTATGGATGCTGGAACCAGTTCTGAAGAAGCGTCACTGGGCCCAAAACACGTCTCTCTCCACAGATGCTGCCAGACCCGCTGTGCATTCCCAGCAGTTTCTGTAAATTTTTAAGATGCTTTAAGTCATGTAAGTAAACAGTTTGAGTTTATAAATAAGGCATACAGCAACTCAAGCTAACCCGAACAGGGTGGGAGTACGACGTCACGCCACAGGATTAAAAGTAGAGCCCAGGGCAGTGACAGCCCACGTTTACAAAGCAGAGCTGTGAAGAATGTTCTTGCTGTCTCTGGCCCCAGTTAGGTGCTATTTCGCATACTTTATGTGGCCCATTGCTCTTCTCTGTCTCATCTGTCAAAACAATTTGGCTCACCTCATCCAATCAACCATCCAGTTAAATCGCTTTGTGTTCTATATCCACCACAGAACCCTGATTGGCATATGGTAATAATTATGCCTGATTTACACTTTGTTGCCCATTGAAAGCTCACAATGACTGTGATAATAGACCAGGTAAGTTCACCTTTTAACACCATGACTGTCCCTTTTCCAGCAGGTGGGCTGTGTTTGAAAGCTGGCTCCTGTAGTTTAAACATAGGCTGGCAGTGCAGTATAGTGCTGGGGGAGTACTACACTGCTGGTGTCACTGTCATTTAAACAGTCATTCAGACGGTGCCTTAGTTCCACATTTATAGACCCCACTGCATTGTTTGAAGGTGATTTGGGTACCCAGTCAAATATTCTCTCCAGCAACGCCAAAATGTAATGGGCCATTCATCTTGACTGTTGTTTGCGCCATGTTATTTTGCGGAATATAAACGGCCATACATCCTTTAATGAGAGCTTGGGAAATTCTGAGAGAGACGAGTAATAATCCACTCCCACCATTGACGCTCAGTAGCAGCACTGTGTACTATCTACAAGATGCACATCAAAGATCCTCAGGCAGCCCCTTGCAAACGTATGACCACTTCCATCTGGAAGGACAAGGGCAGCAGATACATGGAAATACCCACCCCTGCAAGTCCCCTTCCATGCCATTCACCATCCTGACTTGGAAATGTATCGCCATTTGTTCATCGTTACTGCCTCAACACTCTCCCTGACAGCATTGTGGGTCTCCCTACAGCACATGCACTGCAGCAGTTCAAGCTAACCATCAACTTTTCAAAGGCAACTAGGGATGCACAATAAATGCTGGTCCAGTCAGTAACGCCCCCATCCCATGAGTTAAATTTTAAAAATAATGTTGCATAACTGTTTCTTTCTTTACTCCTTTCTGTTTTTCATTTCGTTGCCATTTTGCTTTCTTCTGCTAATTGCTTAGAAAATCAAGATATGGATGAAAATATAAATTTCTGGGCCAGGAGATTGTCTCTCATCACTCTTAGTTTATGACGTTGCATATTCTGAAGGAAGTTTCTTTTTATTCTTTCACAGAGGGATGGGGCTCATGGTAATGTCACTGAACTAGTATTCCAGAGATCCCGCGATAGGGTTAGGGTTAGGGTTAGGGTTAGTAATACTCTGGGGACATTGGTTTCGAATCCCATGTTGTCCCATGATGAAATTTGAATTCAATAAACTTCCTAAAAGTGACCAAGTAACCACTATTGTCATCTGAATCCCATCTGGTTCATCACTACTCTTGAGGGAAAGTAATCTGCTCTCTATATTTAGTCTGATCTAAATGTGACCCCTGACCGACAGCAAAGTGGTTAACTCTGGGCAAGAAAGGATATAGTCGGTGATGCCTTCAAAACCCATGAATGAATAAACAGGATGTTAATAGTGAGACACGAAAGCAGAAACTGCTAAAAAGAAAACCTCAGCAGGTCTGCGAGCAACTGTGAACAGAAATCGGAGCTAACGTTTTGGGTCGAGTGACCATTCCTCAGAACTGATGGTAGCTGGGAAAATGTTGGTTTATACGCAGAAGGTAGGGTGGGGGTGGGAGTAAGGAGTAAACAATCCATGGAGATGGAGCCCAAAGAGAAAGAGAAGAACAGTTGGACAAAGGAGTGAATAATGATCCATGTCGGAGGGTGAATAGCTATTAATGGAGACTGTTAGTGGCTAACAATGGGTTGTGTATTATAGCAGACTATGTGATAACAAGGCCTAGAGTGTGAGGGTTGGGTTAAGGACGTGGAGAGCTCAAGCCCTAAAGTTGTTGAATTCGATATTGAGTCCAAAGGGCTGCAGGGGCCCTGAGCGGAAAATGAGGTGCTGTTCTTCCAGCTTGTGCTGAGCTTCGCTGGAGCACTGCAACAAGCCTGAGACAGAGATGTTAACCAGGAAACATGGTGGTGTGTTAAAGTTCCAGGCAACTAGAAACTTTGTCTGTTTTGCAGACAGTGCGAAGCAGTCACCCAGTCTGTACTTCGTTTCCCTAATGAAGAGGCGACCATTGCTAGTGCTGAGTCCCTATTTGAAAGGCTACAGTCCATGAGGGATAGCTACATTCACAGTGCTGTTAGGGGAAGAAGTTCCAGGATTTTGATGAATGAATGCCATTTTACTTCCAAGTGCAGTTAGAACAGGAACCTGCAGCTGGTGGTGCTCCTTTGTATCTGCTGTCCTCGTCCTTCAAGATGGTGGAGGTCAGGGGTTTCCAATATAGAGACTTGGTGAGTTACTGCAGTGCATCTTGTAGATAATACACACTGCTGCCACTTCAGATCAGTGGCAGTGGGAGTGAATACAGTGGGTGAGAAGACGATGAAGCCTGTTACTTTGTTCTGGATGGTAACGAGCTTCTTGAATGTTGTTGGACCTCTACTTGCCTTGGCAAAGTTATTCACTTCCCTTGTTTTTAGAATAATGGAAGTATTCTCAGAATATCAGAAAGCTTCCTATATGGCTGATGTGTTACTATAACATCGCAGCCAGAAGAAATTATACTCCTTGATAAACTACTTCTGGTGACTGCAGAGAATTCCTGCTGAAACCTGGCTCTGATACTGTGAGCATCTAGGGGCCTAAACACTATATACAACAGAGAGATCTGAGTATTCTTCACTTTCAGCGATTCCTAAACTTGCATGAAGAAAACAAATAGTCACACAGTGATAATAATTCATTCTCGACATCCACAAAGAATTGTTTATGTTTGGCTTGGCTGAGCCAGATCTCCAAACATCGGAATCACTTGGATCGTAGGCAGGCTGGATTAATCAGTAGCGGGACATGTGCTACCCTCATGCTATTCCTTTGTCTAGTTCCAGCTTTTGGAATCTAATAGAGGTAAAAAGGCAGAGGGGGGCGGGGGTCATTGTCAAGAGGCCAGTGGTTTATGTCTGGAGAAGGTTACAGTTTCTCCCTAAGGTGGTGAGGGATATCTTTATCCCAGTCAGCCAGTGGGACTGAAAGCTGAGCTGTGTGTATGGAGATATGCATCATAGGCCCAGATGCTGACTGAATCATTGGCTTTTTCCCAATTATAGCCTGCTTGTGGAAGAGTTGATCTTCAGTGTGTAACGGCACCAGTAGCAGCTCTTCTCTTGGCATTTGCATACTCTGAGCCCTCAATGATGGCCAATGGTAATATTGCTGGGCTAATAATCTGCTAAACAGGCTAATGCTATTAAGTGGCATGTGTTCAAATCCTGCCACGGTAGTTGGTGGGATTTAGAATCAGTTAATAAATCTGGACTGTTTGGAACAAAGCAATAACCTGAGTACTGGCAATCATGTAAGTATTGGCATGAAAATCTATCTGGTTCACTACTGTCTGTCAGGGAAGGAAATCCACCATTTTTACTCATGTGACTCCAGATGTGGTTGGCTCATAACTGCCTTCTGAAATGGCCCTAGCAAGTCCCTCAGCTGTAGGGGAAATTAGAGATGGGCATCTATGCTGATATTGCAATGATTGGCCCCGTTGAAGCATTAAAACATTGTGGAATGTATAGCATGAGACACAGGCAAGTTGATTTTACCAACTGTGTGCTGTACAGTGTGCACACAGTGCATGGGAATGAGATACATCCAGATGGGAAATGTGCAGAATGTTACTGTTAAATTCTGGAAACCTCTTCTGAAGGAGTAATTAAGTATGTCAATAACACCGCGCTTGGAAGGAAAATAAGTTTTTAACAGGAGGTAAATCTACAAAGGATATGAGCAGGTTAAGTGTGTGGCCAAAGAAATGGCAGATACAGTATAATGTTGGAACTTGGCTGAAAGAATAGACAAACAGTCTTCTGTTTAATTGGAGAGGTACTGCAGAACTTTGTAAAAGCAATCAGATCTAGGGCTCCTGGTATTTGAATCGTAAAATGTTTATATTCAAGAAGCCAAATGAAATGTTGCAGCTGATTGTGGGGCTGTGGTGGCACAGTGGTTAACACTGGTGCCTCACACTGGCAGGGACCCAGGTTTGATCCCAGCGTTGGGTGACTGTCTGTGTGGACCTTGCATGTTCTCCCCATGCCTGCATGAGTTTCTGTCAGGTGCTCCAGTTTCCTCCCATAATCCAAAGCTGTGCTGGTTAGGTGGATTGGCAGTCCTTCAATTACCCATAGTGCCCAGGAATGTGCAGGGTAGACATATTAGCTGTGGGAATTACAAGGATAGAGTAGGGGTGTGTGTCTGGATGGGATGCTCTTCAGAAGGGTGATGGGAACTAGATGGACTGAATGGCCTGTTTCCACATTGGAGGGATTCTATGAAAAGTAGGGATCTTTTGCCACAGTTGTACATAGAGAATTAGGGAACACAGTTTCAGACTGAGATGGGGAGAATTTCTTTTTCTCACAGGTGATCATTCTTTTTCACAAAGTGTGGTAGATGTAGCGTCATTGAATTTATTAAAAGTTCACTTAGATTTTGATGAGCAATGGTTGAGACTGGATATGGGGGATAGATGGAAAAGTGGAGCTGAGACCAGAAACAGATCTGACGTAATCTTATTGAATGATAGAGTAGGCTCAAAGGGCTGAATGGCCAACTCCTGTTCCCAGGACCTATGTTTCCCTCTTTACATTTCCCCTCCCCTTTTAAGGGACATCTTAAGACATACCTTTTCGCCAACCAATCCTTGATACTGCCCATTGTCAATCGCAGTGTGATAACTGCTCCTGTGAAACTCCACTGCATTAACGGTGCTACATAAATGCAAGTTGTCATTATTGTACTTGCATTTTCTATCAAATGTCTTTTTAATATCATTAGACCACCTACTCGAACTCTATCAGGAGCATCCGTGTATGGGAGAGGGGAACCTCTTTAATATTTTGGAAAGAGTTACAGAGCAAGTGGAGATAGTCTGCTGGGAGTTAAGATACAATTCCTCACAAGGTGTCAGTTGATGGAGAGTATATTAGATTCTGGTACGGTTATCTGAAGTGCAGTTTTGCAATCTGAGTATCTAACTGCAGGGATTTCAGACAGGAAACGTTTGGTGCTGGCACCTGAAAGGGAGAGAGATAGTAATGCTGTCTATAACCTGGACATGCTGACTCTGCCATACCATACTGCAAATCTCTCAGGCTATAAACCAGGATAATTGATGAGCATTAGTCTCGACTTGACATGAATCTTTTCATCATGGTTGTATCTAATGGCGAGGACCTTATGTATTGTACTCCCCATACAACTGTTAACTTTGAGTGACCTAAAGGAGGAAACAGTAAGTTCAGATACAAGGGGAAGGGTGTAGTCAGACTGAATGCTATTTTACCCCTCTGACATGTCTGCACCCAGGGTGTGATCTTCCCCCTGAAGACCAACACCGATGAGATCAGTCAGCTCGACTCCAATGCTTAGCTCCCATATCCCATTTCTTGTTCAGAGATCTTACTTAGATGTACAGATTTACTGAACACCACATTTTACTTCCAACCCTCTTGTATCCGCTGTTTGAATGCAAGCTAAAACTGGGTTTCAAAGGTCGAGATTGCTGGGGAAACTCAGCAGATCGGGTAGCATCTGTGGAGGGGCAAGCAGAGCTAATGATTTGTTCTGAGGAAGGGTCACCGGACCCGAAACGTTAGCTCTGTCTTTTTCTTCACGGATGCTGCCAGACCTGCTGAGCTTTTCCAGCAGCTTCTGTTTCAGTTCCTGATTTACAGCGTCCGCAGTTCTTTCGGTTTTTTGTTGTTGTTTTTCATGATTTTTCATGTGTGAAGCTGGAGGAACACAGCAGGCCAGGCAGCATCAGAGGAGCAGGAAAGCTGACGTTTCAGGTCGGGGCCCTCCTTCAGAAATGGGGGAGGAGGAAGGGAGCTCAGAAGTAAGTAGAGAGAGAAAGGCTGGGGCTGGGGAAAGTAGGTGCGTAGGTCACCTATCACGATCCCGCCTACCTAGCCCAGCCCCATCCCTCCTCTCTATTTATTTCCCAGCTCCTTTCTCCCTCCCCCATTTCTGAAGGAGGGTCCCGACTCGAAACGTCAGCTTTCCTGCTCCTCTGATGCTGCCTGGCCTGCTGTGTTCCTCCAGCTTCACACTGTGTTATCTCTGACTCCAGCATCTGCAGTTCTTGCTATCTCTGAGTCCAGCAAACTGAGCTAACCAACCCTCACCTTGATGCTAACACTGGTATGTTCAATATAAACTTCAGGGACGGTTAAACACACAGCGAAGGCAAGAGGAAAGAGAAAGCATTTATACTTGCTTTAAATCATTCTGCTGCTGCTGAGCACCATTAACCAGGCTAGAAATGATTACACTAACTGTTGTGTTTTCTTTCAAGCATGCTTTCAGGATGGAGGTGAACAGCATACAAAATGGCCGTGGCAAATGTCCACATGACCCAAACCGACCTTTTGCAAGCACTTTCATTGGTAAGCAATTTTCAATTTCCAAAATAAGCAACTTTAACAGGATCCTGATATTGAGAGCAGGTCTCTGAGTATGAATGTACATCATGTCTGGCAGATTGAAATGAGCCATGCTATAAGATCAACTGATTATCATAAATCATTGTCAATGGTGCTTTTATTGTGCTGAAAATTGGTCAAACTGTAGATTCAGATCATAGCTACATTAACGGGCATAACTATCTCCCCGAACACGAGAGGATCCAACCATCTCCCCTTGATTTTGTCGTCACTGAGTCCTCAACTATCAACATGCGAACATTACCATTGATTAGGATTGACCAACCATCAGGAGCAATTTGTTCCACTCACTCCTCCTCAACAGGATAGCTGCTACCATTTTCCAACCCTTTCCAGTCTGAAGAAGTGAAGAAGTGTCATATCCGACTCAAAATGTTAGCACCACTTCTCTCTCTGCCACACCTGTAGAGTTTCTCAAGCGATTTCTGTTTTTAGATTCAGCAATGTCTCTCTTCAGTAATGTGATAAGTGTTCTTATTTTTAAAGAGGCTGCAATAATCAGAATTCCCTTTTAAAGGAATCCTAAGATTTCCTCTTTAGCAGTTCTTCTTTGAATGAGATTATACGTTAATCTCATATAATTCCTGCATTACATGTCATCATGTCTAAGATCGGCAATGTTCTGTGCTCTTGTGCCGATCTGTCTCTTCCTAGCTCATGGTTTGACAAACAGTTCACAGTTTTAATCCTCTCAATGAATCACTCTTTGAAAGACTTGCACCAGGGAGATATTAAGACAATTTAAACAGTTGAATAGAGAGACCTTGCTTCTCACTGACTAATTTAATGGTTGTTCCTAAAGTCAAACCATTATGTCCAGTGCGGCCCTAAATAAACTAAAAAAAAATGGCCCAAACGGTTTGTCAGAAACACTTTTTTCTGTCAGTCCCACATTGCGCTGGAGGAGTGCAGTACATCACCAGATTATGAGCAGCGAGTTAATATATTCCATGTGTCTGATGTGGTGACCCTAGATACAAGGAAAGTACAGTCATGCCTCATTAGCGCTGTACTCCTGAATGAAAAAGCAGTGTGACAACTTGAGGAGATGGCAACCTGCCCTAATACTGCTGCAATCACAACGATTGCAGAGAGACCTCATCGCGCTTTTCTCATTCAGGCATGACATGGATTTGACTCCTCCCTGCTTCCCCCTGACCTTTGACCCCTCTCTGAACCCTCCCTCCCCCTAAAATCCTTGGGAGTCTCAAAGCCCATGGCATTTTTATTGATGCTTCCACTCCCTCGGCTTGGAATGATGAAGGAACCCTGGCTTCACACGTGAGACTGACAAAGGGTGAGGCCTTTCTGAATTGAGGGTCAAAAAAGGACGTCATCAAATGAACAGAATGCAGCAGGGTCTGTGGGAGGTTTTGTCACTCCCGTAACTTATGTAGAGCTACTAGTCTTCACTTTCCAAGCTTCCCAACCTACAGAAGATCTGCAGCGCAGAACTTCCTTGTAAAAATTCTTTTGTGATAAGAAATTAGTTTTTCTTGCAGTGCAATTTTTTAAAGTTAATTCTTTGGCTAGGCCAGCATTTATTGCCCATCCCTAAATGCCCGACAGCAGTTAAGAGTCAACCGCACTGCTGTCCAAAGATGTGCAACTTAGGTGGATTGGCCATGCTAATGTTCTCTCTAGCATCCAGGGATCAGAGAATCATAGAATCCCTACAGCATGGAAACAGGCCATTCAGCCCATCGGGTCCACAATGACTCTCCAAACAGCAGCCCACCCAAACCCACCCCCTACCCTGTTCCTGTAACCCTGCACTTCCCATGGCTAACCCATTTAGCTTGCACATCCCTGGACACTATGGGGCAATGTAGCATGGCCAATCCACCTAACATACACATCTTTGGACTGTGGGAGGAAACCCATGTAGACATGGGGAGAATGTGCAAAATCTACACAGACAGTTACCTGAGGCTGGAATTGAACCCAGATCTCTGGCACTGTGAGGTAGCAGTGCTAATGGCCAGTCCACCCAACCTGCACATCTTTGGACTATGGGAACTAAAGAAGAGCTCCCAGAGGAAACCTGACACACACACACACACACACACACAGGGCGAACATGCAAGCATGGAAACAGACCCTTAGCTCTAACTCATCCATGAGGAGTGGGAGAATGTTTGTTTGGAAAGTGGTTCCATCACCCACTGACTTACAGAGAGCAAATTACACTCATCATTATCTTTGTTAGGTTAATTAAAAGAACAAAGGCATTGGCAAGTTGGGTGTACAAGCCCCCTGATCCATGCTTCCTGTTCATGTTGTTTCCACTGAGCCTCCCCAAGCTCACTGCGTGAGTTTCTGAATGCTGTAGAACAACAACAATTTGCAGTTATGTGGCTGCAAGCAGACGGTAAGAAACAAGGTTTGACACTGAGCGCATAAGTGCATATTGTTGCAGCTTCTCAATAACAAAGTAGATTGTATGGAGCGACATAGAAGCAGAGAGAGAAGCAGAGATATCCAGGGAGGGAATTCTGGAGCTTATGGTCTCGATTGGTAAAAGTAGAATTATCATTTAAAACCATGGATGACCAAGAATTGGAGGAGTGTGAATATTTTGAACAATTGTGTGGGTGCGGTAAACAACAGAGAAAGGGGGAGGCAAGGAAAGATTTGAAAACAAGGGTGAGAATTTTTAAAAACACCAACAGAAATTGCTAGAAATGCTGAGCAGGTCTGGCAGCACCTGTGGAGAGAAATCACAATTAATGTTTTGGATCGAGTGACCCTTCCTTAGACTGAGCCCAAAACGTTAACTCTGGTTTCTCTCCACAGATGCTGCCAGACCTACTGAGCCTTTCCAGCAATTTCTGCTTTTGTTTCTGATTTCCAGCGATCGCAGTTCTTTCGGTTTTTATTTAGTGAGTATTTTTAAATTGTGTTTCTTAATTGGAGATCCATGTAGTCCAGCAAACACAGGAGTGATGATGTAAAGGAAACAAAAGAAAAGAAATGAAACCTGGACAATAGTGGCTTAAATGAAGAGGGATTGGGCAGAGGCTAAGAAGGTCTGCCTGCCGTGCGGTCAGCTGTTTTGCAACGCAGTCACATCATTTGACTTTCCATACGTCTCCGTTCCACAGGTGAGGAGCTGTATTCTGGACTGACAGCCGATTTCCTAGGAAGGGACCCCGTCATCTTCCGCAGCCTGGGGTCTCGATCCACCATGAGAACGGAACTGGACCAGCGCTTGTTGCAAGGTGACCAGCGAACAGCCATCAGTGGCCAGTTCAACAATGAGCAAAGTGCATATTTTCAAAGCTTTTCATCTTACACTGGTCGGGACAAATGCAAGAATGCCAAATTTCACAGGGAGCAACAATTTAAACCTCATTCAAAAGAAGGTGCTGATTAGTTGCAAGTCAAATCAGATTGGTTGAAATATTTCCATGAGATGGTGTATATATTTTGTGTCAAACAACTCAAGATTTTGGCCGTTGACAATAGGAAGAGTACTGACTGTACGCAACCAGTCCATGCTTGGGAAACTGACAATATAACAATTTCAGATGTGATTCTGCACTTGAGCAGCCACAAGTGCGTCAAAAATTGTTCAACAACCAATATAAGGTTATCGAAGATAGTAGGAACTACTGATGCTGCAGTCAGAGATAACACAGCGTGGAGCTGGAGGAACACAGCAGGCCAGGCATCATCGGAGGAGCAGGAACGCTGATGTTTCAGATCGGGACCCTTCTTCAGAAATGCCTGAAATTTCTGAAGAAGGAGCCCGACCTCAAACGTCAGCGTTCCTGCTCCTCCGATTCTATAAGCTTATCAGTTGGGCCTATAACATGGCTCACTTAATTTTTGATAGACGCCAAATACTTTTATACTCAGAAATCCGTACTTTGCAGAAAAAAAAAATATTTCCAGGCCCTTTTTTGAATTAAACAAACCCTGAGGCATGCCCATGGAAATGTTTCAACCAATCAGATTCGACTTGCAACCAATCAGCACTCTTTTTGAATGAGTTGTTGCTCACTTTGTAATTTGGCTTTCTTGCATTTCTCCTGATGAGTGCAAGATGAAAAGCTTTGAAAACATGTCTTTTTTCAATCAATGTAAGTAAAATATGTCATTTAATAGGATGTATTAAATATTGCATAATTAAACAGAGTGGTACATATGGAGTGGTAGAGCTCACTACAGTGTGGAATAATCGAGGTGAACAAAATAGCAGCCTTCAAGGGGAAGCTGGATAAACACACAAGGATATAACGTGCAAGGTTATTCCACTCAAGTGCCCATCCAATTTCCTTTGAAGTCATTCACCATCTCAGCCTCCACCAGCCTCAAAGGCAGCGAGCTCGGATCGCAGCCATTTGCTGTGTGTAAGGGTCCTTCCTCCAATCCGTTCGACATCTCCTGGCACCATCTCAACATTTTCTTTTCTCTTCCTGCAGACCCCAAGTTTGTGGCCGCTCACCTCATTCCGGACAACGTCGACCGTGACAACGACAAGATTTACTTCTTCTTCACTGAGAAGGCCATGGAGTCAGAGGGCAAAGTCCGAGCAATCTACAGCCGCATCGGACGCATTTGCACAGTGAGTCGGAGATTCACAGGATATGGGGATCGGCAGAAAAGTAGGGTAGACATAAACGATCAGCCCTGACTTGACTGAACGGCTTGAGGAGCTGTGTGGCCTAAATCAGATTTGCTCTTTGTTGAGATATAGGGATTTATACTGTGAAGAATGTCAATTGAAATGAATTCATAGAATTCCTACAGTGTAGGAGCAGGCCCTTTGGCCCAACAAGTCCACACCAACCCTTGGAGCATCCCACCCAGACCCATCTCCCTAATCTACTCATCCCTGAACACTACAGGCAATTTAGCGTGGCCAATTCACCTAGCCTGCACATGTTTGGACTGTGGGAGGAAACAGGAGCACCTGGAGGAAACCCACACAGACATGGGGGGAATACACAAACTCCACACAGACAGTCGCCCAAGGCTGGAATTGCACCCAGGCCCCTGGTGCTGTGAGGCAACAGTGCTAACCACTGAGCCACCATGCCACCCTGAAGCATCAGGCAGAGGGTAAAACAACAGCTACCTGCATTTCTATAGCACCTTTGTAGAATCCCCTACAGCATGGAAACGGGCTGTTCGGCCCATCAAGTCCACACTGACCCTCCGAAGCACATCCCATCCAAAGACAGCTGATGGGACACTGAAAAAAATAACTGTGGATGCTAGAAGTCAGACACGAAAACAGAAATTGCTCGAAAAACTCAGCCGGTCTGACAGTGTCTGTGGAGGGGAATCAGAATTAACGTTCTGGGTCCAGTGACCCTTCCTCAGAATTGATTGTAGCTTGGAAAATGTTCGTACATATGCTGAAAATGGGGTGGGGGTAAGGGGAGGAGGAAACTAAAGGAGGACATGGAGCCCAGAGAGACAGACAGAGAATAGTCGGTCAGTCAAAGGAATGGGTAAAGATCTGCGTAGGAGAATGAATAGCTGCTAATGGAGACCTTTACAGGTTGATGATGGGTTGTTTAAGGGAGCAGCCCTTGTGATGACAAGGCTTGGTGTGTGGAGGTTGGGGTAAGGACATGGGAGAAGGTGCTCAAGCCTAAAATTATCGATCTCAATATTGAGTCCTGATGGCTGTAGAGTTCTGAAGTGGAAAATGAGATGTTGTCCTTCCAGCTTGCATTGAGCTTCACTGGAGCACTGCAGCAAGCCTGAGACGGAGATATTGGCCAGGGAACAGGATGGTATGTTGAAGTGGCAGGCAACTGGAAGTTCAGGGTCATTTCTGCGGAAGAACATAGGTGTTCTGTAAAGCAGTCTCCCAGTCTGCATTTCATCTCCCCAGCGTAGAGGAGACCACATTGTGAGCAGTGAATACAGTCGACTAGATTGTATGATGTGCAGGTAAAGTGCTGTTTCACCTGGAAGATGTGCCTGAGGAGGATGTCTGTGGATACTGAGGAGGGAGGAAGTAAACAGGCAGCTGTTACAGGGAAGCTACCATGAGGCTGTTGGGAGGGGGTTGTGGGAGTGAAGGAGGAATGGACTGGAGTGTCCCAGAGGGACCAGTCTGTCTGGAATGCTGACAAGGAAGGGGAGGGGAATCTGTGTCTGGTGGTGGCATCCCGCCAGAGGTGGTAGAAATGGCGGCTTATGACCCTCTGGGAGTAGATGCTGGTGGGAAGGTAGATAAGGACAAGTGGGACCCTATCGCTGATGTGGGAGGGACAGGTTGGACACCACTGAGTACCCTGTCAATCGCAGTGCTAAGGAATCCTTGGTTGAGGAAGAAGGTGGGCATTTCAGAGGTGCCTTTGTCAAGGCTGGCATCATCAGAACAGAAGCGATGGAGATGGAGGAACTGGGAGAATGGAGTAGAGTCTTTACCGGAAGCAGTTGTGAGGATGTTTAGTCAAGGTAACTGTGGGAGTCGAGTGGGTTTGTAGCACCAGTACTTCGATCTACTCCACTGCATTTGCTGCTTACAACGTGATCTCCTCAACATTGGGGAAACGAAGCACACACTGGGCGACCACTTTGCAGAACACCTATGTCCTGTCCACACCTGACCCTGAGCTTCCAATTGTCCACCACTTCATCACGCCACCCTGCTCTCCAGGCAATGTCCCTGTCTAAGGCTTGCTACAGTGCTCCAGTGAAGGTCAGTGCAGGCTGGAAGAACAACACCTCATTTTCCACTTGGGGATCCTGCAGTCTTCAGGACTCAATATCAAGTTCAATAATTTTAGAGCCTGAGCACCTTGTTCAATGTCCTTAGCCCAACGCCTACACACCAGGCCTTGTCATCACATGATCTACTACCACACACAACCCAATGTCATCCACCAGTAGTCCCCATTAGCGACTATTTATTCTCCCAGGCTGACCATTATTCACTCCTTTGTCTGTCCGTCTGTTTTTCTCTCTCTCTGGTCTCCATCTTCACCTATTGTTTACTCCTCCCCCCTGGCTACACCTCACCTTCAGCTTTTACACCAACCTTTTCTTAGCTACGATCAGTTCTGAAGAAGGGTCACTAGACCTGAAACATTACCTCTGTTTCTCTCTCCACCAGACCTGCTGAATTTCTCCAGCAATTTCTGTTTTTATTCCAGCTGACGGAACCCGAGATCTCACCCTGCCACGTTGGCTCTCGGAGTACGTCTCAGTTGTTCGGAGAGAGGTGAAGGCCTGCTAGATAGTGTGCAATGCAGTAGGATCCATCAGCCTATCCTGAGCAGTATTGTGAGGTTATAATCCAGCTCTGCTTGATTTACCCTGGAGTGCCTCATGGGAACAACGAGCAGAGCCGATATCTACCTTCACTTTCACCCCCACTCCTACACCCCGACAACGTCTATCTCCCCCCTTCCCTCGGAGCCACCTCTCCCATTAATGTCTACCAGATGTTTGCCTGTTGCAGTTTTATTTCATCTTCCTGGTCTAGGACTGAAGATCCCAGCGAATGTTGTCATAGCTGGAAACATGTTTCCAGGAGTCTGACAGACAGTAAAACCTGAACGTGTGAGTTGAAGTTTTGAACCCAGGAAATAGTTTAATACATGCCAGGAAGCCTTTTATGATTTAGACAACAGTTGCTTTATTTTTAATGTTTTTCTTTCAAACCATGTTTTCTTTAACACTTTTTACGGACCGAGTCTTTTATTGGGATTTTTCAGGAAGACCATGACAGCAGAGTCCCGAAACGAGCTCTCAATGAACAGTTTTTTTAAAAAATAGAGCATGTTTTACACTCCAAGGAGGATCGTGCAGTAGAGTCATTTCTAGAACCTTCTCTGAGGCCTCACGATACCTTTACGTTTTGGATTTGCAGAAGATTTATCAAGTTTTCTTTAACAGTTGAACCATAATCTATGCTTGTGATATATTTTATTAAATTCTTTTCTCACTCCTGGGACTAAAAATGCCACAAACTGCATAAAATGGTGTAACATTGCTTTGCTTATTCCCCTGGATTTATACCCTGACCTGTGGGGATTAACAGCTACAGGGTAAAAAATAAGCACAGGCTCCATCGAACTGATGGAGGGAGAGAGGGAGGGAAAACTGGTGTTCATCAATAGATGAGAGCTGTTTCAACTTTTTCTCAACTTAACAAGAGTTTTGTTGGTGAGCAAAAGACTCGAGTCATGTGGTCCCCTCTGCATTGGGGAAACGAAGCATAAACTGGGCGACTGTTTCGTGGAACATCTACATTCTGCATTCTGTCCGCAAAAAGACCCTGAGCTGCCCGTTGCCTGCCACTTCAACACACCGCCATGTTCCCTGGCCGACATCTCTGTTTCAGGCTTGCTGCAGTGCTACCCTGTGTCTCCTATGACTAAGTCAGTTCCATATCCACATTCGGCCAAGCAGCATCATAGGTGAAGTGGATTCCCAACACCTTCCACCCTATGCTGAAGTTCACCTGGACCATCTCCAACACTTCTCTCTCCTTCCTGGACCTCTCTGTCTCCATCTCGGGTAACCACCTAGAAACCGATGTCCATTTCAAGCCCACTGACTCCCACAGCTACCTGGAATACACCTCCTCCCACCCACCTTCCTGCAAAAATGCCATCCCCTATTCCCAATTCCTTCGCCTCCGCCGCATCTGCTCCCAGGATGAGACATTCCACTCCCATACATCTCAGATGTCCTCATTCTTCAAGGACCGCAACTTCCCCCCAACAGTGGTCGAGAACGCCCTCGACTTCCGTAACTTTCCCGTAACTCATCCCTCACGCCCCGTCCCCGCAATAATAACCAAAAAATAATCCCCCTCGTCCTCACATACCACCCCACCAACCTCCGGATCCAACGCATCATCCTCCGACACTTCCGCCATCTGCAATCAGACCCCACCACCAAAGACATTTTTCCCTCCCCACCCTTATCTGCCTTCCGGAGGGACCACTCCCTCCGCAACTCCCTTGTCCGCTCCACACTCCCCTCCAGCCACACCACACCCGGCACTTTTCCCTGCAACCGCAGGAAGTGCTACACCTGCCCCCACACCTCCTCCCTCACCCCAATCCCAGGCCCCAAGAAGACTTTCCACATCAGGCAGATGTTCACCTGCACATCTGCCAATGTGGTATACTGCATCCGCTGTACCCGTTGTGGCTTCCTCTACATCGGGGAAACCAAGCGGAGGCTTGGGGACCGCTTTGCAGAACACCTGCGCTCAGTTCGCAACAAACAACTGCACCTCCCAGTCGCGAACCATTTCAACTCCCCCTCCCATTCCTCAGATAACATGTCCATCCTGGGCCTCCTGCAATGGCACAGTGATGCCACCCGAAGGCTGCAGGAACAGCAAATCATATTCAG
>JAHRHZ010000064.1:8173081-8192886 GCA_024137785.1 Ginglymostoma cirratum
CCCTGACCTGTCCGTCCTCCCTGGACTGACCTATCTCCTCCCTACCCCCCTACCTACCCTCACCTTTACTGGGTCCATCCCCGCCTCTTCGACTTGTCTGCCTCCTCTCCACCTATCCTCTCCTCTATCCATCCTCTATCCGCCTCCCCCTCTCTCCCTATTTATTTCAGAACCCTCTTCCCCTCCCCCATTTCTGATGAAGGGTCTCGGCCCGAAACATCAAGTATTCCTGCTCCTATGATGCTGCTTGACCTGCTGTGTTCATCCAGCTCCACACCTTGTTATCTCGGATTCTCCAGCATCTGCAGTACCTTTTATCTCCATATCCACCTTGCCAGCTCACCCCTGATACCATCTGACTTCACCCTTTGTACCAGGCTACCATGAGGCATCTTGTCAAAGGCTTTACTGAAGTCCATGTAAACAACATCATCAACTTCTCCGTCATCAAGAGAACAGGGAAGAACAGCACCTCATTTTACGCTTGGGAACTCTACTATCTTCTGGAGTCAATATCTCGTTCAAAAATTTTAGGGCTTGAATCACCTTTTCCCATGATCTTACCCCAACCCCCACACACCAGGTCTTGTTCGCACATGGTCTGCTCTCGCACACTACCCATTGTTAGCCACTAACAGTGCCCATTAACAGCTATTCGCCGTCCTAGCCAGATTGTTATCCACTCCCTTGTCTGTCCAAGTGTTTTTCTCTCTCTTTGGGCTCTATTTCCACCTATCATTTACTCTTTACCCTCTCCCCACCTGCCCTTCTTGGGCAGAAAAACCAAGATTTTCCTAGCTACCATCAGTTTTGAGGAAAGGTCACTTTACCTGAAACGTTAACTCTGATTTCGCTCCATAGATGCTGCCAGATCTGCTGAGTTCTTCCAGCAATTTCTGCTTATGTCACTCTAGTCACATGCTGTAGTGCCAGGTATCTGTACAAACAAAGAACAATACAACTCAGGAATAGGCCCTTTGGCCCTCCAAGCCTGCGCCGCCACATTTTCACCTTCCATACTAAAGCTGTCTACACTGATAGGATCTGTATCCCTCTATTCCCTTCCTACTCATGTATTTGTCTAAGTGCTTCTTGAATTTTGCTATTGTGTCTGCTTCCGCCACCTCCTCTGGCAGCGTGTTCCATGCACACACCACCCTTTGTGTGAAAAGCTGCCTCTCACGTCTCTTTTAAACTCACCCCCTCAAAACCTTGGACCTGTGTCCCCTAATAATTGACCGCCTCCACACTGTGAAAAGGCCTCATACTTTTCACTCTATCCATGCCATTCACAATCTTATAAACTTCTTTCGGGTCGTCTCTCAACTTCCTGCATTCCAGTGAAAACAAACCCAGTCTATCCAACCTTTCCTCATAGCTAAACCCCGCCCCCCCCACCATACTAGGCAACATCCTAGTAAGGGGAAGTTATGGCCTAGAGGTGTTATCGCTGGACTGTTAATCCAGAGACCCAGATAACATAGTGGGGACCCAGGTGTGAATCCTGCCATGGATGGTGGAATTTGAATTCAATAAAATATTTGGAATTAACAAAATAATGATGACCATGAATCGATTGTTGGAAAAACCCATCTGGTTCACTAATGTCCTTTAGGGAAGGAAATTGCCATCCTTACCTGGTCTGGCCTACATGTGACTCCAGACCGACAGCAAATGTGGTTGACTCTCAACTGCCGTCTGGGCAATTAGGGATGGGCAATTAATGCTACCTAGCCAGCGATGCCCTCATCCCATTAATGAATAAAGGAAACCTTTTTCTGTATCCTCTCCAAAACATCCACATCCTTCTGTTGTGTGGTGACCAGAACTGTGTGCAGTATTCCAAGTCAGGCCTTGTGTCCCCTAAACCTCTATAAAGCTGTAGCATAACTTGCCTGTCCTTATACTCAATGCTCCTTCCGATGCCTTAAGCCTTTTTTAACTACCTTACCTACCTGCACTGCCAATTTCAGTGATCAGTGGATGTGCACACCCAGATCCCCATGCATATCAATACTCCTAAGGGTTCTGCCATTCCCTGTATAATCTCCACCTGTACTTGACTTTCCAAAATGCATCACCCTGCATTTGTCCGGATTAAACTCCGTCTGCCATTTTTCTGCTTAGACCTCCAACTGATTTATATTCTGCTGTTTCCTCTGACAATAATCTTCACTATACACAACTCCACCAATCTTTGTATCATCTGCACACTAGACGAGCCACATTTTCCTCCAAATTATTTATGTAGACCACAAACAGCAGAGATCCCAGCACTGACCCCTGTGGAACATCACTAGTCACAGCCCTCCATTCTAAAAAACATCCCTCCACCACTACCCTCTGTCTCCTATGACTAAGTCAGTTCTGTATCCGTCTTGCCAGCTCACCCCTGATACCATGCGACTTCACCTTTTGTACAAGTGTGCCATGAGGCACCTTGTTAAAGGCCCTACTGAAGTCCACGTAAACAACATCATCCACTTTTTCCTTGTCAATCATCTTCATTACCTCCTCAAAAAAAATTCAGTGAGGCACGATCTCCCCTGCACAAAGCTATGCTGTCTGTCGCTAATCAGTCCATTTGCTTCTAAATGTATATAGATCTTGTCCATGAGAATCTTTTCCAATAATTTCCCTACCACTTACATGAGACTCACAGGCCTGTAATTTCCAGGATTATCCCTATTACCCTTCTTAAACAATGGGACAACAATGTGGCCAAAGAGGATACAAAGATGTCTGTCAATGCTCCAGCAATTTGTTCTGTTGCCTCCCTCAATATTCTGGGATAGATCCCATCGGGACCTGGGGACTTAGCTATCTTAATACTTTTTAAGATGCGCAACACCCCTTCCTCAGAAATTTGACACTCCCTTCCCTGAGATCATTGTCCGCCTTCTCTTTGGTGAATACCAATACAAAGTATTCATTTAGGATCTCACCTACCTCTTCTACCTCAGCACATAGATTCCCTCCTTTCTCCCTCAGTAGGCTAGCCCTTTCCCTGGTTACCCTTTTGCTTTTTCTATATGTATAAAAACCCTTGAGATTCTCCCTAATCCTGTTTGCTAACGACTTTTCATGACTCCTTTTAGCCCTTCTGATTCCTTGTTTAAGTTCTCTCCTACTTTCCTTAGATACATCAAGAGTTTTATCAGTTCCAATCCTTCTAGACCTTCCATATACTTCCTTTTTCTTTCTGACCAAGGTCATAACATCCCTGGTCATCCAAGGTTCATGTAACTTGCCATACCTATCCTTCATTCTCACAGGAACATGCTGCTCCAGAACTCTTACCAACTACCATTTGAAATACTTCCACATGTCCGATGTGGATTTACCCTCAAACAGCCACCTCCAATCAACACTCTCCAAGTCCTGCCTGACATTGTTATAGTTAGCTTTCCCCCAATTTAACACCTTCAACTGAGGACTGCTGTTACTTCAATCCCTGAGTATCTTAAAACTCACAATATTATGCTCACTACTCCCGAAATGCCCCCCCACTGAAACTTCACTCACCTGGCCAGGTTTATTTCCCAGAACCAGGTCCAGTATAACCACTTCTGGGGTTGGTCTGTGTATGCACTGTGTCAAGTAACACTCCTGAATGGTTTTTACAAATTCTTCCCCATTCCAAGTCCCTAGCATGAGATGAGTTCCAGTCAATATAGGGGAGGTTAAAATCACCCACAACAACAAACCTGCCATTTTTATGTCTTTCCAAAATCTCTCTACATATTCTCTCCTGTATCTCCTGCTGGCTGTTGGGAGGCCTGTAGACCCCCAGCATTGTGATTTCACCTTTCCTCACATGGAGAAGAGATTTAGCTCAGTCCCTCAGACAGACAGGAGTCACATCAACACTTTGGAACTGTGGTGAGATGAGGGACTGAAAGAACAGAGTGATTCGTCTGTACGAGCAAGGAATAATTCTGAAACGATGTGGTGGAATGAGAGAAGCTGGAATTGTTCTCCTTTGGAGCAGGGAAGGTTTAGGGAGATTGAGTGGTGGTGTTCAAAATGAGGAAGGGCTCTGACAGAACAAAGAGGAACAAACTGCTTCTGTCAGAGAAAAGACAGATTTAATGTGGAACATAGAACAGTATAGCACAGGAATTGGGTCCTTCAGCCCACAATGTTGTACCAAACCTGACACCAAATTAAACTAATCCCTTCAGTCTGCCCTTGGTCCATATCCCTCCATGCCTCGCTGATATTCATGTGCTTATCTAAAAGTCCCTTAGACACCCCTATTGTGTCCGTCTCCACCACCACCTCTGGCAGCGCATTCCAGACTCTCTCTCTGTAAAAACCTTGCCCCTCATATCTCCTTTGAGCTTTACCCCTCTCACCTTAAAAGCATATCCCCTAGTATTAAACATTTCAACTCTGGGAAAAAGATTCTGACTGTCAACCCCATCTATGCAGCTCATAATTTTATACATTTCTATCAAGTCTTCCCTCAGTATCCACTGCTCCAGAGAAAACAACCCAAGTTTTTCTAGCCTCTCCTTATAGCTCATACCCTCTAATCCAGGCAGCATCCTGGTAAACCTCTCCTGGACCCTCTGCAAAGCCTCTACATCCTTCCTGTAATATGGCAACCAGAGTTGAATGCAATACTCTTAAGTGTAGCCTATCCATAAAGCATATCCCCTAGTATTAAACATTTCAACTCTGGGAAAAAGATTCTGACTGTCAACCCCATCTATGCAGCTTGTAATTTTATACATTTCTATCAAGTCATCCTGTCTCCTGTACTCAATGTCCCGACCAATAAAGATAATTACCAAAGAAACTGAGGGGGAATGAGGAAAATGTTACTTATACAGCAGTTTTTAACAATCTGGATGCATCGCCTGAAAGGATGGTGGAAACAGATTTTAATTGTTCCCTTTATTATCTCATGGGACGCTGTATTAACTGACAAGGCCAGTATTTGTTGCCAGTCACTCATTGCATTTGAAGTGAAGACTTGTTCGACTATTTCAGAGAGTGGTTAAGAGTCAACCATATTGCTGTAGGTTTGGAGTGACATGTAGGTCAGAGAAGGAAAGGACTATAGATTTCTTTCTCTAAAGGATGTTAGTGAGCCTGATGAGTTTCTGTGACTTGGTGATAACTGTCATGGCTACTATTATTGAGACCAGCTTTATAATTTACTTTTGTTTATCAAATTTATATTTGGCTCACCACAATGGTGGAATTTGAGCCTGTGACCCCGGAGCAGAGGCCTTGGGTAGATTCAATAGGAGCTTAAAGGAGCTGGATTAATTCTTAAAAGGGAAAATGATGCGGGGCTCTGGGGAGAGGGTCAGACTAGGTTTCTTGCTGTTCCAAATGGTATGAAAGGCCTTCTTTCTGTGCTACTTTATCATTTGGCTCAGTGGTTAGCACTGCTGCCTCACAGCACCAGGAACCCAGGTTCAATTTGGATAGCTGTCTGTGTGGAGTTTGCACATTCTCCGCATGTCTGCATGGGGTTCCTGCAGGTGCTCTGGTTTCCTCCCACAGTCCAAAGATGTGCAGGTTAGGGTGGATTGGCTATGGGAAGTGTGATGTTGTGTGGATGGAGTCAGGGTTAGGTCTGAGTGAGATGCTCTTCAGACGGTCGGTGCAGACTCGATGGGCCAAATGGCCTCTTAACTCACTGTAAGATTTCTATGCTCCAATGCCGTCAGCTAGCTTACAGTGGAATCACAATCCTCTGCCTTCTGTGTCTCAAGATCAAAATTTGCGGGTGATTTGTATTCTAACTCCTCTGTGAGTGCGCTTGTGTGTCTGTGTCTGTGTGTGTGTGTGGATGTTGCATTCGGGACATCCATCATGAACCATAATCATTGATTATCATGTCTGATAACCTTACAGGCAAGGGTGAACTGATAACCTTTGCAAGGCTATTGTTGATAACCCTTTAGTCATCAATCACAGAGTCCGTTCAGCGTTTGAAATGCTCACATTTGAATCCATAAGCTAAACTGTTCAGGGAAGAGCAGGATAATGGAGCAGATAGGGAACCGAATGTTGGTGAATGGTTCTTGGCCACAGTATCACAGCTTTGTTGAAGGCAAATGGAGCTCAGTCAAGGCATGAGTCTGTACCTGGCTTGAATGTCACACTTGCTGCAATATAACTACAGAATCAAACTCCCAGGGAATAGTTTAACTTGTCATTTTCATTGCCATCTAAAAGCAAAATTCAACAAGCACCAAGATCCCCTTCAGCAGATGGGGCACATTGGTCTCACTGAATTTTAAAGGGAAATTCTGAGGGTTCTTTCATCCTCTCACATGATGTTGGTGCTGCTGGAATGGCCAGCATTGGTTGCTCATGTCTCATCGCTGTTGAGAAAGTGGTGATGACCTGTTTTCTTGAAGCCCATGTGGTGTAGGTGCCAGACAGTGTTGTTAGGAAGTTATTTCTGGATAACATCCAGGCTTGTGGCAAGTAACATTCACATCACACAAGTATCAGGCATTGACCATTTCCATCGAGAAAGAACCTAACCATTGCCTGGTGACATTAATGCAATTGCCATCACTGAATCTCTCACTTTCAACATTCCTTGGCATTACCGTTGAGCAGAGACTGAACTGGACTAGCCATATAAAATACTATGATACATGAGTGCTCAGAAACTTAAAATTCTGTGGTGAATAACTTGCCTCCTGTCTCCCCAAAGCTTGTTTACCACTTACTAGGTACAAGCTACAACTATGATGAATACTGTCCATGTACCTGGGATGGCTGCAGCTACAACAACACTCAAGAAGCTCAATACCGTCAAGGGCAAAGCAACCTACTTGATTGGCATCCCATCCGCCACCTTCAATGTTCACTCCCTTCACCACGGACACACAGTAGCACACACCGTCTGCAAGACACTCTTCAATAGCTCATCAAACCTTCAACAGCACCTTCCAAAGCCATGACCTCTCCCATCAAGAAGGACAAGGGCAGCAGATACATGGGAACACCACCCCCTGTAAGTCTGCCTCTAACTTACGCACCATCCAAACTTAGAGTCATCGAGCTGCTCAGCATGGAAACAGACCCTTATCATCCAACATGTTGACCAGATATCCTAAATTAGTCTAGTCCCATTTACCAGCACCTGGCCCATACCATTCGAAACCCTTCCTCCATGTACCCGCCCAGATGCCTTTTAAATGCTCTAACTGTACCGACCTCCATCTCTTCCTCTGGCAACTCATTCCATACATGCACCACCCGCTGTGTGGAAAAGTTGTCTTTGGGTCCCTTTTATATCTTTCCCCTCTCACCTTAAACTATGCCCTCTAATTTTGAGATTGGAAATATATATCGCCGTTCCTTCAGTAACGCTGAGTCAAAAACCTTCTTAATAGCACCATGGGTGTCACTACATCCGAGAAACCACAGTGGTTCAAGAAGGCAGCTCATCTATCCAGTGACACCAGCAGCCTATGAACAAATAAAATAAATTTTACAAAGACGGGCCTTTACCCGCAATCTGGTAGTTTCGGTAAAACTACAGATGAGACTAGAAATTCCATCTCCAATTTGTTGATTGAATTGAAATATCTCCTGCTGTTGTGGTGGGATTTGAGCTCAGCCTCCACAGCATTAGTCTATGTCTCTCGATTATTTGTCCAGTATTATCAACTATGCTGCCATTTGAATGGTTCAGCTATTGATCAGACTCTTTGGGAAGCTCAGCGATGTTGAATGAGCAATGGAGCAGGCACACTGTAGATATTTTTAATCAACCTGTTCAGACGTGATATTACATATCTCTGGAGCAGGTGGGACCTAACCCGAGCCTCCTGGCTCAGACGTAGGGACCACTACCACTGTGCTGTGGGCACATTGTAAAGGTGTCTAATTATGCTGAAACTTGTTTTGTTAAAACTATTTGAAGAATGGATATCAAGAGGATCTTTTTAGGACAAAGACTGTCCAAGTTATGAAGTCAGCTGCCAAACAGACAATTAGAATAATTTTAAAAGTTGCATTTGAATGTCACCTGACCTCAGCCAAATTCCAAACTGGTTCATTTACAGTGAATGAGGACTTTTTCAAAGAAGATAGCGTCACGACAATGCACAGAAGGTCCATCATATCTATGCCTAGTCATTTATTTTCCTAACCAATTTGTCCCACTCCCCTGCTCCTACCCCATAGTCCTGTTTGCTCCTCTTTCCATTTTCCCACACCCCCGTTGGGACTGTCTTCTCTTTCAAGTCTGGCAGTTAGACACTCCATTGATCTGCTGTGCTCACATTCCGGTCACTTAACCTGAACTATCACAGAAGCATAGAAACATAGAAGATAGAAGCAGGAAGAGGCCATTCAGCCCTTCGAGCCTGCTCCACCATTCTTCACGATCATGGCTGATCAGCCAACTCAATAGTCCAATCCTGCTTTCTCTCCATAACCTTTGATCCCATTCACCCCCAAGTGCTATATCTCGTCACCCCTTGAATACATTCAATGTTCTGGCATCAACTACTTCCTGTGGCTCACCACTCTTTGGGTGAAGAAATGTCTCCTCATCTCCATCCTAAATAGTCTACCCGGAATCCTCATACTGTGATCTCTGGTTCTGGACACACCCACCATCGGAAACATCCTCCCTGCATCTACCCTGTTCAGCCCTGTTAAAATTTTATAATGATCCCCCCACCGTCTCCTCATTTGTCTGAACTCTAGCGAAAACAATCCCGACCTAGTTGATCGCTCCTTATACATCAGACCCGCCACACCTAGAATCAGCCTGGTAAACATCTTTTCTCGACCAGCACGCTACACCCACCACCATCACAAGCCCCCACCCCCCACAACTGTAGCATAAATGCTGCTCCTCCCACACTTCACTTCAGCTCTGATGAAGAATCAGCTAGATGTGAAACGTTAGCTTGCTGTCTCTCCCTGGAAGCTGCCTGACCCCGTTGTGATCGCCAGCATTTGGTGTTCTCAGTACAGACTCCAGCATCTGCACTAATTTGCTCCTACATTGTGCTTATTCACTTCCCTTTTCAAAGTTGCTGTTGAATTTGCTTCCACCATCCCTTCAGATAGCACATTCCAGATCACAACAACACACTCCTCAGAAGAAAGTGCCTTCAATCTTTTTGCAATCAACTGAAATCGGTGTCGTCTCATTACTGGCCCCCTTTTCCACTGGAAATAGATGGTCCTTATCTCCTCTTGTGTAAATCATTCATAATTTTGAACACCTCCATCAAATTTCGCTTAACTTTGCCAGCTCTAAAGAGAACAAACCCATCTTCTCCAGTCCCTATATATTACTGAAGCTCTGCATGGCCCTTGTAACACTCCAGTAAATCTTGTTTGACCCTGTCTTACTGCTTAATGTTCAGAGCTTCCAGCATTGGATACAAACTACAGCTGAAGCCTGTAGCTAGTGTTTTTTAGTGGTTAAGCATGTTGGCTTTGTATACAATGTATTGATTTATAAAGCTCAGGTCTGATAGCTTTCAACTTGTCCTGCCACATTCAGAGATTTTGTACATGCACCTCGATGTCTCTTCATTCTTGCAATTGGACCATTCTGTTTTTATTCGCTTTCCTCTTTCTTCCTACCAAATGTTATTACTGTATTCGTGCTCTGCATCAAATTTCATCTGTCATGCATCTGCCCATTTTTGTAGTCTGGCAATACCTCCCGACCACTTTGTGTAATTGTGGTCTTTGAGATGATAAAGGAGATTGACAACGTAGACATAGAGAAAATGTTTCCCCTCGTGGGGAAATCTAGAACGAGAAGCGATGGTTTTAAGATAACAGATTTAAAACAGAGATAAGGAGAAATTACTTCTCTCAATCTCTGGAATCCACTATCCCCGAGTGTGTTGGATGTCGGGCCATCGAGTCAATGTGTTTATTTATTATTTTTTATTCATTCACGGGATGAGGGCATCGCTGGCCAGGCAGCATTTATCCCTAAATACCCAGAGTACAATTAAGAGTCAACCACATTGCTGTTGGTCCGGAGCCACATGTAGGCCAGACCAGGTAAGGATGGCAGTTTCCTTCCCTAAAGGACATTAGTGAACCGATGGGTGTTTCCCCAACAATCAGCAATAGATTTACGGTCATCATTAAACTCTTCATTCCAGATATTTATTGAATTGAAGTTCCACCATCTGCTGTGGCGGGATTCAAAGCTGGGTTCCCAGAATATTAAATAAATTAATATATAATATAATATATAAATATACTAAATAAATCGTTAGCAACTCCTTTGTCTGTCCAACTGTCTTTCTCTCTCTTTGGGCTCTATCCTATCGTTTACTCCCTACCCCATCCACCTGCCTATTTTCTGCATATAAACTGACATTTTCCCAGCCACCATCAGTTCTGAGGAAGGGTCACCGGACCCGAAACGTTAACTCTGTTTTCTCCTTCACAGATGCTACCAGACCTGCTGAGTTTTTCCAGCAACTTTGTTTTTGTCCCAGAATGTTATCTGGGTCTCTGGATTATCAGTCCAGCAAAAATACCCCTCGGCCATCGCCTCCCCAAGGAGGAGATAGATCGATTTTTAATTAGTAATAGGTTGAAAGGTTATGGAGATCGGGCAGGAAAATAGGGTTGAGGCTGAGATGTGATCAGCCGTGATTGTTTTAAATGGTAGCGCAGGTTCGAGGGGCTGAATTGCCTACTGCTGCTCACAGCTCTCACGTTGTTATTTTTACACACATTTCCAAGATTTGCGTAATCTACAAATTTTGAAATTTTCCCCTGTCATGCCAAGCCTAGGTCATTCATACACATGTGAGTATAATTTTGGTACAACGATTTAGTTACTAGGTCAACAATTTTCCATCAGTCGGGTCCTCCAAATACCGGTTCTAATAAATATAGATTACTACCTGAAGGTAGTGAAAAGATTATGGAATATAGCAGGAAGATGCAAGCTCATTATCTCAAATAAAATGGACTTCTTGGGCATAATGGCCTTTTTCTAATCCTAGATACTCTTGAATGCTTGCCAATTGTTCCCATACGATTTAAGACAAGCAATAAAGAAAGTTTGTTACTTTGACATATTGATTCAGACAAGACACGAGGTTTCCATCTGCACAAGGTACAAAGGCTAGCTGTTACTAAGACAGTGTATCTTTCTAACCAATGGAATCTCAATCGCACAATGGAACAAGCTGTCAAAGGAAAATAGTCACAGACCCTTCACTTGAAATCTTCAAGACCATTTATAGGTTTTCATTATCAGGGCTACAGTTTCAGCAGGGTTTAGTGATTTAGTGTGCCCTATCTAAATGTTAGTGGAATACAGACACCAATTTGCAATGCAGACACAACTGAAGCAGAGGAATAGAAGATAGAGCTGTGTGAGAGTGTGTCCTTTTGGGTTTGATCTCAACGCAGATTTCGATCTTCTCTTGAATAATAGAAATGTTTATAAGAATTAGAATATCAGTGGTTTGCTGTGATATCTATTTGAGTGTAAGAAGCCATTATTTAGGGAGTTAATGATCCCAGAAAATTATGCGACGTAATTAATGAGGTGTTTACAATGGTATGTTTCAGAATGACGCAGGAGGACAAAGGGCACTAGTAAACAAATGGAGCACATTTGTCAAAGCCAGGCTGATATGTTCTGTTCCGGGACCTGACGGTATCGACACGTACTTTGATGAGCTTGGTAAGTAGGGGATTATTTTGCTACAGTCATGATTCTTAAGTCAAGGAACATAAGGAATGAGGGGATCTGTGAAAGGTATGTCAGCACTGGGCAGCTCCAGCAAAGCCGAAGGCAAAACAAAACTTTCTTTGATCTTAACCAGGGAAATCCAAGGTATGTTCCTTTCGGGTACATTTACCATTTCACTGGGGGAAGAACACATTAACACTGGGCTAGTGCCAAGGCACGCTGTTACCCCTCTGTATTTGCAAAGTGCACATTCGAACCCAATGCAGAGAACAGACATCAAATTCTAGCTGCTAAAAAAAAGTTTCCTTTGAAATAAGAATGGCTCGTTATTGCTGATTCTGTAAGATTTCACTTCACTTGTGTTGCAGAGGATGTGTTTCTACTGAGAACGAAAGATGAGAAGAATCCTGAAATTTATGCTCTATTTAGTACAATAAGGTAGGAAGCCTTTTTATTTGGTCTTAAATAAGAAAAGTAACAGCGTATTGATGCTGAGATGCAGTGGGAGTTTATTCAGCTTCTGCTTGAGCACTGCCTTTCACAATCTCAGAATGTTTGGAGAAGACGGTAGTACAGAGTTATGTCCCTGGACTAAAACACAGAACTCAGACTGACGTTCTGAGTTTAAATTTACCATAGAGGTCGGCAGAATACACAGCTAATAATTGTGACCATGGCAAAATTATTATTGATTGTCCAAAAAACCTATCTGGTTCACTGATGTCTTTTAAGGAAGGAAGCTGCCATCCTTACCTGGTTTGGCCTACGTTTGACTTCAGACCCACAGCAATGTGATTGACTCTTAACTGCACACTGAAATGGCCTGGCAAGCCACTCCGTACATGGGAAGTACATTTTGGCCCAGTCAGTGATGCCCACATCCTGTGACTGAATTTTAAGAAAGGAGGTTTTACATGGAGTGGCACGTTCCCTCAGTGGTTAGCACTATGCTCACACTGCTAGGGACCTGGGTTCAATTCCAGCCTTGGGCGACTGTCTGTGTGGAGTTTGCACATTCTCCTCATGTCAGCATGGGTTTCCTCCAGGTGCCCTGGTTTCCTCCCACAGCCCAAAAATGTGCAGGTTAGGTGGATTGGCCGTGCTAAATTGCCCCATAGTATTCAGAGATGTGCAGGCTGGGTGGGTTAGCCATGAGGAATGGAGGGTTACAGGGCAGAGTTTGGATGTGATGCTGTTTGGAGGGTCACTGTGGACTCAATGGGTTGAATGACCTGCTTCCACTCTGTAGGGACACTATGATTCTATGTCTGTCATAAAAAGGGCATTTAGGATTTGACTTAAAACCTCATCTGAAAGGCAGTAACTTTCTCACTGTAACGCTTTGGAATGGCAGCTCACAATATGCTCTGGACCAAACCTTGGACCCTGGGCCTTAACTGCTACTCAGCAGGCTGTGTTTCGCACATACGTGGGACACTGCATGCGCAGTGAGTCTTCTTGTGTTTTAACCTGACCAGTTAGGCTCATGGGTGATGGGGGATTAAACCTCGTGATTGTTTGAAGTTGGGATTCTGTGGCCAGGTTTCTGAAAGGCACAAAAATACGGAAAAACATTGAAGAGGGCCAGCTATCTCCTGCTATTGTCTTTATAACGTGATGCTTTAAATCACTGCATTTCTCTTTTAAACTGATTAGTCGTGGGATTGAGTTACGTACCAGGGACACCTAGGAATAGAAACTGGTGACAAACCTATTCTTTGGAGCTTAAACAGGTGCAGTGTACATCAGTGGATCACATTTCCAGTAACATTCCAGATATAAGAACTGCATTAATAAGTGATATTTCCAATGTAAACCAGTTGACATAAGTAACAACACAATACTTCCACCACTGAGGGCACAGTATGTGTGCTGGATTATGTAAATCTGCTCACTGCCCTTGACTGGGTAAACCCTGGTCGGGGACTCATAAGCAAAGCATACAGAGCCATGGAAAGAATTGAAAGGAAGGGTCGGAAGCAAGGTGCAGACGTTTCAAAGCTCTGTGAACCAAATCTATTGCACACAAATAAATTAGTGTCACCTCTAAAATATACAATGAAAGGGTATTAGAGAAAGGCCATGACCCATTAACTGGGCATCCGCAAAAAACACCCACAGTCAATTCAAGGAGTAAATTACTGCAGATGCTGGAATCTGTACTGAAAACAAAAATTGCTGGAGATCACGGCGGGTCAGGCAGCTCTGATGAAGGGTCACCAAGACTTGAAACATTAGCTTGCTCTTTCTCCATCGATGCTCCCTGACCCACTGTGATCTCCAGCATTTGTTGTTTTCAGCACAGTCAATTCAAGACTCCTATACTTTTTAAAATGCATTCATTGCATATGGGCATTACTGGCTAGGCCAGCATTTGGTGCCTGTCCATAAATGCCCTGGAGAAAGATGGTAGTGAGTTGATTTCTTGAACTGCTGCAGTCCTTAGGGGTGTAGCGTTGCCTGTATGCTTTTAAAAAGGCAGTTCCATGCTTTTGACGTAGTATCAATGAATGGACAGTGATGTGGCTCCAAATCAGGATGGTGTGTGACTTGGAGGGGAATTTGCAGGTGGTAGTGTTCCTGTTTATCTGCTGCCCTTACTCTTCTGGGTGGTAGAAGTTACAGGACTGCTTACTACTTAAATAGTCTTGGTGAGTTGTACCAGTGCATCTTATAAATGGTACACACTGCTGTCCCTGTGCATCGATGATGGAGAGAGTGAATGCCGAAGGTGATTGATGGGGTACCATTCAAGTGGACTGCTTTGTCCCATTATGTATAATTCAAACTGAGTATCAAGTTTACAAATTTGCTTTACAATTTCAAAAAATATATAAACTGTGAGAACAGAGGCCCAATGGTTTATGGATATCAGATTACTTTAGATTCAGCTGTAGTTTACTCTGCAGTTCCTTGCGGTTCTACAAAAATAAATAGCAGTGAAGGTAGTCTGACAGAGCGGTGGGACTTTGTCTGTATTAGCTGGATCTGATAGCAGGTAAACAGATGATAGGTCTGTGCAATTAACCTCAACGTCCCTGGACAAGGGAGAGGAAAACCAGCCAGAATCCAGCTCCAGTAACTCCTGCTGTTGGTCGGGCATGGGATCAGCCTGGACTGTGTGAGCCTACTGTTGAGGCTGACGTAATGAAGAATACATGTCTTATCTTAATGCAATTCGTAATAATTAGATGTAGATTTGAATTAAATGGGATAATATTAAGTAAGTATGAGATTCTTTGTTTAAAATTTGCTTTTGGAATATGAGACTGACAAAGCAACCCTTATTCCCTTTCTCGCATTGACTTTTTTTTATCCATTCACGGGATGAAGGCATCGCTGGTTAGGCCAATATTTGTTGCCCACTTCTAATTGCAGAGAAACAGTTGCAAGTCAACCACATTGTGGGTCTGGAATCACTTGTAGGCCAGACCAGGTAAGGACAGCAATTAAAAACCAGAAGAACTGCGGATGCTGTAAATCAGGAACAAAAACAAAGTTGCTGGAAAAGCTCAACAGGTCTGGCAGCATCTGTGGAGGAGAAAACAGAGTTAATGCTTCGGGTCCAGTGACTCCAAAGACAGCAATTTCCTTCCCTAAAGGGCATTAGTGAATCAGATGGGTTTTTCCAACAATCGACAATTGGTTCATGGTCATCATTAGACTCTTAATCCCAGATCTTTATTGAATTCAAATTCCACCATCTGCCATGGTGGAATTAACATGTGGAATTAACAACCCGGTAGAAATACCACCGGGCTATCACCTCCCCAGAGCAAGCAGTGTCAAACACCTACTGGTGGGATTGAAGTCACACAGAGCTCAGACTAAGTTGAGATAACAGGTCCAACACTGAAGGACATTAGTGTCCCCATTGGGTTTTCTTACAACTGGCAACCTTCACAGCCATTTTTCCCAATTCCAGGCTACAAATTGCTGCATTTAGATTTCAATTCTACAGGTTTTGCTGGTGGGGTTTGGATTTACAATCTCAGTCCAGTTTCATGTCCACTAGATGACCATGCATAAAATATTGAAAGTAGAAGTCAATGGGAAGTAAGCCATAGGTGGTTTGAGTGTGGAACACAATATAAACATTGGTTCTAATTTGAAATACTGACATAATGGTTGTAAAACAAGGGATCTTATTTTGATATTTGATTTTTTTTAATATTGTAAATATTATTTCAGTAATGTATTCCAAGGCTACGCTATTTGTGTCTATCGTATGGCTGATCTACGAGAGGTGTTCAATGGGCCATATGCTCACAAGGAAGGACCTGACTATCAGTGGACTGCTTATGAGGGCAAAGTACCTTATCCCAGACCTGGATCTGTGAGTATTCTGTCATGGGGAGTCATCATTAAATGCTTTTCTCTTGTCTCCAAACAGTCTGATTTATAAGAGTACTACAGAGAGAAACTAGGAAACAGTTCATCCAATTCACCAACACCTTCCACCCCAACCTGAAGTTCACCTGGACCATCTCCAACACTTCTCTCTCCTTCCTGGACCTCTCTGTCTCCATCTCGGGTAACCACCTAGAGACAGATGTCCATTTCAAGCCCACTGACTCCCACAGCTACCTGGAATACACCTCCTCCCACCCACCCTCCTGCAAAAATGCCATCCCCTATTCCCAATTCCTTCGCCTCCGCCGCATCTGCTCCCAGGATGAGACATTCCACTCCCGTACATCTCAAATGTCCTCATTCTTCAAGGACCGCAACTTCCCCCCACAGTGGTCGAGAATGCCCTCGACTTCCGTAACTTTCCCGTAACTCATCCCTCACGCCCCGTCCCCGCAATAATAACCAAAAAATAATCCCCCTCGTCCTCACATACCACCCCACCAACCTCCGGATCCAACGCATCATCCTCCGACACTTCCGCCATCTGCAATCAGACCCCACCACCAAAGACATTTTTCCCTCCCCACACTTATCTGCCTTCCGGAGGGACCACTCCCTCCGCGACTCCCTTGTCCGCTTCACACTCCCCTCCAGCCCCACCACACCCGGCACTTTTCCCTGCAACCGCAGGAAGTGCTACACCTGCCCCCACACCTCCTCCCTCACCCCAATCCCAGGACCCAAGAAGACTTTCCACATCAGGCAGATGTTCACCTGCACATCTGCCAATGTGGTATACTCCATCCCCGCCTCTTCGACTTGTCTGCCTCCTCTCCACCTATTCTCTCCTCTATCCATCCTCTATCCGCCTCCCCCTCTCTCCCTATTTATTTCAGAACCCTCTTCCCCTCCCCCATTTCTGATGAAGGGTTTAGGCCCGAAACATCAAGTTTTCCTGCTCCTATGATGCTGCTTGACCTGCTGTGTTCATCCAGCCCCACGCTTGTTATCTCGGACCCAAAATGTTAACTCTGTTTTCTCCTTCACAGATGCTGCCAGACCAGCAACTTTGTTTTTGTTCCTGATTTATAGCATCCGCAGTTCTTTTGGTTTTCCTCTTTAAGTCTTTGTTGTTTACATATATTTCTGCTTCAACAAGAGACTGGTGACAGATAGACTGAAAGGCTGAGATTGTGTTCACAATGTGTTTGAAATAGAAAAGTCGTTGCAGTGCAACTCAAGGACGTTCTTTCGACTAATTATTTGTCATGCTATTCATGATGAACACACAGATATGATGATTGTAAATTGAATTGAATCGTTTATTGCCATGTGCGTTCAATGTAAAAATGCAGTGAAAAGTGTGTACCTTCACCATACAAACATGGTGCCATTCACATTAACTTAAAATAAGACAAGAAGAAAAATGATAACTTTAGAGAGTCCAACTTTCCTTTCCACTGCCGCAGTCTTGCTCTGGGCTTTCCAGCCCTCACCATGGCAGGGAGATTTTATTTTCAGTAAGAACTCAGTTATTTTTTAATGCCAAACTAAGTTTTCCATTAAAAATGTGACAGTTATTGGTCAGATTTAGTAACTTAAAATTTCAACAAATATTTTGTCATCTCTATATAGCCTTGTAAATAGCCTTCTGGCTATGAATTGACAAACTTAGTGTTAATCTATGGTAATCGCGTTTTTATTAAGGGCAAAGTGTTAAGTTTAAAAAGCCATAAATTTTGAAAGTGAGATAATTGGAAAGGAAATACATTAGCTCCAAATTGGGAGTTGTTTATCTGCCATGTTGGATTGGTTTTTTACGGCCCATTGTATTTTAATTCTGGCCAAGGATCTTGATTTCTCCAGCTGACTTTGTGGTCAAAAGTTTATCATAGAATCTCTCCAGCATGGAAATGGGCCATTCAGCCCATCGAGTTCACACCAACACTCTGAAGAGCATCCATCCCAGTAACCCTGCATTCCCCATAGTTAATCCAACTATTTTGCACATCCCTGGACAGTATGGGCTATTTAGCCTGGCCCATCCACCTAATCTGCACGTCTTTGGACTGTGGGAAGCAACCTGGAGCAGCAGGAGGCAAGCCACACAGACACAATGTGCAAACTCCACACAGACAGTCACTCAAGGCTGGAATTGAACACAGGTCCCTGGTGCTGTGAGGCAGCAGTGCTAACCACTGTGCCACCACCATTTGTATCTGTACTAACAAACTTTAAGCTAGTAGTTCTCAACTTGTCAGAAGCTGCTCTGGCATGAAGTCATGTCTCGCATTTGGATTTGATGTAATTTTATTCTGTTGCATAAAGTGCAGGTGCCCACCTATTTATTTGTGGCAATTACAATGTGACTTTGTAAAAGACGCTTGTCAGCAATAAAATTTCCTATAATTTAAGGAAAAGATAAATGGCAGATGGAATTTAGTCTGATCAAATGCCAGGTGACGAGCAAAGACAAAGTTGCTGGAAAATCTCAGCAGGTCTGGCAGCATCTTGAAGGAAACGACAGAGTTAACGTTTCGGGTCCGGTGACCCTTCCTCAGAACTGCCAGGTGATGAATTTTAGGAGATCTATTGCAAGAGGGAAGTGTACACAAAGTGGCAGAACCCTTCGTGGCGTCAACATACAGAATAATCTAGGCACACACATCCAGATTTCCCTGAAAGTGAGAACAAAAAGTGGATAAGGTGGTCAGGGAGGCTTATGGCATTCTTGCCTTCATCGGTCAGGGCATAGAGAGTAGCATTTGGCAAGTTATGTTGCAGCTGTATAGAAGTTTAGGGTTAGGCCACATTTGGAGTATTGCGTACAATTTTGCTCATCACACTACGAGAAGGATTTGGAGGTTTTGGAGAGAGTTCAAAAATGGTTTGACAGGATGTTGCCTGGTTTGAAGGGTAGTAACTATGAGGAGATAAATTTGGTTTGTTTTAATTTGAACTTGGAAGGATGAGGCACGATCTGATAGAAATATACAAAATTATGATAGGCACGGATAGAATGGATAGTCAAAGTCTTTTACACAGAGTGGAAATGTCAATTACTAGGGTACGTAGGCTTAGTGTAAAAAAGGGTGAGTTTAAAGGAGATGGGAGAGGCAGGGTATTTACACAAAGGGTGGTAAGTGCCTGGAATGAGCTGCCAGAGGAGATGGTGGATGCAGATACAGTAGCAATGTTTAAGAGGAATATTGATAGATTTTTCAGTGTATTTGTTTTCTAAAAAATACAAGTGACAATAAATTACTATTCTGTTTTATGATGTGGAGGTGCCAGTGTTGGATTGGGATGGACAAGGTCAAAAGTTACATGACACCAGGTTATAGTCCAACAGGTTTAGTTGAAATCACAAGCTTTCGCAGCGCTGCCCCTTCATCAGGCGAAGTGAAGGGAGTGCCCAGGCACAGACTTTATAAGCAGGGAGATCAAAAGATCATACAAATGGTGTGAGTGGAATGTCGACCGGTCAAATAATAGGTGATCCGTGGAGCTATCACCGGCCGGGTCCTGGAGCGGGGAGCAGGGAGTGGGACGAGCTGTGTCTGGAGCCTGGGTCCTGGAGCAGGGAGCGGGGAGTGGGACGAGCTGTGTCTGGAGACCGGGTCCTGGAGCAGGGAGTGGGACGAGCTGTGTCTGGAGCCCACGTCCTGGAGCAGGGAGTGGGACGAGCTGTGTCTGGAGCCCAGATCCTGGAGCAGGGAGCAGAGAGTGGGACGAGCTATGTTTGGAGCCCGGGTCCTGGAGCAGGGAG
>JAHRHZ010000064.1:8202886-8218965 GCA_024137785.1 Ginglymostoma cirratum
CTGAAGAAGGGTCCCGACCTGAAACGTCAGCTTTCCTGCTCCTCTGATGCTGCCTGGCCTGCTGTGTTCCTCCAGCTCCACACTGTGTTGTCTTTGACTCAGCAACTGCAGTTCTTGTTATCTCTCAGTGAAATTTGAAATCGTTTTTACACAATTAGGATGAGACTCTGGCTTATTAGCCCAAAGACTTTGTCACTACGCCCTATAGCTTAACATGCTTGAGGCCTAGTTTGGTTTTTCAAAAAAAGTGAATTATTCCTGAAGTGCGTAGAACATAGAACAGTACAACACAGTACAGGCCCTTCGGCCTACAATGTTGTGCCGACCTATTATACTACTCACGTCAATCTACCCTGCATACCCTACATTTTACTAGCCGCCATGTGCCTATCCAAGGGTCGCTTAAAAGTCTTTAAAGTATCTGACTCCACTACCACTGCCAGCAGCGCATTCCACACGCCCACCACTCTCTGTGTGAAGAACCTACCTCTGTCATCTCCCCTATACCTTCCTCCAATCACCTTAAAATTATGCCCCCTCGTAATAGTAAATTAGGATGCGATGGGTACCTTGCTCATCTGTAGGTGGGGAGTTGGTAACTCTTCCTACGTTAGTACCCTGTGCCATAAAACTTGCCATAGCCCCAGAGGGTCATTTTCTTCATTAGAGAGAAACAGCTGGGAGTGAGTTTAACATGAGTGTAACCACATGTCAAGTGTCCATGGTAACCTCAGCCAAAGCAGGAATTGAACCTGCGCCTGGATGGTGTGTCTTTGCATCGTACACCAGCCATCCAGCTTGAGTTAACCATCCCTCACGGCATGACCCACTCCATGCAAAATGATAATGTGAGATTTTACATTGTAACTCAGCAAACACTGGGATTCAGGAAGAGGGGCAGTGTGGGGATGAGGAAAGAGATGAGGGACTTGCAGTTATATGTCGCAAACCCAGGACATCCCAAAGTGCTTTACAGCCAATGAAGTTGCAGCTTCTACAGTAACACAGAAAATGTGGCAACCAGTCTGGGTGCAGCAAGATCCCACAACAAACAGCAATGTGATGGTGTCCAGGTAATCCGTTACCCGAGCACAGTTGATTGAGGGATGAATGTTAGCCATGACACTGGCGACAATTTCGTGATTCTTCCCTGAAGTAATGTCATGGAATCTCCTCTGCTCACCTGGAAGGGCAAAAGCCAGGGAGAAAATAATCAGATGTAAGAGTTAAGGAAGTCCACAAAATGTCAACAGGCGAAGGAGCATGGGCAAGATGAACAACAGTATTCAATGACCTTTCCTTGTTCCCTTCAGTTCTTCGCCATGCTATTTTCTGAACAGGAATTTCTGAAGTGGTCGGTATTTTCTTTCCCTGCAGATACTGGAGTAGTCCTGAAGACAATTGCCCTGCGGAAGGGTAACGCAGTACAGAGTGAGGAAGTTATCCTCGAAGAACTCCAGGTGTTTAAGGTATTCATTTTACCATCAAGTTATATTGGATCCTATTCTGAGGCTTTTATACATTTTTAACCATGTCCCCTCTCAGCCTTTGCTCTAATGAAAACAATCCCAGTGTGTTGAATCTCTCCTCATTACTGAAACTCTCCAGCCCTGGCAACATCCTCGTAACTCTCCTCTGTACCCTTTCCAGTGCAAACACACCCCTCCTATAATGTGGATCCCAGAAATTCGTACAGTATTCCAGTTGTACATAGTTCCACCATTACCTCACTGCTCTTAAACACTGTGCCTCGACTAATAAAAGGCAAGCGTTCCCTTTCCCAACTTAACCACTCTATCCACCAATCTCCGGGGTTATTCTCCAGGAAAGGGAGAGATACGCAGATGTCCAATGATGATTTCTATTTTCACGTTGCCAGATTCCGAACCCTATCACGTCCATGGAGATCTCAGTGAAACGGGTATGTAACAGTCTCCGTTCGATGTCGCGGTGTTCGTTCTCTGGATGTAGAATTCTCGTGTTTTTTGCCACTTAACGACCTTCTCGTGTCTTCTGCTACCTTGCAGCAGCAGCTGTACATTGGCTCGAGGGTAGGGGTCGCCCAGGTGAAGCTCCATCAGTGTGAGACTTACGGCAATGCATGTGCTGAGTGCTGCCTCGCCAGAGACCCCTATTGTGCCTGGGATGGAAGCTCCTGTACGAGATACCAGCCAGCTGCTAAAAGGTACCTTGTCTGGTAGACTGGAGTCCTGTCATTGGCTCAGAAATAACACGTGTGTATGTGCATGGTGCAGGCTGGCTTAGATAGTTTCAATCAACTTGCTCAGAGAGGTCATTGCATGCCCCTCGGAGCAGATGGGACTTGCACCTGGGCCTCCTGGATCAGAGGTAGGGACACTACCACTGTGCCACAAGCGCACCTATAGAGGCTGGTTTATATGAATACATTACAAATGGGAGGAGCATACAAATCTGTGTCTGTTTTCACGTATGGTTAATACATGTTGGACAATTCTATTTATCCTTTGAGCACAGTTTGGATAATTATGGAGCAATGAATCTGTGACCTCTGATCATATAGTGCTGAAAAAAAAGACCATTCTGCCCAGCAGGTCTACACTGACCCTCTGAGCAGCATCCCACCCCATCCCTGTAACCCTGCATTTTCTATGGCTAATTCACCTACCGTGCACATCTTTGTGACTGCAGGAGGAAACCCACACAGACACGGGGAGAATGTGTAAACTCCACGCAGACAGTTGCCCGAGGATGGAATCAAACCTGGGTCCCTGGTGCTGTGAGGCAGCATCGCTAACCACCAAACCACCAAACCTCTTTGATCTTGAGTATTGAATGGCATGTCTACAGGAATGACTCTACACAAGTGTGCCACGAGTTTCAACAAGTCATTTACTCCTCTCTCCATTCACCTGCAGCTGCCCCCGCTCCGAGCAATGGGCACCATATTCCATGGGCTAGCCTGCAGTGCTAGCACTTCTTGACCACAAGCACGACCCTCAAACTGATGCTTGTGAGTGTATTCCCCAGGACCGGTTGCTAGGGAGTCATCAGAATGGATGACCCTGGAGGGTTGTCCTCTTCTGTATCTGGACAGTGAAGTCCGTTGCACTGCCAGGCCGCAGCCTTCAGTTTGATCTGTGTAGACCAGGGGCTAACTCATAAGTGGGTCAACAGAAGATGAATGAAAGCAATATACTGTAGATGCTGTAAATATGAAATAAATGCAGAAATTGTTGGAGAAATTCAGCAGGTCTGGAAATATCTGTGGAGAGAGAAACAGAGTTGATGTTTCGAGTCCAATATGTCTCCTCTTTGTTGACATGTTGAACCCACGTTATTGGAGGAGTGGTTAAAATGGAGAGAGTGAGCCATCCATAAGGTGCAGTTTGAAGATCTTTTTTAGGTGACCCTTAAGACACCCTTCTGTGTTAGTGGGACTCCGAACCCATGCTAACCAGGATGTTCCTCACAACGGCACAGACCACTGAAATGGCTGTGTCAATTTAAAACGTATCTCTGTGAGATTCAAGGGAGCTGTGAGTGTACCTTGTGGCAACAGAAGGGAAGCACCGACTCCCATCCCCAAATGCCAATGTTTCGCATAAGCCTAACCAAGCAGGCATCCTCAGTTGCCACTGCCTACCTACCCACCCGCCCACAATACCCGAGATAACAAGCATGGGGCTGGATGAACACAGCAGGTCAAGCAGCATCACAGGAGCAGGAAAACTTGACGTTTCGGGCCTAAACCCTTCATCAGAAATGGGGGAGGGGAAGCGCCCACAATACCCCATGGTTTTAGACCAACCACCCCCTCTCCGTACCCCCATCTAACCTCCTATAGTTGGCATGTTCCCAAGGTCCTGCCCATTCTAAATAGCTGGGCCATCTGTCCCAACACAGGTTAGTCACTCACTGTAGAAATCATAGAATCCCTGCAGTGTAAATGCAGGCCATTCAGCCCATTGAGTCCACATCAACCTTCTGAAGAACATCCCACCCAGACCCACCACCCTATCCTATCCCTGTAACCCTTGCATTTCCCATTTCTCATCTACCTAGCCTGCACATTCCTGGACACTATGGACAATTTAGCATGGCCAATTATAGACTGCCCTCCTGCCCACCTGTCAAAATTGTCACACATGATGTTCTTTCCAACCCATGTGATTCAAGTCCACCGAACATGATGTATTCACCTATAGGACTATTAGGAAAAGGGGACTTCTTTAAAATATGGGCCTCACTGTCTGTGCCAGCATGGGAGTTTGGTAGGGCAGAGGATCATTGAGAGTCAACCATATTACCTTGGGTCTGGAGTCACATGTAGACCAGACAAGGTAAGGATGGCATATTCCTTTCCTACAGGACATTAATGAACCAGCTGGGTTTTTAGGACAATCAACTATTTCCATTAGTTTAGCCATTTTTTAATTCCAGACTTTTATTGCATTCCAATTTGGCTCTCTGTCATGGCGGGATTTGAACCCATGTTGGGGTTTTGGATTACTAGCTCAGTGAAACGCCATTGTCTCCCCATCTTAACCCACTAGCACTTCACTTACAGCATTTACAGAGGTACCAGAATGCTGACTATGGTAAGTGCGACAGCTCAAGGGCACAATTTGAGAGCGAAAGGCCAGTAACTGAAGATTTGATCTCCTTGGAAAGATTGTATTAAAGAGCTTGAGATTCACTTCACCTCTTCTCTTTGTTTAGACGTTTCCGAAGACAAGATATTTGGAATGGTAACCCGATTCACCAGTGTCTGGATCAGAGTCTGATTGGTAAGGATAACTATACCTCTGCTTCCAATCTCCCTCCTTTCTACTGCATCCACCAGTGTCCTTTCGACATATAGAACAAAAAGAAAGAACAAAGAAAATTGGAACAGGAACAGGCCCTACGACCCTCCAAGCCTGCACCGACATGCTGCCCGTCACAACGAAAACCCCCTACTCTTCCAGGGACTGTATCCCTTTATTCCCACCCTATTCATGTATTCGTCAAGAAGCCCTTTAAACGTCACTATAGTATTTGCTTCCATTACCTTCCCCAGCAGCGAGTTCCAGACACCCACGACCCTCTGTGTAAAAAACTTGTCTCGTACATCACCTTTAAACCTTGCCCCTTGCCCCTTGCACCTTAAACCCATGGCACCTGGTATCAAGGTAATGTCTCTGTGGTGAGATTAATGGGCAATGTGCAAATCCAACCAGGGAGGGAGAGATGTCATATATGAGATGCAAATAGGGTAGATGATCAGAGGAATTTTCCCCTCATGAAATGAGGGGCCTTAGTTTTTCAATAAAGAGTCAGTTGTTTAATGCAGAGATGAGAACGTTATTTTCCTTTCATATTGAGAGTGTGTGGAATTCTCTTCCCTGGAGATTGATGGAGGAGGCAGAGTCATCGAATACGCTTTGAGGCTGAGTGGGACAGATTCTGGATGGATAAGAGAGTCAGAGTTTAACGGGGATTGGCAGGGAAGTAGGTGAGGCCACCATCAGATCAACCATGAGCTTATTGAAGTACTACCCGATGGGCTGAATGGCCTCCCCGCTACCCCTAATTCCCATGTTGCTTAAATTGACAAGTGGGTCCTGAGGATTAGTGTCTCCCATCCATAGTGCTGTGTGTCTCATTTTGTTTCTCAGCAGGATTTGTTCCCGTTCAGTTCAGACACTATTCTGGTTAGCATAAAGGGTTGTCCTTTTTTCTCTTTCATGCTTACCCAGGTAGGGGACGTTCGGGTCAGGAAATCGAATCTTTTCCTGTCACGAGCCCTTCTGTAGGATCAAACATTCCTAGATCGGATTGAGCGACGACTAAAAGTTCAGAGATAGCAAGGACTGCCGATGCTGGAGTCAGAGATAACGCAGTGTGGAGCTGGAGGAACACAGCAGGCCAGGCAGCATCAGAGGAGCAGGAAAGCTGACGTTTCGGGTCAGCACCCTTCAAACCTTGAATTGCTTTCCCACTCCAGCCTCAAACAAATCCATCCAGGGACCTGCATGTGGGTGATTTAGAGTTTCAAACTATTTTGTATTTTAACCCAATTCTTGCTGACAACTGGGTCCTGATCATAAAGACTCATTTTCTAAATAAAGGTTTCTCTTCAGGCCGTTAATCTGAGCTACAATTAAATCCAGACCTGGGAGCTGTCAGTCACTAAATATTCTGGTTTCTTTTTAAAAAGATCTATTTTAACACCTTAATAAAAATGTTCTTTTCCCCATTCTGGTTCCTGCTGTTTACTGCGCAGCCATGTTTTTTACCCCGAGAATGTTCCTCGCAGTAAGATGCTGGGCCTGTGAGCCAGGCTAAAGTGGCAAGTTCTCAGCCTGCAGTGTTTTGTCAGGTGCTCTCTCTCAGAGTGAGTAGGACAGTGCTGAAACAACAAAACCACACACAGGGCAGCCGGATACTGAACAATTTCAGCAAAGGGCTGGCTGAAGATCATTTTCCCACCCTTTCTGTCAGGGAAGGGTGCACAGAACAGGAAGATTTGACCTGGATAAATAGAATCAATCCAAGAAGAAAGCAGATGAATGTGACCTATTTTATGTCAGGTCCTTTGCTAAGCCTCCCTCTTTCAGAACTCTCTCACTCCCTGCTTCCAATCCCCACGCCCCCGCTCACTCGACTTCCCCTCCCACTCTTATCTAGAGCTCGCCACGAACAAAAATAATTACATTTGCCTTTTTCTTAAAAGCCCTCTCCTTAACACAGCCTCAAATTGGTATTTGGGACCTAATTCGGTTTTTAAAACAAAAACTCCAGGGCATAATATTTTAGGGATAACAGTTCTCTTTCAAAGCCGCCATGCCCTTTCCAGTTCTCAATGCACGCATTGCCCACATGGTACCAAGTGTCTGTTCAGGTCTCAGTTTGTTTGGACGTCAGAACCAACATTGCAAACCGATTCCCATCATGATGCCATTCTGGGCTTTACCAATTAGCTTGTTGGCTACTTGGCATCCCAGTGCTTGACATTCCACTCTCTTAAACAATGTCAGAAGGCACATGGACCTGCCACACAGACCCTAAAGAGTCAGGGACATTCCTCCTGGTCTCGCCTCCGAAAAAAGATTAATCCCAGTAGGTGGAGGAGCTGAACACTGGGAAGAAGGACAATGTATACTGCAACGGTCTACCCTCATCTTTCCTATTAACATGGATTTTGTGTCTTACCCAGGCTGACCTCTACTCTTTGTACCCATTTCTTGGTTCAGAGTTTGTCAAGAAATGACACATAAAACCTAACCATCTCCTGTACTTGGAGAAAATTGTCAACATTGACAAAAGACAGGAGCAAATAACAAAGGATGTAATTGCATTGGAAGTGGTTCAGAGAAGGTTCACTGGACTAATTCCAGAGATGAAAGGCTTATCTACTGAGGAGAGTTTGAGCAGTTCGGCTCTATGTTCTTCAGGGTTTAAAAGAATGAAATGGGATCTAATTGACGTGTAGATGATGCTAAAGGGGATTGACAAAATAGGCATAGAGGGGATGATTCCCTTCTGGGATAGTCTAGTATATGAGGCCATGGTTTTAAGCTAAAGGGTGGGCAGATTTAAAACAGAGATCGGCACAAGTTCTGGCTCATGAATCTGTGAAATTAACTGCTGTGGTGGATACTGGGAAGCTGCGTGAATTTAAGGAGGAGATAGACAGATTTTTAATCAGTAATCATCGAACCCCCACAGCATGGAAGCAGGCCATTTGTCCCACACTGAGCCTCTGAAGACATTATATCCAGACCCACCCCCCCTACCCTATAACCGTGCATTACCTGTGGCTAACCCACCTAGCCTGCACACCCTAGGACATTATGAGCAATTTAGCACAGACAATCCACCTAACCTGCACATCTTTGGACCGTGGGAGGAAACCGGAACACCCGGAGGAAGCCCATGCAGACACGGGGAGAATGTACAAACTCCACACAGACAGTTGCTGGAATCGTAACTGGGTCCCTGGCGCTGTGAGACAGCAGGCCTCACTACTGAGCCACTGAGCTGCCCTGGGTTAAAAGGTTATGGGGAACGGGCAGGAAAGTAGAGGTAAAAGGTACTGCAGATGCTGGAGAATCCGAGATAACAAGCATGGGGCTGGATGAACACAGCAGGTCAAGCAGCATCATAGGAGCAGGAAAACTTGACGTTTCGGGCCTAAACCCTTCATCAGAAATGGGGGAGGGCAAGAGGGTTCTGAAATAAATAGGGAGAGAGGGGGAGGCGGATAGAGGATGGATAGAGGAGAGGATAAGTGGAGAGGAGGCAGACAAGTCGAAGAGGCGGGGATGGAGCCAGTAAAGGTGAGTGTAGGTAGCGGGGTAGGGAGGAGATAGGTCAGTCCAGGGAGGATGGACAGGTCAAGGGGGTGGGATGATGTTAGTAGACTCTACATCGGGGAAACCAAGCGGAGGCTTGGGGACCGCTTTGCAGAACACCTGCGCTCAGTTCGCAACAAACAACTGCACCTCCCAGTCGTGAACCATTTCAACTCCCCCTCCCATTCCTCAGATGACATGTCCATCCTGGGCTTCCTGCAATGCCACAGTGATGCCACCCGAAGGCTGCAGGAACAGCAAATCATATTCAGCCTGGGAACCCTGCAGCCCAATGGCATCAATGTGGATTTTACAAGCTTCAAAATCTCCCCTCCCCCTACCGCATCCCAAAACCAGCCCAGCTCATCTTCACCTCCCTAACCTGTTTTTCCTTTGACCTATCCCCTCCTCCCACCTCAAGCCACACCCCCATCTCCTATCCGTCCTGACCTGTCCTCCATGACCTGTCCGTCCTCCCTGGACTGACCTATCTCCTCCCTACCCCACTACCTACACTCACCTTTACTGGCTCCATCCCTGCCTCTTCGACTTGTCTGCCTCCTCTCCACCTATCCTCTCCTCTATCCATCCTCTATCCGCCTCCCCCTCTCTCCCTATTTATTTCAGAACCGTCTTCCCCTCCCCCATTTCTGATGAAGGGTTTAGGCCTGAAACGTCAAGTTTTCCTGCTCCTATGATGCTGCTTGACCTGCTGTGTTCATCCAGCCCCATGCTTGTTATCTGGGCAGGAAAGTAGAGTTGAGGCTGAGATGAGATTAGCCATGATCATATCAAATGGTGTAGCTGGCTCAAAGGGCTGAATTGCCTACTCCTGTTCCCGGCCCTTATATTCGCTAACACTAATAAAGAGTGAGGAATCAAACCACTTGAACATAATTAACAGAAGAGCTATGCAGAAATTGCGAATAATTTTGACGCAGCCAGGCATTATGATGTAGAAGGTCCTACCCAACAGGACAGTGGAAGCAGATTCAAAAGAAATTTCAGGAGGAAAGGTAGTTAATAATAGAAAAGCCTGGACTACAAGGAGAGAGCAAAGGACTGGGATTAATTAGATAGATCTTTCAAAGCCTGGCAACACACAGGGCCGAGTCGTCTCCTCCGGCACTGTAATACTCTGTACTCGTGGACAAAACGCAAATGTCCGTTTTGAGATTTAAGCCTCATTGATTTAAGCATAACCTGAAGAACGACTTTGATTATTTTTAAAGCGTCGTGCTTTTAATCATTCACAGTAGAAGAGTTTGATAGTGCGGAGGAGAGTGTGGTGTATGGCACTGAACACAACAGCACCTTTCTTGAATGCATCCCAAAGTCTCTTCAGGCCACCGTCAAATGGTTCATACAGCGAGCTGTGGACGATATGAAAGACGAGGTGAGTAGAACCATTTAATGGTTGGGGAAGTGGTGGAGGCTGGTGAAAGTATAATATTTAAAAGGCATCTGGATGGGTATATGAATAGGAAGGGTTTAGAGGGATATGGGCCAAATGCTGGCAAATGGGATGAAATTAATTTAGGATATCTGGTCAGCATGGACAAGTTGGACTGAAGGGTCTGTTTCCATGCTGTATGATTCTATGACTGTATCTCATGGGGTAGCTGTTATATAGTTTACATCTCAGATGTAGGCAGAGATCACACTAGTTTCTATGTCTGCACAAACTGTATTTGCAAGGGTTTTATGCAATGCTTTCAAAGGTCCAGTCCATGCTTCTCACTCTTTCTGCTGTTTTGTTCACCTCTCTTCATCATCCTCACTGCATCCTATCTGTACATTTTATATCTCATCATAAAGTATACCAAACGACTAGCTGGCAGCTTTGCTTTTAAATCCCTCTGATCCATTTCCTCATGTGCATGCTTGGCAATATATTTTTCATCAAATCAGCAGAGAATACAAAGGGTTTAGAAGGATTTGGGCCAAATGCTGTTGAGTGGGATTAGATCAGCTTAGGATATCTAGTCGGCATGGACATTTTAACCAATGTCCTTTAGGGCAGGAAATCTGCCATCCTTACCCGGTCAAGCATACATGTCATTCCAGACCCACAGCAATGTCGTTAACTCTTAATACCCTCTGGGCAATTAGGGATAGGCAATAAATGCTGGTCCAGTCAATGATAGCTGCATCCAATGAATAGAAAAACATACCATCCCCTGTACAATTTTATACAGTAATTTTAAATGTGGGACCTTATCAAATGCCTTCTGGCTATGTAAACAGATGAGGCCCCTACACTGATGGCTGTGGCATGCCACATGTTACACCTGGCCAAGCAGAAAATGACCCATTTATGCCTACTCTCCTTTTCTTGTTAGCCGGTCAATTGTTGATCATGCTAACTTGGGCAGGTGAAGGTACAGTACACCCACAATTCTTAATTGTGGGGAGGTGATGGCCCAGTGGTATTATCGTTGGACTGTTAATCCAGATAATATTCCGGGGATCTGGGTTTGAATACTGCTATGGCAGATGGTGGAATTTGAACGCAATAAAATATCTGGAATTAACAATCTAATGATGACCATGAATTCGTTGTCGATTGGCAGGGAAAAACCCATCTGGTTCACTAATGTCCTTTAGGGAAAGAAACTGCCATCCTTACCTTGTCTGGTCAACATGTGACTCCAGACCAATAGCAATGTGGTTGACTCTGAACTGCCCTCTGGGCAATTAGGGATGGACAATAAATGCTGGCCTAGTCAGTGACGCCCTCATCCTGTAAATGAATAAAGGGGAAAAAAAATAAAGCTTCTAACATTTTCCCTATGACAAATGTTAAGCAAACTAGCCTGTAGAGCCCCTGCTCTTTGACTCTGCTCAGACTGAAAAGGCAGTATACAAATGCACGTTGTTGGCTTCCCACAGGTGAAAACCGATGACAGGATCATCAAAACCGAGCATGGCCTCTTATTCCGAAGGATATACCGAATGGACGAGGGGACGTATTACTGCAAAACGATGGAGCATGGCTTCACCCAGACGGTGAGAAAGATCTCGCTGGAGGTGATCGAGAGCGAGCAGCTAGACGAGATCTTCGGCCGCGACGATGAGGAGCACGCTAATCGCCCATGTGTCACACAGCCCCGCCGACTGCACAGCCAAAAGCCGTGGTTCAAGGACATCATGCAGCTGATCGGCTACTCGAACCTGCACCGCGTGGAGGAGTACTGCGAGCGGGTCTGGTGCAACGAGAAGCAGCGGAAGAAACGCAAGATGATGGTGAGCAAGTGGAAGTACGTGGGGGAAGGGGGTCGGCGAGCTAAGAGCAAGCCACGCAACAGGACACCCAGACACATCCCGGCCGACACATAAAGTCTGCCTGAACTCTGCTCGGGTGGTTAGGAAGGACTGAGCCCAAGAAGGTATACTACAATCGAAACACCCGAGTAACTTTTCAAAAATAGACTTTTCTCAATCGAGGCTGTGAACCACATTGCTGAAAATTTTGGGAGAGAGGATAATCTCGGTCAACAAAAAAAACCAAAGATCCCCCAACCACCCCCCGCCAAATCTTCACCTCTATTTCTAACCCTAATCAAATATTCCTTTGATTTTAGAGTTTATTGTGCCATAGCATTTCCCTTGTTGGTTTAGTAAATGTTAAAACCGTACTGTAATGTCAAGCTCTGCATATTTATAACTGTTATTTAATGACTCTTTGGAATTGCTGAATGTTCTGTTTAAGAGCAAAGGAACCTGCTACATTTGAACAGAAACCATAAAAGCTAATGGACCAAGGAATGGTTACAGTTTCCCAACTTGTTCAACCATTGGTCTGTAAGATGTTGTTCACATGAGCAGGGCCAGATATATGATATCTTCAGTCAGAGTTGTGTGGTTGACCCAGGGAAGTCGTCTCTACGGTCATCTATCACAGCGTGCGTAAAAGTGCCTGAGCAAAACCTGACATCCCACTGTGCCACAGCAAGATACAATTCTTTATAATTGATACATGCCTTAATGACCAATTGATGCAGTGTTTCTGGGCTATTCCAGGAGAAGATTTCATCCCTTGAGATTTTTAGTAGTTAATGCTTTAGTTTTGTTCGAGAGGGAATTGAGCAAACCAGATTTACTAATTCATGAAAATTGCATTGAGAGCTAGGCTCAGCCCGTGATTATGTTTTTGTGAACGCCTGCTTCAGGGAATAGGTGTTTTCTAGGAGGTGAATTCTGAATTTTGATGGGCGAATTATGAGGTAAAATTGCCATAAGACTACCAAAACCTAGGGCCAGTCTCTCATTGGGAGAGATGACCAGTGGTGATTTAACATGAGGCTGTCCACATTTCAGGCAAGGTTATCAGGTGAGGGCTGATCGTGATGATACAGGTAATGAACCTGTGATGTTGATATCACTCTGCATCGCAAACAAGTCATCCAGCCCACTGACCTAACCAACTCCCAAGTGCATTAGGGAGAAGTGTATTGGATGGCTGTTTTCAGATGGGTTGTTCCAAAGTGCGTATTCCACTGGGTGTATTCCGATGTGTGTATTCTGATGGGTCTATTCCGATGGGACTATTCCTATGGGTAGTATTCTGATTGGTATATTCTGATGGGTGTATTACAATGGGCGTATTCAAATTGGTGTAACGCAATAGTTGTATTCTATTGGGAAAATTCTGATTGGTGTATTCTGATGGGTGTGTTATGAAAGGTGTAATCCAATGGGTGTAATATGATGGGTATATTCCAATGGGAGTTTTTGATGGGTGCAATCCAATGGGTGTATTTCAACGGGACTAGGTGTATTCTGTTGGAAATATTCCAAACAGTTGATATCACTCTACATTGCAAACAAGTCATCCAGCCCACTGAGCTAACTAACTCCCACATGTGTTGTGTAGAAGTGTATTGGATGGCTGTTTTCAGATGGGTCTGTTCCAATGTGTATATTCCACTGGGTGTAATTCAATGGATGTAACCCAATGAGTGTAATCCAGTGGGTGGTATTCTGTCTGGTGTATTCTGATGGGTGTATTCCAATGGGTTTATTTTCTGATAGGTGTGTTCTGATGGGTGTATTCTGATTGGTGTAATCCAATGGCACATTCCAATGGGTATAATCCAATGGGTGTAATGCGATGGGTATATTTCAATGGGAGTGTTTCCAATAGGTGTATTCTCATGAAAATATTCTGATGGGTATATTCCGAAGGGTGTATCCCAATGGGAGTATTCTGATGAGTGTAATCCGATGGGTGTATTCCAATTGGTGTATTTCAATGGGAGCATTCCGATGGGGATATTCCAATGGGTATATTTCAATGGGAGTATTCCGCTGGGTGTAATCCAATGGGGATATTCCAATGGGTATATTTCAATGGGAGTATTCCAATGGGTGTAATCCAGTGGGGATATTCCAATGGGAATATTTCAATGGGAGTCCTCCAATAGGTGTATTCTGATGGAAGTATGCCGATAGATGTATTCTGATGGGTGTATTCTGAAGGGAGTATTCCAATGGGAGTATTCTGAAAGGTGTAATGTGATGGGTGTATTCCTATGGGAGTATTCTGATGGATGCCTGGCTGTGATGTTTCATTTACAGGAAATCCTGGTTTGTCTATCACTGTCCAAATATTACCTAATGGCTGAGCCTGGTTGTATTCATTCTGGTTAATTGCTGACTTAAAGGGTAAACCATATGTGATTAATGTTGTAAATAGGCAACTGAGCATTCATAAATAACATTTCTCTGGAGATATAGAAAGAAAAATGAGTGTGCAATTCTACTCTGGATACAGTAAATCTCTATTTGGATTGTGTATCAATCTCTGACCCTGGGAATTAACAACACTTGATAATTTACAATTAGCTTTTCAATGAAGGCCTTGTTACATGTTACACATGGGGTTAATCTCCCAGCAGTCCCCGCATCAGCGAGGGCGGTGGGGGAACAACTGGAAATCAGAGAACCTGCCTTTGCCTCTGGCCACCGCCCCCCCCAACCTTTACCTCTGCCTACCCTTGACGCACAAGGCCCACGTCCGTTCCTGGGCCTCCGGTATTTGTATCTGGACTGCCAGCAGCCACTGTGCACCCCCACCTCCGCATTGGCACTGGCAGCAATACATAGCTGTCTGTCTCTAATTGACCGACAGCTCCTGGCATCGGGTCTTCCATCACTGTGGGACCTCCATCGTGGAAAGGGCCCGTAGGTGACCATTTCAGTGCCTGAAGGATATCTGATTCCATCAGACCTCACCCACACAACTAATGAGATTCCCCACTGCTTCCCCAATCAGTCAGAAACACACCCATCAGTCCTTAATATTCTAGAATATAGCTCCTGAACAAGTGGTAAAAGCTGATTCACACTAACTCTCTAAGGGGATTTAGAGAAAAATAATTTATACGACTATGGGGAGAGAGCAGGATTGTGGGGCTAATTGGATGGCTGTGCCCAGCATGGGTGTAATGGGTTGGATGGCCTCTTTTCATACTGTTTCATTCTTTAATTCTGTACATAATAAAGAAAGCACACATCAGATATCAGGCCTGCAATCCCTGATACTGCCAACACAGTGAATAGAGATAAGCAATAGATGGTGGTCCAGCCATGACCTGTCAAAGCATGTGGCATGATGTCTCAGTGATTAGCACTGGTGCCTCACAGCACCCAGGACCCGGCTTCAATTCCAGTCTCAGGTGACTGTCTGTGCGTGTGGAGTTTGCACATTCTCCCCATGCCTGTGTGGGTTCCTTTGGGCGCTCTGGTTTCCTCCTGCAGTCCAAAGGTGTACAGGTTAGGTGGATTGGCCATGCTAAATTGCCCATAGTGTCCAGGGATGTGCAGGCTAGGTGGGTTAGCCATGGGAGATGCAGGGTCACAGATTATATGATGTAGGAGAGGTGGGTCTGGGTGAGAAGCTGTTTGGAGGGGTGGTGGAGTACTCAATGGGTTGGATGCACGCTGTGGCGATTCTGTGATGTTATGGATGCATGTTAAGAAAAGACAAACAGCTCTCAGGGAAGTGAACCTATGGCCCCTAACTAATTCATATCACAAGTGACTCCAGGCACCAAAATGTGGCACCTCCAGGCACCTCTTAACACCCTAGGAATGGGTGGCATGGAAAAACATTGCCCACATCCCTTGAAAGGATTGAAATTGAAGAAAGCTGATCACATTGAAATACTCCAGTCACCCACAGGTATTCTTGACACATTTTGGGTTCCTTCGGGGATGGGCAAGCACATACAAGTTCAAGCAGGACAAAATCATCATCCTCAACTGAATATAACCTGGACCGCTTGAGATCTTGTTGACCTCAGAGGCTTATATTCTTTTGTTCATGTTAAACAGAACAGTTTTAGCCGTTTTGTATTGTATAACTGCACTGTGAGAGGAATCATCCAACTGTACTTCCCAGCAATCAGCCTCATTAACAACAGCACCTATTGGAAAACCATCTCAATGGCTAATCCAGTGCACAGCTTGCAATTCAGACAGGGGCCATTTATTGGGGAGAGCTATTGCAGGAGGTACGGTATATCAGTGTTACAGTGAGGAGTGGTGCATCAGAGTGCGTTACAGTGAGGAGTGGTGCATCAGAGTGCGTTGCAGAGAGGAGTGGTGCATCAGAGTGTGTTACAAAGAAGAGTGGTGTATCAGAGTGTGTTACAGTGAGGAGTGGTGCATCAGAGTGTGTTACTGAGAGAAGTGGTGCATCAGAGTGTGTTACAGTGAGGAGTGGTGCATCAGAGTGTGTTACAGTGAGGAGTGGTG
>JAHRHZ010000064.1:8219365-8252574 GCA_024137785.1 Ginglymostoma cirratum
ATCAGAGAGTGTTACAGAGAGGAGTGGTGTATCAGAGTGTGTTACAGTAAGGAGTGGTGTATCAGAGAGTGTTAGAGAGAGGAGTGGTGTATCAGAGTGTGTAAGAGAAAGGAGTGGTGTATCAGAGAGTGTTACAGAGAGGAGTGGTGTATCAGAGTGTGTGCGAGAAAGGACTGGTGTATCAGAGTGTGTTACAGTAAGGAGTGGTGTATCAGAGAGTGTTAGAGAGAGGAACGGTGTATCAGAGAGTGTTACAGAGAGGAGTGGTGTATCAGAGTGTGTTACAGAGAGGAGTGGTGTGTGTTACAGTAAGGAGTGGTGTATCAGGGAGTGTTAGAGAGAGGAACGGGGTATCAGAGAGTGTTACAGAGAGGAGTGGTGTATCAGAGTGTGTTACAGTAAGGAGTGGTGTATCAGAGAGTGTTAGAGAGAGGAACGGTGTATCAGAGAGTGTTACAGAGAGGAGTGGTGTGTGTTACAGTAAGGAGTGGTGTATCAGGGAGTGTTAGAGAGAGGAACGGTGTATCAGAGAGTGTTACAGAGAGGAGTGGTGTGTGTTAGAGAGAGGAGTGGTGTGTGTTAGAGAGAGGAGTGGTGTGTGTTACAGAGAGGAGTGGTGTATCAGTTTTACAGCAGGATACATCAGTGTATTGTAATGGAGTATTTCAGTATCGTAGTGAGTTTTGACATATCAGACAGTTTTATAGTGAGGTGCATGAAAGAGTGTTGCATTGAGGAATGAGTATCAGAGATTATGGTATTCTGGACAATGTTACAATGAAAGTGGAATATCAAACAGTTTTACAGTGAAGTCCAGTATATCGGAGGAGCATTTATAACGAGGTACAGTTTTTCAGAGAAGATTATCGTGAGGAGTGGTTTATCAGAACATCACAGTGAGATACAATGCATCAAAGGGCCAGTGATACAGTGAGAGGTCACTCGATGAAGTACTGCCAATATGAAGTCCACTTCCATCTTGCAATTTGAGCTGATGGGTTCTCAGCAACTGTTTATCCCAACGTGAGGACTATTATTTGGACAGACAAAAACAAAAAGGAAAGTCAGATGAATGTCTCACGTTGTCATGACCACCATTCAGGAACAGGTGCCCAAAGCTTTCGTTCGGCCACAGTGACTGTGTTAAGCAGCCCTGGTAATCTGTTTGTTTTCTTTAACAGTTGCTTCATGGAGCTTTGAACCCAGTTACAATTTGTAAAATAATGTATATAGTTACATTTAGGTATGTTGTACAGGATTAGGTTGTATTTTTACTCACAATACATTTTCTCCAAAAAACTTGTATGTTTCAAGTTATACTTTTAAACTGTCTCAACGTTTGGAGTTTGTATGCAGGGATGGGTTAAATATAGTTACTGTTTTGCGTTTCTTTAAAAACAAATTATTTATGACGACGTACACTTGTAACTGAAGAAAAGCTGCTTGATTTTCATAAATGCACAGATTTTTAACATTGGCCAAAAGGTTTGTTGCTGTGCTGTACAGCTCTATGACTCTGTGATCTGCATGAGGTATTCATGTGCTTCAAATTGAATGTGGGGTGAAGGGTGGAAGCATACAATGCTCACATGTTTAGACAATAGCCCACAATTAAACTTACCATCACGTTGCCCATAACCACGTACAGATTTAATATGCTCGTTGATTTCTCATGTATGAATGTTGAGTGGTGGAACAGGCTTGAAGGGGATGTATGGTCTACTCCTGTTCCTATGTATGACCATTCTATCGGATAAGATTTTTATATTGTGCAATTAAATACCACAGTGTCAAAGGACGTGGAAAAACAGAAGAGACTGAAATTCCTGGTTCCCATTTTACTGTTTGTTGCAAATTTGCTCTGTCTGAGTTAAAGTCATTTGTTTCATCGGCGTTTAAAGGGAATTTACTTTTCCACAGGTCTCAGATCACAGGATCACAGGGACCCTGCAGCTTCAAAAATTTCAAGTTAGTGATGTAGAGTTGTGTTAAAAAGAACACTGCATTTAATCAGTTTATGTATACTTTAGATGTAATTTTTACTTTTTTTAATGTATATTTATACTCTTGCATTTAAATAAAATTCCAGGCCTACTAGAGTGTAACCTTTTCATGTGAGGCCTGTTTATTGTTTAATCATCTGAATGTGCCATCATAAGGTTGTTATTTTTATCATAACGCCACCCCTCCCTACAAGCCACTTTAAACATTTTCTTAAGGATAGACTCTATCTTAATATCTATAACTCTATCTTAATATCCAATTATTCTGATCACTCTTCAAAGCAAGTCCAAGAAGGATGTTGTGCTCCTTTTCGAAAACAGATAAGGTAGGCTCCCACCATTTAAGATGATAGGGTGGCACGGTGGCTCAGTGGTTGGCACGGTGGCTCAGTGGTTGGCACGGTGGCTCAGTGGTTAGCACAGCTGCCCCGCAGCGCCAGGGACCTGTATTTGATTCCAGCTTTGGGTGACTGTCTATGTGGATTTCCTGCGGGCACTCCCGGTTTCCTCCCACAGTTCAGGTGGATTAGCCCTGCTAAATTTCCCATAGTGCCCAGGGACATGCAGGGTTACGGGGATGGGATGGGATAGGGGGCGTAGATCTGGGTGGGATGTTCTCCAGACGGTCGGTTTGGACTTGATGGGCCGAATGGCCTGCTCCCATAACATGGGGAATTCTATGATATTTTCTAATCAATGCATTCAGATATGTTATTAAAATGATTTTGGTAAAGGAGGGTTTATTTTCATTAAAAAGGGGCCTAATTGCAAGGCAGTCTTCAGAAGAAGAATTATGGATAAATTATGGAATTATCTCGAGATGAGGGGTGTGTACTAAGAACGAGCAGCCCCTTTCTTTAGATTGGAGTGTAAAGTCCTAATAATGAAGCTCTCCTTGTTTAAATGAGACATTCTTCTCATGTGAACTGAAAAAAAGTAATGAGGTTCCTTTTTGAACAGATGTTAATGACAAGGTTTCCTCCTTAAAAGGGTGACTAATAATAACCTAATTCAGAAGGGTCGCCCATAATGAGGTTTTCTATTTAAAAGGATCACTGATAACAACGTTGTCCTGGCAGCAAAGGCTCAATAGTATTGAGGCTGTCTGCTTAAAACGGGTGCTAATACTGAGATGTCCTTTTAGAATAAAAACCGAAAGAACTACGGATGCTGTAAATCAGGATCAAAAACAAAGTTGCTGGAAAAGCTCAGCAGGTCTGGCAGCATCTGTGAAGGAGAAAACAGAGTTAACGTTTCGGGTCCGGTGACCCTTCCTCAGAACTTGTAGAATGGTCACTGACAATGCAGGGTCATTGATATTAGGGTTCCATCCCCATTTGAAATGGGTTCTGATGAAATACTAAAATGAACTGGAAATCTGAAATAAAAACAGAAAGCGCTGGGGAAATTCAGCAGGACTAGCAAGTATCTGTGGAGGGAAGGTAGGGTTAATGGTCCTGTCACAAACAGAAGCAGAAATAACTGGAAAAGCTCAGCAGGTCAGGCAGCATCTGTGGAGACAAATCAGAGTTAACGTCTCAGACCCAGTGGCCTTTCCTCAATGTTTCTCTCCACACCTACCGAACTTTTCCAGCACTTTTGAGCCCAATGTGGGAAGAGCTATCCGAATATGGTGGTGACAGAAGGCTGCCGGCATTTACGGTGGGAAAAGCAAGTCCAACACGAGAGTGGGGGAAGTCCCTGGCGGTGTGGTGCAGACAAGAGCAGGCAACACAAGGTCTCCCGGAGATTGGGCCAAAGCAAAGGAGATTGAGCCCTTGTGGGGAGTATGAGCTCAGCGTGGCTAAAGTCCTTAGAAAGACTTTTGAACTTTTAACACTTTTTCTTTATTTTTCTACTTAATACTAAGGAGGACTGCAATGTTTAGCTTTTAACTTCATTTCTTTATTTTCTACTTAGTACCTAAGGTTTTTGTATCTGGGTGCCTTTGTAGCTATGTGGCTCAGGGAATATTACATTGTACGCTTTTCGCTGCACTTCTGTACTTGAGTACAGGTGACAGTAAAATGTAACTCTAATTCTGATTTCTGTTGTTATTTCTGATAAAGGGGTGCACAGGATAATTTGACCTGTTCCTTACACTGTTCTCAGCCATTGCTCGGAGCCCAGTGCAAGTTGAAAGTGCACATTGTTTGAGAAACTGTCAGCCTCAATTGACGCTGCGAAAGGCAGAGCCTGAAAAGGGCTGCTGTCGCCACTGTAACACAAACAGCTATTGTCGTCTTCGCTCCTTTACGGAACTCAAATAAACAAATCATTTAAAAGGAAGTGTCCCAGAGTCGGTGGTCTGTCACATCACAGAGCCTCCTTATTGTTCTTGGTGTAGCTGCCAAATTTGAACAGCCACAAGACTCTGTTGAAGTTGTACTCACTTTTATCCATGACTGGCTTCGATAGCAAAAATTGTTCATAGGATCATAGAGATCTACAGCAAAGGAAAAAGGCCATTTGGCCCCATCACCTCTGTGCTAGTAAATAAAGACCACCTCACTATTCTAATCCCAGCACTTGGCCCATAGCCCTGTACACCCTGGGTTGCAAATGCACACTGAAATACTTCTTAAATGTGGTGAGGGTTTCTGCCTCTATCACCCTTACAGGCAGTGAGTTCCAGGTTCCCACCAACCTCTGGATGAGAACGTTTTTTGTTACATCCCTTCTAAACCTTCCTGCCCCTTACCTTAAATCTATGCCTCCAGATCATTCAGCCCTCCATCAAGAGGAAAGTCTCTTCCTGTCCAACCCATCTATGCCCCTCATAACTTTATACATCTCCATCATGTCCCCTCTCAGTTTCCTCTGCTCTAAGGAAAACAGCCCCAGTATGTCCAGTCTCTCTTCATAACTGAATATCTCCAGCCTAGGCAACATTCTGGTAAATTTCCTCTACACTCTCTATCACATGCAGTGCTATCACATCCTTCCTGTAATGTGGATTCTCTTGTTCACTGTCAAACCTGCTTGTGAAGATCTAACTCAGGAGGAGGTGGCTGGGTCAGAAGTAGGGAGCACAATGACTTAGGACGCTGTCCATCTTTAGTGATTGCGTTCCGAGGTCAGTATCCCATATATCCCAGAAATATTCACTCGCTGCGCTGTGGTAGTAATGTGTCCCATCGAACGGATGCTGCAGTTCACCAAGATTTCTTCACCAGTACCTGCCAAACGCTCTGTGTCTACGACTTTCACAGGATGAGCCCAGGCAATGGGAACTCCATCACTGTTAAGTTCCCTTCCAAGTCACATGCCATCCTCACCTGGAAATATATCAGTGTTCCTTTCTCACTGGGTCACTGTTCTGAACCCCGTCCACTAAAAACCCCATCCTTGCTTGATCACACAGAGTGCAACTGTTCAAGAAGGCAGCTTATCTAGGGCAATTACTAAAGGGCAATTTATAGTGACTTTACCAGCAATGCCCACATCCTGTGAATGGAAACAAAATCACTAGGATAAGACTCCCTTTCAGCAAGATAGTCTACACTAATTGGTATAGAAAAGAGACAAAAGGGGCTTGTTTGGGATCTAGGCCGATGTATCACTCTACTCGTGTCCTCTTAAATTGGATTGGCATAAAAGTACTGGAGTTAAGACAGTAGGCCATAAATTTGGAAAACAGCATGGATCGTGGATAAAAACAAAGTTGCTGGAAAAGCTCAGCAGGTCTGGCAGCATCTGTGAAGGAAGAAGCAAAGTTAATGTTTCAGGTCCGGTGACCCTTCCTCAGAATTGGATCATGGAGCAAGAGCATTGCACTGTGTTAGTTACTGTTTCTGTGCGTTGCCTATGAATGCTTCATACTGACTTAGGGGTGAAAATCTAGTGACGGATGTAGCCTCAACTGGAGCAATTCAGCAATGAGGAGAGATTAGGCAGGCTAGCGTTGTTTTTCCTTCGAGCAGAGAAGGCTGAACGGGTCCTGATTGAGGTGTACAAAGTTCCAAGGGGCACAGACAACATAGAGAGGGAGGAACTTTTCCAGTTGGTAGAGAAGTGAATAACCAAGGGGCACAGTTTTATGGTAAGGCACAGGTTGTTAAGAGGGGATTTGATAAAAAGAATTGGGGTGGTAGAGATAGGAACCCTCAAGACATCTAAGAACTATTCAGAATGCTTGAAATGTCACAGCATACAAAGCTACAGGCCAAACATTGGAAACTGAAGTTAGAATAGCTGGATGCTTGATAATTTGGAAGAAATGATGGGGTGAAGAGCCTCTTTAAGTCCTGTAAAAACTTTATTACTCTTTATGACCTTAATAGACCAAGTCTTTCAATGCAAGATGGATGTTCCTGATGACATGGGAACAAGATAGGAGCAGGAGTAGGCCACTCGGCTCTTTGAGACTGCTCTGCCATTCATCATGATCATGGCTGATCATCCAACTCAATAGATTTAGTTTTAACAATCGAACAGAAGTTTATTATGCAAAATAAATGAAGCCAAAAAAGAACAAATCAAACTATTTGTGTGTAACAACAGAGTAACAATATTGTCTCAAAAGTTCCCAGTTATAGTTCCCACACCAGAGAGAATTTCATTCTTCTTCACACCTCAAAGGCTTAGTCTAATTCTCGCGTCAACTTCCAGTCTTTAGAATCTGATAGCCTCTTCCTGGAGCTTTCATGTAACTGAGCATAGCTTTCTCAGCTTCAAATAAACCCTTCAGGGTTTTAACCAAATACTTCTGGTCTAGAACTTCTATTAAACTCCATACATTTAGATAACCTGCTTTTAACAATTCTATCTTAGCTTCTCCCTTTCTCAAGAGCCGTTGCTTTGCACATCTAGGTTTGGCCAAGAACCCCTTAGAACTTGAAACTAAAAATACTTACTTTTTCCAAGCTTATGGGTGTTTCCCCTAATTAAAAGTAAAAAAGAGCAATTCTGACCTTTTACTATGGAGCCTAAAAATATTTTGTTTGCTCATAAAATTCTCCCAATGTAAACAAAGAACTATTATTCTCCAGGAAGTCTTTCACACGTTTTAGAAGGAAATCACCATTTCTACAGACACAGAGAAAACCTACATCCTACTAGTTCAAATTCAAAATCTAAACTTAAAAGTCAATATTGAAATATACGTCAGTCACAGATCTTATGTGAAATAACAGAGAGAGAAAAGGAGAAATAAAGAGGATAGAAATGTTAGAAATTATTTTTTTAAAAACCTTTTAGGAACAGATTAGAAATAAGACTCTATTGTTTAAATTTTTCTCTTTCTTAGCCTTCAAGTTTCATTGTAGGTTGCAGAAACTTAAATTTCATCTTTACATTGCAGAATAGTAGCTCTAGTTTTTGAGGGCCAGCTTGATTTGCAGTCAATGTGCAAATGCAGCAATCCCTGAACTCTGAGGGATGCTGAGAGCAAGCTCTTGTTTTGTGATGTTAATGGAAGAATAGCACAAAATGGCCAGTGATCTGTAACAATTTGAAACTTCCAATACATCTCTTCCCCACCGTCAGCTTTTGGGTTACTTATGCGCTGATGACGTGTGTGAGCATTAATCTCACCATCACTTCCCCAGCTAATTCTGGGCCATTATAAAGGAATTTGTTTGGAATCAATATTAATTTCCTATTTCTGAAAGAAAATGCGGCTATTTCTGGCACTTCCTGCCGTGTAAATGCAAGCAGCCATTTCCTGCCAAGTCATATCTGTTCATAAATGCAGAGGTCACCATTTCAGCCACTGTCTGGAATCACATCCCACAAAATTAGTTGTTAAGTGCCAAGATTACTCAACAGGAAACCTCCTTTCACAGCAATGCCTTCTAACTGTGACCAAGGTTGAAATGGCCTGTCATTGTCTAGTTAAACAAAAGTGAGTCTGTGTGAGGCCTTCAATCATGAGTGAGGTGCAGGTGCATATTCAAGGTTCAGTGTAAAATAAATTACAGTAGCAAAGGCTTGTGGCGTCGATTTATTACATTCCAGTCTTAAAAAGATTTTTTTTTAAAATCACAAACGTTCTCTCTGTAAATAGCTGCGGAAGCTATTATTAAATAATTCTTTCATGAGATGTGGGAGTCACTTAATGAGAACAGCACTCTTTCCCTATCCCTTATTTCCTTCAATAGAATAGTAAGCCAGGTTCTTTTTTTATATCTCAGAGAGTCAACCATATTACTGAAAATTTGGAGTTATGTGTAGGCCAGACCAATTAAGGGCAAATGATTCCCTTTGTAAATGGACCTTAGCAAACCAAATGGGTTTTAATGACTGAAAACAACAAATGCTGGAGATCACAGCAGGTCAGGCAGCATCCATGGAGAGACAGCAAGCTAATGTTTTGAGTCTAGATGACGCTTCATCAGAGCTTACACTTCAGCCTTCATCACAGTTCACTTCAGTTCTGATGAAGAGTCGCCTAGATTCGAAACGTTAGCTTGCTCTCTCTCCATGGACACTGCCTGACCCACTGTAATCACCAGCATTTATTGTTTTCAGTACAGATTCCAGCATCTGCTGTAATCTGCTCCTCCGTTGGGTTCCAAAGACAATATAGCTGTCTCAGTTCTAGAATATAGAACAGTACAGCACAGTACAGGCTGTTCAGCCCACGATGTTGTGCCAACCTATTATCCTACTAAGATCAAACTACCCTGCATACCCTACATTTCACTATCCTCCATGTGCCTATCCAAGAGTTGCTTAAATATCTCTAAAGTGTCTGACCCCACTACCACTGCCGGCAGCGCATGCCACACGCCCACCACTCTCTGTGTGAAGAACCTACCTCTGACATCTCCCCTCTACCTTCCTCCAATCACCTTAAAATTATGCCCCCATGTAATAGTCATTTCCGCCCTGGGAAAAAGTCTCTGACTAACCACTCTATCTATGCTATCTATCTATCTCATCATCTTGTACACCTCTATCAAGTCACCTCTTATCCTTCTTCACTCCAATGCAAAAAACCCTAGCTACCTTGACCTTTCCTCATAATACCTGCCCTCCAGTCCAGGCAGCATCCTGGTAAATCTCCTCTAAAATCTCTCTAAAACTACCACATCTTTCCTATAATGAGGTGACCAGAACTGAACACAATATTCCAAGTGTGGTCTAACCAGAGTTTTATAGAGCTGCAGCATAACCTCGCGGCTCTTAAACTCAATTCCCCTGCCAACGAAAGCCAACACACCATTCGCCTTCTTTACAACCCTATCAACTTGGATGGCAACTTTGAGGGATCTACAGAGGTGGACCCCAAGATCCCTCTGTTCCTCCACACTGCCGAGAATCCTGCCATTAACCTTGTATTCTGCATGCAAATTTGACCTTCCAAAATGAATCACTTCACACCTAATAATATTTTTATGGTCTTCCTTACTGAGACAAGCTTTATATTCCAAAGTTTATTAATTGAACTTAAAATTCTGCATCATCCATGGTGGGATTTGAACCATTGCCCATTAAGGGTCTTGCAAATTACTAACAAATTACCACAGTGCCACTGTCAACCTGCCCCAGCTGCCTCGTCAATGTGTATGATAGGGGAAGGACGATTATAGTTTGACAGTAAAACACCCCTTGTCTTCCTTGGCAGCATTCTCGTCTCTGAGTCGGAAGACCCAGACTGAATCAAAGATCAAATTCTAAGCTGATGCTCCAGTGGAGTACTGAGTTAGTGCTGCTCTGTCAGAGGCGCCATCTGACAGGCGAAATATTGAGCCAAGGCCCACGTTTCCCACTCAGGCAGATTGAATTGGTCTCATGGCACTGTTTCAAAGTCAAGCTGAAGGCTAGGCCGTATATTTGTCCTTCAACCAACAGCGAGAGTGAGATTAGCTAGTTCTGATTGAGTTGCTGTTTGCGGGATCCTGCTGTGCACAAGTGAACTGTTGCATTTCCTACATTCCAACAGTGGCTACAACTCAAAATGTACTTCACCTGCTGCAAAGTGCTTCCAATGTCTCAAGACTGTACTGGTGCTATATGAATGCACAACTTTCTTTCTTGAATTTGTGGAGACTGGCATAAGTGAACTGGGGTGCGTTGAATGAAGAGCAAACACAAGCTGACACATAAACCATCTGGGAGACATTATAACTTAGTCACAGTTCTCTTATAGCTTATACACCACCAAAATCACACACATTGCTTTGAAATTTGATGACATTCCCCAAGAGAAGGACCAAGTCAAGCAATCCTGAACAAATGGTGAAAAATTACAGGTAAAGGCATACAGCCACCAGCAAGGTTAACATAAGAAGGAGCAAGGCTCAATAAATTAGAAAGTAATGTTTAGGCAATGTCAAATGGTGTGAGGACAATTGGAGGAAGAGACGAAACAGAGCTACCCATTATTGAGATCCCAAGAAAGAACAAAATAAGATGGAAGAGACTAAAACATAGAAGATAGGAGCAGGAATAGGCCATTCAGCCCTTCGAGTCTGCTCTACCATTCAATATGATCACGAATGGTAATCCAACTCAGTCCCCGATTCTGTTTCCTCACCATAACATTTATCCCTTTAGCCCTACAAACTATATCTAACTCTTCCTTGAAAGCACTCAATGGTTTGGCCTCAACTGCTTTCTGTGGCAATGAATTCCAAAGGCTCACCACTCTCTGAGTGAAGAAATTTCTCCTCCTCTCAGCCGTAAATGATCTACCCCATAAACATATGACACCTGGATCTGGATTTCCCAGTCAATGGGAACATCCTCCCTGCATCTACCTTGTCCAGTCCTCTTAGAATTTTATCAGTTTCTATTAGATCCCCCTCATTCTTCTAAACTGCAGTGAAGACAGACCTTATTGATCCAGTCCCTCTTCACATTATTCTGCCGTATGAATAAACTGCCCTTGGTCAAAGGACTGATTAAAAATTAAAGATCTGCAGTTGCGTATGTATATATATTATGAGATCAGATGTCTCAAAGCATTTTACAGCTATGAAGTGTTTTTGAAGTGCAGACAATGTTGCAATATACAAAAACATCAGTCAATTTTGGCACAGTACGCTCCCACAAATGCAACGGGAAGGTAAACAGATATTCTGTTATTTTGCAATGGTGACTTTGGGATGAATAATGGCCACGGCATGAGGGATAACTCCCTTGCTGTTGTTATGCTGTTGTTATGAATGAAACGAAGGGCCTGTACTGTGCCATTCTGTTCTATGCTCTATGTTCAATGTTTTACAAGAGGTTATGCTTTGGACAGTCTGTCTTAATTTAGGGTAAAACAGAACACATTGGGAAAGAGGTTTGTATAGGACTCTGCCCAGCAAAAGGCAAGGTGCTCCTTCCCAGGGATAGGGGGCTCAGTACAAGCTTTACTGAAGCTCAAGTGCCATGTTTCATTGTAAGAAAAGTTGTAGCTGTTCTTGCTTTGTACGGTCATACTGACTGCCATGCAGTCTGATTCAAAAATCCCAGAGAGAGAGGTCAAAACAGCGAGCGCTGGAGAAAGGGGACTGCAAACAACAGCAGAGATAAAAGGTACTGCAGATGCTGGAGAATCCGAGATAACAAGCATGGGGCTGGATGAACACAGCAGGTCAAGCAGCATCATAGAAGCAGGAAAACTGCTTTCCTATGATGCTTTCTTGCTCCTCAGTTTTCCTGCTCCTATGATGCTGCTTGACCTGCTGTGTTCATCCAGCCCCACGCTTGTTATCTTGCAAACAACAGCAGTTGTGGTCAGTAGAGGGGAGAAAGCCATTTTCTCTGTTAGTCTCAAGGCAGAATGCATACGAGAGACTTTCTCTGGTCGACGAGTTGGAAGCTGTGGACCTTTCGAAAATGTCGATCCTGACATGTCTGAGATTAGGGATCACCAAAGTAGTTGATTCAGGAACTCTCAGACAACGGAGGGAAAGGGCCTGCGACAATCAATGAACCTCACAGCTCAGTGAGATCAAGGGAAATGTGCCCATTAGAAGACAGGAGTAACTTTCGATTGTTTGGTGAAAAGGCTGTGTTTCTGTGGTGAGCATGTTGTTAAGTATAAATGTAACATAGAGTTTTTGAGTATATTGAGACGTATGTGTGAGGAATGCCTCGACTGTACTTTAGACTATTGGTTGCCTGCTAACTGTCTTTTGGTCAATGTTGATTTTACTTTGTTACGGTAAGAGTCTTCAATTTTAAATTTTGTGGGGTGATTCTTTTAACTCAAACACTGGGAACACAATATTTTTCTTAAAAGTTATCGACCTGCACAGGAAGTACAATACTTTTCTCTGAAATAGTGCCACAGGGGCTTTTATGCCCACCAACTTAGCAGATGAGAACTTGGTTTAACTTATTGTTTGAGACACACGCCCTCAGTACTGCACTGGAGTGTCAGCTGAGTTTTGATCATTTACATGTGGTTGCCGCCAAAGGCATGGAGACACCGAATCGTGCAGCTAAAAACCCAATTTGCCAGACAGTGGAGCCGAGCAAACGTATGCGGCAGGAGGCTGAGTTGACTTGCTGGCAGGCCACCATAGAAGACCCAGCAATCCAATCATCAGAATTATCAAGCTGGTTTCCCCAGATTTTAGATAAAAGCCAAAAGAACTGCGGATGCTGTAAATCAGGAACAAAAACAAAGTTGCTGGAAAAGCTCAGCAGGTCTGGCAGCATCTGTGAAGAAAAGAATCAGAGTTAACATTTCGGGTCCGGTGACCCTTCCTCAGAACTCCAGTTCTGAGGAAGGGTCACCGGACTCGAAATGTTAACTCTGTTTTCTCCTTCACAGATGCTGCCAGACCTGCTGAGCTTTTCCAGCAACTTTGTTTTTGTCCTCAGATTTTAGGGTGTTTTTGTCGCAGCAAATTTGATTTTCCGGTAGGAAAGCAAGCCCCAATCCTTTGGCCCTATCCAGCGAAGGAGTTTATGACTGAAGTGGTTAAATTTTGACGGAAAATATGCTCCACCCTCGTATCCATCTTTCAGAACATTGCCACTTCAATGCCTGTCTGTGTCCATTAGAAACCACACCATCACATCACCTTACCCATTGTAACTTTAAACAGTAAGAATGATTCCACACAATTTTTCAATCCAATGCACAAATTCTCTGCGTGAAGGGAAAGATTTGACTTTGCCATTGCTTCAAAAATATCAGGGTTTAATATACAGCTCCTCTTAAATTTTATATAGCAACACTTAAAGAAGTCATGGTACAGCTAGTCCCCACCCACATATGGTTTATAGTATTTGACAATTGGAAAGTGATTATGAAGTCCCTTTCAAAACAGGAACAGTTATTACTATCTACTGAGATCCATTAAAAATACATTAGTGGATCTATGGTAAATAATAGAATTAATATTCTGTGTATATTCACTCTATGAAATGTAAGCTACCTCTGAACCACGCACTCTGATGGGTATCAGAGATCGACATGTTGATAAGAGGTTAACAAAACCACATTTTCAAGTCACTAAGGTCTTGTTAACTTCACTAAAATTACGAGAAGCCAGAAGAATTTTAAAACTGGGAGTTCCACTGTCACAATTCTTTTTAAAAGAAGAAGAGTTTACCAGCCGAGTGCCTCTTATAATCTTGTTATTCTTGTGTGGGAAGGCAGCTGTTCTCAGCAAGCAAGAAAAAAGTCCGAATTTGCGTTAAGGAACATTGATGAAACTAAGAGATAAAAGGTACTGCAGATGCTGGAGAATCCGAGATAACAAGCATGGGGCTGGATGAACACAGCAGGTCAAGCAGCATCATAGGAGCAGGAAAACTTGACGTTTCAGGCCTAAACCCTTCATCAGAAATGGGGGAGGGGAAGACGGTTCTGAAATAAATAGGGAGAGAGGGGGAGGCGGATAGAGGATGGATAGAGGAGAGGATAGGTGGAGAGGAGGCAGACAAGCCGAAGAGGCAGGGATGGAGCCAGTAAAGGTGAGTGTAGGTAGGGGGGTGAGGAGGAGATAGGTCAGTCCAGGGAGGACGGACAGATCAAGGGGGCGGGATGATGTTAGTAGATAGAAGTTGGGGGTGTGGCTTGAGGTGAGAGGAAAAACAGGTTAGGGAGGTGGAGATGAGCTGGGCTGGTTTTGGGATGCGGTTGGGGGAGGGAAGATTTTGAAGCTTGTGAAATCCTCTACATCGGGGAAACCAAGCGGAGGCTTGGGGACCGCTTTGCAGAACACCTGCGCTCAGTTCGCAACAAACAACTGCACCTCCCAGTCACGAACCATTTCAACTCCCCCTCCCATTCCTCAGATGACATGTCCATCCTTGGCCTCCTACAATGCCACAGTGATGCCACCCGAAGGCTGCAGGAACAGCAAATCATATTCAGCCTGGGAACCCTGCAGCCTTTACTCACCTTTACTGGCTCCATCCCCGCCTCTTCGACTTGTCTGCCTCCTCTCCACCTATCCTCTCCTCTATCCATCCTCTATCCGCCTCCCCCTCTCTCCCTATTTATTTCAGAACCCTCTTCCCCTCCCCCATTTCTAATGAAGAGTTTAGGCCCGAAACGTCAAGTTTTCCTGCTCCTATGATGCTGCTTGACCTGCTGTGTTCATCAGCCCCATGCTTGTTATCATTGATGAAACTAGCCGTGGTTAAGGTGGAAGCAAAATTTGAGGGATACTGGGGATCGGGAGCAAAAGTAGAAGCTGCTGTAAATATTCAACAGGTCAGGCAGCATGGATGGAGTGGGAAACAGAGTTAACATTGACGCAAAATTATGCATCAAATTTTCCAATAGCTGGGCAGTCAATATTCCAGAGTAGATATTCCAGACTCCAAAGCATTTGCCTGGGAAATTGAATTTTCCATTAGGCTGTTCCTCTACCCCAGGACCTTTCTAAACGTCTTTGCTTAAATTAGACACTTCTGCGGGCTCCAATTAAATTGAATGGTTACTCAGGAAAGGTGAGACTGTCTAACTCTGTAACTGTAAACTGACCTCACACTAGCCTCACACACACCCAACTCCACCTCCCCCGGACCACCCTGATCCAACACCACCCAAGGACTCAATGCCCCCCACCATGCCAATGACCCCTCCCCACATAATCCTCTCCCATACCCAATGCTCTTCTTGCCCACCCCCACCCAATTTCTTCCACACACCATGACCAACCCCAAACACAGCAATACTTACCTGGCCCACCTTGCACTCTGGAACGCTATCAATTGGGAGTCCCAACCCCTTCCCACTTAGCATCCTACCCACATGATGCCCTTCCCCCTACTCGTCTAGCAGCCCAGCCCAGGCATCCTACCCAGCTGGCACTCTACAAAGAACAAAAAGAACAAAGAACAGGACAGCTCAAGAACAGGCCCTTCAGCCCATCAGGCCTATGCCAACACATGACACCTTTTTAACCTAAAAACCGTTTGCCTCCATGTGATCCATCTCCCTCTATTCCCTGCCTATTCAAATATTTGTCAAGTTGCCTCTTAAATATTGCCATTGTTTCCACTTCTACCACCTCCTCTGGCAGCACATTCCACACAGAGGGGAGGGGATAGCCTAGTCGTATTATCACTGGACTATTAATCCAGGCACCCAGGTAATGTGCTGGGGACCTGGGTTCAAATCTTGCCACAGCAGCTGGTAGAATTTGAATTCAATTAATACCTGGAATTAAGAGTCTAATGATGACCATGAATCCATTACTGATTGTTGGGGAAAAACCCATCTGGTTCACTAATGTCCTTCAGGGAAGGAAACTGCCAACCTTACCTGGACTGGCCTACATGTGACTCCAGACCCGCTGCAATGTGATTGACCCTTAACTGCCCTCTGAGCAATTAAGAATGCACAATGAATGCTAGCCGAGCCAGTGATTCTCACGACTTGTGAATAAGGAAACAATATAAACTCCTCTTTCAACAAAGAGAGATGACCATTAGTGAGTTTAACCTGTGGGTTACCAGGGTCAGGTTGAAAAGGCAGGGTCTTTGTGGTGACTGCAGCCAGTAGGCGAATTGGATCTACACATTTGGCATCACTCCACATTGTAAGCCAGCCATGTAAGCCAAATGTGTGAACGGCCCTCCCACTCTAACGAGAGGCAGAGAATGCAGAGTGAAGGGAAACCAGAAGCATAATTAGGAGTTTTCTTTTTGTAGCGGCATGTCGTTAGGACCTGGAATGCACCGCTTGGAATGTTATTGGAAATGGGTTCAATGGTAACCATCAAAAGGGAATCAGAAAATCCATGCAGGGGAAGGCGTTGCAGGGTTATGGAAAAACAACAGGAGAGTGGCCCTAACTGGACAGCATTTCCAAAGAATAGTGTCCCAGTGGGCATTTCATTCCATGAATCAGCAGAAAAAACCTGATATGAGACGAGAAAACTAAATGAGAAACACCAGCTCAGAGGTTAGCTGTACAGTGCCCATGGAAAACTGAACAACTTGGACTTGGACAACTTTGGAGATGAAAGGGTCAAACAGTAGAAGAAAGGGAAAAACAGAGAGGCAGACAGATACGAGAACAGAACTATTTCTCTCTCCAAGCAGTACCGAAAGAAATCACAGAGGAGGGAATGGGAACAGACCCACGGACACTGACTAAAGGAGTCATGTTTCATCCAAAGCCTGCAAAAACCTCAACTCAATTCTCCGTGATTGCATGACGGTCAGCACCATTCGTGACTCCTCATACACTGAAAGAGTCCATGTTGAAATGCCACAAGATCTGGATAACATCCAGGCTTGGGCTGACAAGTATACATAACATTTGCCACAGAAATGTCACGCAATGACCTCCTCCAACAAGAGACAATGTAATCATTGCCCGTTAACATTCAATGGTGTTACCATTGCTGAATCCTCTACTATCACCCTCCTGAGATCATTGACCAGAAACTCAACTGGACTTAGCTATAAATGCAGTGGCTACAAGAGCAAGTCATAGGCTAGGAATACTGCAGCAAGCAATTCATCTCGTGACTCTCCAAAATGTGTTCACCATCTGCAAGGCACAAGTCAGGAGTCTGATGGAATGTTGCCTGCTTGCCTGGGTGGATGCAGCTCCAACAACACTCGAGAAGCATGGCATCATCCAGAGCAACGCGGCTCACTTGATTGGCACTACTTCCACAAGCATCGACCACTGACGTTCAATAGCAGCAGTGTGTAGTATCTGCAAGAAACACTGCAGAAATTTGCCAAAGGTATTTCAAACCCATGGCCACTTCTATCTAGAATGGCAAGAGCAGCATATGGATGGGAACGCCACAGCCTGCAAATTCCCCTCCAAGCCATTCACTATCCTGACTTGGAAACATATCGCCATTCCTTCAGTGTTGCTGGGTCAAAATCCTGCAATTCCCTTCTTCAGGACATTGTGGGTCAATCCACAGCAGGAGGACTGCAGCGGTTCATGAAGGCAGCTCCCCACCACGGGCAACTAGAGATGGGCAATAAATGCTAGCCCAGCCTGTGACCCTCGCATCCACAAGAGTATAACAAAAAATTAGACATAAGAACATTTTGTACAATTGTGCCACATTTAGATTCACAGCACGTATCAAACATTCTCTTATTATTCAAAGTCTGAAACCTGTGTTGTTTGCATTATTCATCATCCTTTGTGTGAATCATAAAAGTAAACTTCGACTGTAAATGAGTGAGTTCAGTTGTGACCAGGAACAACCCTCACATAATTGGAAATGCCTTACACATGCTGAACTTTCCAGGATCCTCACAAATTGTGGAAGCCTTCCCAATTACAGGAAAGCTGGGAGAAATAAACTGTTCAGCACTCAAATCAAAACAAAACAAGTGAAATAGTTTTGTCAAGTCTCTTGAAGAAAGGTATTAGCACTCAATAAAATTCCCCACATCAGCACACGTGTTTCAGATTATGATAAACCCTCCTTTCCTGGCTGTCTTCCCTTTTCTGTGTCTGAACCTCATTAAATAGATGAGACACTGCTCTAGCTTGATGCTAGAGCACTTTCTGGTTGAAGGTTTACATATTGGTGACACAGAAACCGCTCGCCCAGAAAGTGGGCTCTCACACAAGACGGATAAGATTGTGGACCACACCTCTGCTGAATGTGCAAGAGGAGAGGCAGGAGGAAAGCCAACAAAGCAACAAACTCTGATACTGAATCACATAAGGGGATAAAAGCCTCTTTTGTCAGCATCTTCTGAACCCACAACAGCTACTAGCTAGAATTGGAGAACATCAGTCTTTCTGTAGGAATGTCACTGCCTGCAAGTTCCTTGTCAAGGCATAGCCTCAAAATAAGGGGGAGCAGATTTAAGACTGAAATGAGGAGGAGCTTCTTCATCCAAAGGGCTGTGAATCTGTGGAATTCTCTGCCCAGTGAAGTGGTTGAAGCTACCTCATAGAACATAGAACAGTACAGCACAGGAACGGGCCCTTCAACCCACAATGTTGTGCCGAACTTGATGCCAAATGAAACTCATCCATTATGCCTGCCATTGGTCAATATCCCTCCATTCCATACAAATTCATGTGTTTATCTAAAAGTCCCTTAAATGCCCCTATTCTACCTGCCTCCACCCTCCCTGGCAGTGCGTTCCAGACTCCTACCAGTCTCTGCGTAAAAAACTTGCCCCTCATGTCTCCTTTGAACTTTCCCCCTCTCACCTTAAATGCACGGCCCCTAGCTTTAGACATTTAAACTCTGGGGAAAATATTCTGACCGTCAACCCTATCTATACATCTCATAATTTTATAGATTTCTATCAAGTCTCCCCTCAGCCTCCATCGCTCAAGGGAAAACAACCTGAGTTTTTCTAGCATCTCCCTCTCCTTATAGCCCACACTCTCTAGTCCAGACAGCATCCCGGTAAACCTCTTCTGCATTTTCTCCAAAGCCTCCATATCCTTCCTGTAATGTGGCGACCAAAACTGAACCCAATACTGTAACTGTGCCCGAACCAAAGTCTTATAAATCTGCAACATGATATCTTGACTCTTGTACTCAATTTCGTGATCAATAAAGGCAAGCATTCCATACACTTTCTTTATCACTGTATCTACTTACATGGCCACTTTCAGGGAGCTATGGACTTGAACCCCAAGATCCCTTTGTACATCAATGCTGTTCAGAGTCCTGCCATTAACTGTATATTTTTCCTTAATATTTGATCTCGCAAAGTGCAGCACCTCACATTTGCCTGGTTTAAATCTTTCTGCCATTTCTCTCCCCATATCTGCAACTGATCTATATTTTGCTGTATCCTCTGACAACCTGCTACATTATCCATAACTCCACTGATCTTTGTATCATCTGAAAATTTCCTAACCCAACCATCATTTTCATCTACGTCAATTATATATATCACAAACAGGAGAGGTCCTTAGTGCAGAAGTTCCTTGCGGGTCACCACTAGTCACAGACCTTGCAGCCTGAAAAACACCCTTCCACCATTACCCTCTGCCTTCTGTAGGCAAACCAATTCTAAATCCACATGGCCAAGTCACCGCGGATCCCATGCATCGTAATATCATGAATGAGACTATCGTGAGGGACCTTGTCGAAAGCCTTACTAAAATCCACGTAGACAACATCCATTGTTCCACCCTTGATCGATCACCTTTGTCACCTAGAGAACAAAGAAGAACAAAGAATAATACAACACAGGAATAGGCCCTTCGGGCCTCCAAGCCTGCCTCAAAACATTTTGGCCTTCCATACTAAAACTGTCTTCATTCGCAGGATCTGTATCCCTCTATTCCCTTCCTATTCATGTATTCATCCAGATGCTTCTTGAATGCTGCTATTGTGTCTGCTTCCACCACATCCTCTGGCAGCACATTCCAGGCACTCACCGCCCTTTGTGTGAAAATCGTGCCTCGCACATCTCTTTTAAACGTCCTCCCTTTCCCTCGCACCTTGAATCTGTATCCCCCAGTAATTGACCTGTCCACCCTGTGGAAAAGCATCATACTTTCCACTCTATCCATGTCATTCACCTCCTCGAAAAATTCCATCAAGTCAGTAAGACATGACCTGCACTGCACAAAGCCATGCTGACTGTCCCTAATTAGGCCATGCTTTTCCAAATGTGCTTAAATCCTCTCCCTCAGAATTCTGTCCAATAACTTCCAAACCACTGATGTGAGACTCACTGGCCTGTAGTTTCCTGGATTATCCCTATTTCCCCTCTTGAACTGAGGAGAACAATATTAGCTACTTGCCAGTCCTCCAGGATCCCTCCAGTGGCTAGCGACGATACAAAGATCTTTGGCCAAGGCTCCAGTAATCTCCTGTCTTGCCTCTCTCAATTACCGAGAGTACATACTGTCAGGCCCTGGGGAGTTATCCACCTTAATGCTCTTCAAGACACACAACCCCCACCACTTCTTTCTTGATCTCTAAATGCCACAGCATATTAGCATGCTCCACACAAATCTCATTATCCTCTATATCCTTCTCCTGGGTGAATATCAATGCAAGTTATTCATTTAGTATCTCACCCACACTCAATGCCTCCAAGAACAAGTTCCCTCCTGTATCCTTAAGTGGTCCTACCTTTTCCCTCGTTATCCTTTTGTCCTTAATGTATGTATAGAATGCCTTGGGATTCTCTTCAACCCTACTTGCCAAGGTCACTTCATGGCCCCTTCTTGCTCTCCTAATTCCCTGCTTGAGTACTTTCCTGCTTTCCCTATATTCCTAAGGGCCCTGTCTAATTTTAGCTTCCCAAAACTTACATCTGCTTCTTTTCTCCTTTTGACTAAATTCATAACTTTTGACCTTACCTTGCTATCCTTATCCTTTCTTGTTACTGGAACATGCCAGTCTTGAACTTTTCCCCAGCAGGTCTTTAAACGGTTCCCACATGTCAAATATGGGCTTGTCTGATAACAGCTCCTCCTAATTAACATTACCTAGCTCCTGCCTAATACTGATGTAATTTACCCTCCTCCAATTTAGTACCTTCCCACAAGGTCCTGACTAATCCTTGTTCATAGCTATCTTAAAATTTAAGGGGTTGTGATCGCTGTTACCAAAGTGTTCTCCCACTGAAATGTCAGTCACCTGGCCAGGCTCATTAGCCAATACAAGGTCTAGAAAGGCCGCTCCTCCAGTTGGACTATCCATATACATTCTCAAGAAACCGTCTTGGATGCACTTAACAAATTCCACCCCATCTAAGCCTCTTGCTCTAAGGGAGTCCCAGTCAATGTTGGGGAAGTTAAAGTCATTCACTGTGACAACTCTGTTGTTATTGCATCTTTCCATAACCTGCCCACGTATTTGTCTATCAATGTCTCCGTAGCTGTTGGGAGACCTATCGTATAATCCAGTCAGAGCGATTGCACCCATCTTATTTTTGTGCGCTACCCATATTTCTGTTTCTGCCCCTCTGTTGATCATCCTCTGTCTCTGCCCCTCTGTATCTGCCACTCTGTTTCTCATTCTCAGTTTCTCATCCACAGTTTCTGCCCCACTGTTTTGCCCCCTCTCTTTCTCCTCCTGTGTTTCTCATTCTCTGTTTCTCATCCCGTTTCTCATCCTCCCAGTGGATGAGCCCTCCAGCATGTCGTCCCTGAGTGCAGATGTAGCATTCTCCCTGATTAGTAATGTAACTCCTCCACCTCTTTTACCTTGCTCTCTATCTCATCTAAAACAAAGAACATTGAGTAGCCAGTCCTGACCCCTCTCAACCAAGTCTCTGTAATGGCCACAATATCATAGGCCCATGTATTGATCCAGGCTCTAACCTTATCTGCCTTACTTTTAAAACTCCTTGCGTTGAAATAAGCACACTCCAGTCCATTAGTATCATCGTGTTCATCTATGTGTCTCTGCCTGTCCTTTCTTTCTGATTTAATGGTCCTAACATCTACTTCCCCCATCAATCCCTACATTTGCTGATCTGCTGCTCTCGTTCCCAGCCCCCTGCCACTCTAGTTTACATCATTCTGAGTAGCATTAGCAAACCTCCCTGCATGAATATTGGTTCCTCTCCAGTTTAGGTGCAGGCTGTCCCTCTTGTACAGGTCAGCCCTGCCCCAGAAGAGGTCCTAATGAATAAAGAACCCGGAATCCTGCCCCCCTGCACCACGCATTCATCTGACCTATCTTTCTATTCCTTCCCTCACTAGGACATGGCACTGGTAGTAACCCAGAGATTACTATTCTCGATGTCCTGCTTTTCAGCCACTTTCCTAACTCCCTGTACACATTCCACTGGAGCTCATCCCTCTTTCTGCCTATGTCCTTGGTACGAATGTGCACCACAACCCCTGGCTGCTCATCACCCCTCCTTAAGAATTCTGTACAACCGCTCAGAGACATCCTTGACCCTGGCACCAGGGAAGGCAGTATGCCATCCTGGAGTCTCAGGTGCGACCACTGAAATGCCTATCTGTGCCCTTAACGAGTGAGTCTCTGACCACTATCGCTTGCTTGGATCCTGCCCAATCCTTGTCGATTTTTGAACCAGTTGTGGTGCCACAGGCCTGGCACTATCTCCTGAGGGGCTACTCCCCCCACCAATAGTATCCAAAACAGTATACTGTCAGATGGGGAATACTCCTGTACTCCTGTATTATGTGCCTGCCTCTCCTGGCAGTCACCCATCTGCTTGGCTGAACCTCTGGTGAGACCACCTCCCGGTGGCTAGTGCCTATCACACTCTCTGCCCCCTGTATGCTCCTCAGTGTGTCCAGCTGCTGCTCCAACAAAACAAGGTTGTCGCTGAGGAGCTGCTGCTGGTCACATTTCCTGTAGACATGGTCGTCAGGGCCACTAGACTGCTCCCTGATTTTTTTTCTTTATTCATTCACAAGATGAAAGCATCACTGGTTAGGCAGCATTTATTGACCCATCCCTAATTGCCAAGAAGGCAGTTAAGAGTCAACCACATTGCTGTGGGTCTGGAGTCACATGTAGGCCAGACCAGGTAAGGGTGGCAGTTTCCTTCCCTAAAGGACATTAGTGAACCAGACAGGTTTTTCCCAACAGTTGGATTCAAGGTCATCATTAGATAGATTCTTAATTCCAGTTATTTATTGAATTCAAATTCCACCATCTGCTGTGGCAGGATTTGAACCTGGGACCCAGAACGTTATCTGGGTCTCTGCATTAACAGTCCAGCGATAATGCCACTAGGCCGTTGCCTCCCCTGATCTCCCACATCTGGGAGGGGGAGCACACACGCTGCCCTAACTGCCATTTCTGCCCCTTTACACAAAGAAAGTATAAGAATCTTACCGTTCCTCCACACTGAGTTCTTTCTCACTCTGTTGATCGGTCATGGTGACTGTGCTGACTTCTCCCAGAGGCTCAGCGAAGTCTCTCAGCGTCCTTTACTGGGTGCTGAATGTTTTTAAGGTGACGATAGATAGATTCTTGAAAAGTAAAAGCGTTAAGGATTGTGGTGAGCGGGTGGGTAAGTGGAGCTGAGTCCACGAAAAGATCAGCCATGATCTTACTGAACGGCAGACCAAGCTCATGGCCTACTCCTGCTCCTGTTTCCTATGTTCTTATGTTCCCCTCCAAGCCACACACCATCCCAACTTGGAACCGGATCACAGTTTTTTCTCTGTTGCTAGGTCAAAACCCTGGAGCTCCCTCTCTAACCGTGCTACGCTACATGATCTGCAGCAGTTCAAATCAGCAACTCACCACCATCTTCTCCAGGGCAATTGATGATGGGCAATAAATGCTGGCTTGGCCTAAGGCAGTCATATCCCATGTGAGCAAAACAAATTAGGGCTGCTGGCCAAAAAATTGTGAAGGAGGTAAGCTTTTAGGGATGTTTTGAAACGGGAAAGCGAGGGAGAGAGATTTAAGAAGGAAATTTCAGAGCTTAGGACCTTGACAAATTACAGCAAAGCCACCAATGGTAGGACAATTGAATTCAGAAATTCTCAAACTTTTGGCATAATATCTACATCTCAGAGTGTGTAATTCAAAGGCCTGGACTCATAATGATCCATAGATATGAATTTAAATCCACCACAGCAGCTGGGAAATTTAAATTCTGTTCATTAAATAAATCTAGTGTAAAATACTAGAGTAATGGTAACCGTGCCAAATGGTGGCAATGATGGACACCTAACAAATTAACACAAATCCTGTTCAGTTGGCAAATGTCTCTCGAGACAAGAATGTGCTGTCTTACCTGGATTGGCCTACATGTGACTCCAGGTCCACAAGATATGGTTGACCCTTAACAGCCCTCGAATTTAACCCGGCCAACCATTCAGTTGTGTTAAGCAACACTGCAAATCAGGAATAGGATTAAAACAAAACTGTTAAGTAAAGGATTAGGACCCTGAAGCAACCCAGTGGTGGGCACGTCACTGGGTATAAATACTACAGTGTGGGCGATGTTGGGGCTCTCAGGAAGAGACATGGACAATGCATGGACACGAGCACTTGAGGAAGATATAAAAGCAGCACTGCTGATGCTGGAAATCTGAAACAAATATGGAGAATGTTGAAGAAGCTAAGCAGGTCTGGCAGCATCTGTGGAGAGAGAAGCAGAGTTGACTTTTCGAGTCGGTAATGACTCTTCTTCAAAAATTGAAGGCAATGGCTTGAATCTTAAATGGTGTTTCTCTGATTGACAACAGATGACAAGTGGAGTCCGACATTGGTCTGTGCTGGGGTCTCAGCATTTTACAATTTTCATCAATGATTTCGATGATGGAAGAAATGGGATAGTGTTTTAATTTGCATTTGACACAAAGACAGGTAGGAAAGTGTGATGTGAAGAGCATGAAAGGAGGATGCAGATTGATTTGGAACGCATTGGAAAAGAATTGCAAATGGAATATAATCTGGGAAAATGTGGAGTTGTCATCTTCGGCAGAAAGAATAAAAAAGTGTCACTTAAATGGAAATAATTGCAGAATTCCAAAAGTGCAGGGAGATTTAGGTATTTTAGTGCATGAGTTGCAAAACTTTAGCATGCAGCTAAAGCAAATAATTAAGCAGGCTAATGCAATGTATCTTTTATTATCAGAGGAGTTAAAGATAAAGGTAAGGATGTAATGCCTCAGTTGTATAAGACATTGGGTATCTCAGACACTGCCTGCAGCTTTCATCTCCTTATTTGAAAAAGGATGTGAATAATTTGGAGGCAATTCAAAAGCAGAAGGAATGGATAGTTTCATGAGGAAAGGTTGGACACATGGGGCTTGTTTCCACTTGGGTTTAGAAGAGAGAGCAGCAACTCGAATGAAGTTTATAAGATCTGGAACATTCTTGACAAGATGAACATGGAAATCATATTTATTCTTGTGGGTGAGTTCAGGCCTAGGTAGTGCTGCTTTAAAATTAGGAGTTGTGGTGTTAGGACAGAAATGACTTTTTATTCTGTCATAAAATTCCTTGGAACTCCTTGCCTCAAAACTGGGCGAAGGAAGAGCCATTGAATATTGTCTTTTTAAGACAAAAGTAGATTGATTCTTGTTTGGCAATAGAATGTGAAGTGGATGGAATGTGCAATTCAAAACACTAACAGGTCAATCATGATCTTATTGAGTGGAGGAGCAAGTTCAAGGGGCTAAATGACCTACTTATCCACCTCATCTGTACATCCATAGGTTCGTGCCTATGTATTCTATAGTAAGAACTGAAGAAAATGGCTTTCCCTTTTTCCAATGTTGAGTTGGAGGAAACTTTTTCGCATTCAGTACTAGATATTCAGCCAGCAATGTAGTGAGTGAGTGAAAGTAGCCACGTTGGAGAAGTCATAGAGTCATAGAGCTGTACAGCATGGAAACAGATGCCTCGGTCCAACTCGTCTGTGCTGATCAGTTATCGTAAACTAATCTGTTCCCATTTGCCCAGCATTTGGCCCATATCCCTCTAAACCCTTCCTGTTCATATACCCATTCAGGTGCCTTTTAAATATTATACTTGTACCCATATCCACCACCTCCTCTGGCAGCTCATTCCACACATGCACCCCCCTCTGTGTGAAAAAGTTGCCCTTTAGGTCCCTTTTAAATCTTTCCTCTCTCACCTTAAACTTATGCCATCTAGTTTGGACTTCCTACTCTGGGGAAAAAATGTTGGCTATTCACCCTGTCCATGTCCCTCATTGTTTTATGAACTTCTATAAGCAATAAACTTCTATAAACTTCCTCAGCCTCTGACGTTCCAGGGAAAATAGCCCCAGCCTATACAGCCTCTCCCTAGACTTCAAACCTTCCAACCCCGGCAACATCCTTGGAAATCTTTTCTGAAGCCTTTCATGTTTCACAACATCTTTCCAATAGCTGGGAGATCAGAACTGAATGCCATATTGCAAAAGTGGCCTAAGCAATGTCTTGTCCAGCCACACATGACCTCCCAACTCCTACACTCACCAATAAATGATTTACGAACTAAATGTTAGCAGTGTACATGTGTCAAGTGACACTGTTACGCGACATTGTGGGAAAGAAAAACTGAAAGGACTGCGGATGCTGTAAATCACAAACAAAAACAGAAATTGCTGGAAAAGCTCAGTAGGTATGGCAGCATCTGTGAAGAAAAAAAATCAGAGCTAACATTTGGCATCCGGTGACCCTTCCGAAAAGAAGTAGGAGGCTTCCAAGGCTTGGGGGATACCAGTGGGCCGGAAGAAAAGTCATTGCCAGTGATTCTCTGGCTATAATGAGGTGAGAGCAGAACCTGATGAGTGTGGTCCCATCCAGCTGACCTTAACTGTCTATGTTTCAAATTAATTACATCATTTCAAATGAAATGTTCAACATTTGCTTGCTTAGTTTGATGCATATCCAATTTCATTTTCCTTTGGCAGCAGTTTCAAGATGTTGCTTTCTCTTTTTTTTTCTCGAAGGCATTTGGGACTTCCAATATCAGATTTTCAAGGCTCAACAATATTCTGTCAACAAAGATGAATGATATCACTGGAAAGTCATGATAAACATTTGTGGCTTAATAGCAAAAATGTGTCGGAGCTGAATGGACAACTACGCATAATGTACCTTTGATGATATATTGGTCTTCAGTTGACCTCATTTAAAGATTAATTTGAGAAATCAAGCAACTCTAAATCTTTTCTGTTGTCAAATCCGCGTCATGTTTAGGGCAGCGCTGCATTAAAGCCCAACAAGGCTGCTTAGTGTCTAACCACAATTGCGTACAGCTTTAGTGAGACCACACATGGCATACTATGTACAGATTACACCAGCTTACTTAATCATGGATATATTGTCTTAGAGGGAGCAGGCTGGAATGGTCCATTTCTGTTCCTGTGCCTTGTAATCTTAAGTTCTTAAACGTGAAGAAAGAATGAAATTAGACAGTGTGAAAGGAAGAAAGACAGAAAGGAATAAGAAGAGCCAGAAAGGAAGCAAAGGATAAAAATAAGGACAGAAATGGTAGGAAGAAACAGAGAGACAGAATGCAAGAAATACAGAGAAAGAAGAAGAGAAAAGAGAGAAGGAAAAAAAAATGAAGAAAATAACAAAGGAAGAGAGACAGAAGGAGACAAAAAAGAGTAAGAAACAACAGATAGAGTTTCTTTCCTTTCTTGGAGGAGAGGAGAGAGAGACAATGAAAGAAATACAGAGAAAGAAAGAGACAGAAATAAAGAGAGAAAAGAAAAGAGAGGAAAGGAAGAAAAAAATAAAAGAAGCAAAGAAACAAAGGTGAGAAAAAATAGGAATGATAAAGAGAGGAACATAGAACATAGAACATTACAGCGCAGTACAGGCCCTTCGGCCCTCGATGTTGTGCCGACCTGTGAAACCAATCTGAAGCCCATCTAACCTACACTATTCCATTATCATCCATATGTTTATCCAACGACCATTTAAATTCCCTTAAAGTTGGCGATTCTACTACTGTTGCAGGCAGGGCATTCCACACCCTTACTACTCCCTGAGTAAAGAATCTACCTCTGACATCTGTCCTATACCTATCACCCCTCAATTTAAAGCTATGTCCCCTCGTGCTAGCCGTCACCATCCGAGGAAAAAGGCTCTCACTGTCCACCCTATCTAATCCTCTGATCATCTTGGATCTCTCTATTAAGTCGCCTCTTAACCTTCTTCTCTCTGACGAAAACAGCCTCAAGGCCCTCAGCCTTTCCTCATAAGACCTTCCCTCCATACCAGGCAACATCCTGGTAAATCTCCTCTGCACCCTTTCCAATGTTTCCACATCCTTCCTATAATGCAGTGACCAGAACTGTACACAATACTCCAAGTGCGGCTGCACCAGAGTTTTGTACAGCTGCAACATGACGTCACGGCTCCGAAACTCAATCCCTCTACCAATAAAACCGAACACACCGTACGTCTTCTTAACAACCCTATCAACCTGGGTGGCAACTTTCAGGGATCTATGCGCGTGGATACCGAGATCTCTCTGCTCATCCACACTACCAAGAATCTTACCATTAGCCCAGTACTCTGTATTCCTGTTACTCCTTCCAAAGTGAATCACCTCACACTTTTCCGCATTAAACTTCATTTGCCACCTCTCAGCCCAGCTCTGCAGCTTATCTATGTCCCTTTGTAACCTGCAACATCCTTCCGCACTATCCACAACTCCACCGACTTTAGTGTCATCCGCAAATTTACTAACCCGTCCTTCTACGCCCTCATCCAGGTCATTTATAAAAATGACATGGAGCAGTGGCCCCAAAACAGATCCTTGCGGTACACCACTAGTAACTGAACTCCAGGATGAACATTTCCCATCAACCACCACCTTCTGTCTTCTTACAGCTAGCCAATTTAAGATCCAAACCGCCAAATCACCCTCAATCCCATGCCTCCGAATTTTCTGCAATAGCCTACCATGGGGAACCTTATCAAACACTTTATGGAAATCCATATACACCACATCTACCGCTTTACCCTCATCCACCTGTTTAGTCACCTTCACAAAGAAAGAGGAAGAAAAAGAAAGAAAAGTGTTTCAATTTCCAGCATCAGGAACATTTTCCTGTTTGTATTTGAGAAGGAGCTCTGCGCTGCTGGGTTAGTTCTAATAGTGTCATGATGGGGAACACAGTGTCACTGCAAGGATTCAGTGCACAGCCTGATGATCAGTCACTGTGATGGGCTAAAGTCAGTCCGACAGATTCTGTACACCACCAAACCTGGGGTCCCCCACATGCCACATTGCAGACAAGCATCCACCATCCACTGATGGAAGGAGCTTCCAAAAAATCCTTGGATGGCAAAAGTAATTTCGAAGAAATGCTCCCGACCCATTCTAGCACCTTGCCAGAGGATTTGTTCCAGCTGGTAACGTGGGCCAATCAAAAATAAAACAGAGGAACACTGAAACAGGTCAATGCTTCAAAAGAATCTGATTGGATAGAAGGGGTTACATTTGCTCATTGCAAAGGTACAAGATGTCTCATCTGTTATCTACGTGCCAGCAGCCACACTGCTCACCATATCAATGACTTATAGCACCCTCCCCAAACGGACAGATTTTTAATCAGTAAGGGTTAATCACCAAGGGTTAATGAGAAAAGGCAGGAAAGTGGACTTGAGGGTTATCAAATCACCCACAATCTCATCGAATGGCAGAGCAGACTCAATGGGCTGAATGGCCTACTTCTACTCTTCAGTCTTATGGCCTTATGTCAGTAAAGCTAATTCATTCATTCCAATTCATTCATTCATTCTTATGTTATTTTATTGAGGCAGAGCAATCCAGTTCAGAAGATTATCATTGTCGTAATCTCCAGAGATAAAAAGGTGATAGTCAAAGGTTAATTCAATAGTGGGAACCAAATATGATCTACAAGATGTGACGTTTTCAATGGAAACGAATTGGATGATCCAAAACATATCATTTTAACAACATTCTGATGGCACATCAGGCAATACTTATTTCAGTGATTTCTAATTTCCTGTTTTCGGGCCTCGTTTTTGTGGTTGGGCATTGTTCTGCTTTCAGCAAAACTGTTCTTAGACTTTAAAGAGCAAGCGTTACATTTCAACGATGAAGACCTTTCAACTCATTTTCTTTCACTCTTCCAAAATACCGGCTATTTTCCAGCTCTGAGCAGTTCCTGGCCTCAAACTACATTCCCAATCATTTATTCCCGCTGACAACCTTTGTCAAATGGAATTGTTCTTTACAATCCACTCACTCCAACTCCTGCCATCGTTTAAGTACATTATTTCACCCATTAAAACATCTCTATACATCTTTTCCCTGTGATGCCTTCTTAGAAAGATTTATTTGAGACATAACTTTTATAGCTATTTCTCACAGCCTTTTCCTCTGGTATCAGGGATCAGTGTTAATTCTCTTCATTTTGACAAAGTCAAACCAATCCTGACCTGTCTTCATGAATAAGCGTTTGCAGCATTTTCCTTTTGCAAAGTATTTGTTTTTAGCACTCTGGCAGCTGAGTAAAGAGGGTATTGGCTCAAGTCTATTAGTGATTTTGAGTGTATAATCCAAGGTGACATTTCATTGCAAATATGCTGCTACTTTGGAATGTTTTCCACGCAATGCTAGTCTCTGGCATTAAAAAAAAGGCACTTTTTCAATGAAGGGATGGGACTTCTTCTGCCATCTCTTTTGTTTATTCATTCACAGGGTGTGGACGTTTCTGATTGGGCCCCGATTTAATGCCAGTCCCTTGAAGAATTGGTGGTGAGCCATCTCCTTGAATTCTGCAGTCCATTTTGTGATGTATTTCCAAGTCAGGATGCTGAGTGGCTCAGAGAGGAACTGGCAGATGATGGTGCTCCCAAGTAGCTGCTGCCCTTGTCCTTCTAGATGGTGCTGGTCACGATCGAATTCCTGGAGGCTAACCAATGACAAGAAAGTGAACTGGACTCGCCATGCAAACACATTAGCTACAAGAACAGGTTAGAGGCTAGGAACACTGCAGCAAGTAACTCACTTCCTGACTCCCCACAGTCTCTTAACCATCTACAAGGCACAGGTTAGGAGTGTGATGGGATACTCCCCTGTTGCCTGGTTAGTGCAGCTCCAACAACACTTAAGAAGCGTGACACCACATAGCAATCTACCTGATTGGCACCACATCTACAGGTATCCACCCCCTCCACCGAGCGATGTTCAGTAGCAGCAATGTGTACCATCAGCAAAGCACAATGCAGAAATTCACCAAGGGTCTTCAGACAACACCTTCCAAACCCATGACCACTTACATCTAGAAGAACAAGGGCAGCAGATGCTTGGGAACAGTAGTATTTATATGTTCCCTTTCAAACCACTCATCATCCCGTCTTGGAAATATATCATCCTTCCTTCACTGGGTCAAAATCTTGGAGTTCCCTCCTTAACAGCAGTGTGGGTCTACCTATGGCACAAAGACTGCAGCAGTTCAAGGAGATTTATGAGGGACAGGCAATAAAAGTGCTGGCCTGGTAGTGACACTCACATCCCATGAGTATATACTAAACTAAAAATGGATATTATAGGTTGGATTCTGAATTCTGTCCTGATCAGCAGTTTAATCTCACTCAAACAATGTGTGACCTATGTGCTGAGAGTGTTTCTCTCAGACTTACTTTTAACTTGAAGATGTTAACAACCAGGAGGAAAGTGTGGGATGGCAGATAGGAATCAGGCCAGGCAGTATAACAAGCTGATATGTTGAGGTTGTGACATGCTTTGTTAGAGATCTCGCCCACATGGGATATGTATGAAAGCACTAATGACAGGACCTCACAAGAGGGAGAACTCAGCTGTTCATTCCGCACTTCGCAAAACTTTATATCCAAAACCAAAGGAGAAAGGAGCAGGAGAAGCAGAAAGGTGGAATGGTCGATGCGCTGCTTCGGATATTTCCTAAAAATCACACACTGATCGAGAAAGGCTATTTAACACGGCTGATAGAATTGATATCTGATGGGGCTGTGCTGTGGGGGACCCAAGTGCTGGTTATCAGTTCATAGCCTTATACAACTTCCCTTCCAGAATCAGCTGACTGATGAAGTGTAAAGCAAAATGTTGCGGAAGCATTCTGTCTTGGAGGGAATGTGAAAAGGCTAACCCTTTTTTTTTGAGGTGGGGTGCTGTTGAGGGGATTCACAAGTTTAACATTACAGGTGAGATGATCTGCTGTCTTCTGAAGCCTGACCGTCTCATTTTCTTTCTGTTAGAGACTGCTCTGCAATCCCGTTCTCTGGCGTTTATTTAGCACTGACTGGGTAACAACATAACCAGGAAAAACATTCCTCGACCACAGACCCCAATCTTGAAAATGTTCGTGCAAGCTGATGCTCAAACGGGAATTAATGTACAAGGAAAGAGTTAAATTTATACAGCACCTCTTGGGATTTCAGGATAAGGGTGACAGTGGTGTAGTGGCAAAGTCCCTGGACTAGTAACCTAATGAGGTTGATTCTTACCTGTCCTCTAAACTGGCTCAGGAATCCACTTGGTTCAAGGGTGGCTAGGGCCAAGCAACAAATGCTAGCCTTGCAAAAAAAAAGGCCATATCCCACACAAGAACGAAGAGGGAAAAAAGACAATGCAACTTACAGCCACAAAATGCCCCTTTTGAAGTGTGGTCACTGTTGTAATGAAGGAAACACAGTTGCCCACTTGTACTCCGCAAGCTGCCAAAATCAACGAATTCTCGTATGATTTTGAACTGAGAGATCAGGGATTCGTTTCCCCGGGGTAGGGGAGTCTAAAACTAGAAGGCATAGATTTAAGATGGGAGGGGAGAGATACAAAAGGGTCCAGAGGGGTAATTTCTTTCACATAGAGGATGATGAGTGCCTGGAACAGGCTGCCAGATGAAGTGGTGGGGGGGGGCAAGTAAAATTTTGTCATCTAAGAAACATTTGTACAGATGCATGGATGGAATAGGTATGGAGGGATATGGACCAAATGCAGGCAGATGGGACTGGTTTTATTGCGAAAGCTGGGCAGCATGGACAAGTTGGGCCAAAGGGCCTGTGACACTATGACTCCTTTGACCTCCTTTAAGTAGTGCCTTTGACAGCCACAACAGAGATGGCAGACAGGACGTCACATGAAAGATGCCACTTCCAACCAATGTAGCATTGCTTCGGCATTGCACTGGATAATCAGCTTGATTTATAGATATTTTTAATCAATCTGTTCAGATGTGGTATAACACACCTCTGGAGCAGCTGGGACTTGAACCCAGGCCTCCTGGTCCAGAGCAGGGACATTACCAATGTACTCAGCTTTTTGGAGAGAGACTTACAGATATAAAGTGTGGCTACTAGACTCTGAGCTGAGGAGCTGTCGGTTTATGAGTTTTCCAGCTCTGAGCCACTCAGATCTCTATCCACGTACTCCCCTTCCATCCTTATCCCCGTTTCCATTAACAGCG
>JAHRHZ010000064.1:15811242-15930749 GCA_024137785.1 Ginglymostoma cirratum
GTGTTGGTGAATTGGATGAACTGTTCGAGCTCCTCGTGGGAGCACGAGGCGGCGCCGATGCAGTCATCAATGTAACGGAGGAAGAGGTGGGGTTTAGGGCCAGTGTAGGTACGGAAGAGGGATTGTTCCACATAACCTACGAAGAGGCAGGCATAGCTTGGACCCATGCGGGTACCCATGGCCACACCCTTTGTTTGTAGGAAGTGGGAGGAATTGAAAGAAAAGTTGTTGAGGGTGAGGACGAGTTCGGCTAGGCGGATGAGGGTGTCGGTGGAGGGGGATTGGTCCGTTCTGCGGGACAGGAAGAAGCGGAGGGCCTTTAGGCCATCAGCATGGGGAATACAGGTGTATAGGGACTGGACGTCCATAGTAAAAATGAGGCGTTGGGGACCTGGGAATTGGAAGTTCTGGAGGAGGTGGAGGGCGTGGGTGGTGTCATGGACGTAGGTAGGGAGTTCCTGGACCAAGGGGGTGAAAATGGAGTCTACGTAGGTGGAGATGAGTTCGGTGGGGCAGGAGCAGGTGGAGACAATGGGTCGACCAGGGCATTCAGGTTTGTGGATTTTGGGGAGGAGATAGAAGCGGACGGTGCGGGGTTGGGGAACGATGAGGTTGGAGGCGGTGGGTGGGAGGTCACCTGAGGTGATGAGGTTGTGGATGGTTTGGGAGATGATGGTTTGGTGCTCGGGGGTGGGGTCATGATCCAGGGGGCGGTAGGAGGAGGTGTCAGAGAGTTGGCGCCTGGCCTCAGCAACCTCCCTACCCCCCTACCTACACTCACCTTTACTGGCTCCATCCCCGCCTCTTCGACTTGTCTGCCTCCTCTCCACCTATCCTCTCCTCTATCCATCCTCTATCCACCTCCCCCTCTCTCCCTATTTATTTCAGAACCCTCTTCCCCTCCCCCATTTCTGATGAAGGGTTTCGGCCCGAAACGTCAAGTTTTCCTGCTCCTATGATGCTGCTTGACCTGCTGTGTTCATCCAGCCCCATGCTTGTTATCTCGGATTCTCCAGCATCTGCAGTACCTTTTATCTCTTATTTCTGGTCCATCTTTGTCTTTTTCCATGACTACCTTAAATCTTACTGAGCTATGGTCACAGTCACTGAAATACCTGTTGCTGACACTTCTACCACGTGTTTGGTTTCATTTCCTAAAGTTAGATCCTGTGATGCCCCCTTTCTTGACATTTGGCATCAGCAGTAACCCAGGGATTACAAACTTTGAGGTCCTGCTTTTCATTCTCCTACCTAGTTCCCCAAATTTTTGTTGCAGGTCATAATCCTAATGTAGGTTCTATGTATATTGCTGATCCCAACAATCGATCTCTGACTGAAAACAACAAATGCTGGAGATCACAGTGGGTCAGACAGCATCCATTGAGAGAAAGCAAGCTAACTTTTCGAGTCTAGATGACTCTTCATCAGAGCTGAGTACAGTACAGATTCAGTACATTCCAGCATCTGCAGTAACTTGTTCCTACGATCGATTTCTGACTGTTTGCTCTCCCACTTCAGAATGGCCTGCACCTGTTCAATGACATCCTCGTCCCTGGCCTCAGGGAGGCAACACACCATCCTGGCATCGCATCTGAAGCAACAGAAATGCCTGTCTGTATCCCTCTTACCTTAATTGCTCTCTCGTCTGTCTGTCTGCTCCCCCGGTTGTGGAGCTGGGCTCTAACTGCACTCCCCAGAAGAACTGTCACTCAGACTGGTTTCCAACACAGAAAACCGGTTCTGGAGGTAATTGTACTCTGGAGCCTTCCAGATTTCCTGCCCATCTCTCTTCTTCTGACTGATGATCACCCAATTCCTTCCCAAACTGTATTTCCTTAAGCTGTGGGGTGACCATGTCTAAAAACACACTATCCATGTATCATTCAGCCTTGTAGATGCACTGCTGTATCACTAGCCAATACTCAAGTACCAAAACTTGGTGCTCAAGCTGATCAAACCAGTGGCACTTCCTGCAGATGTGGTCAACCAGACTGCAAGGAGCATCTAAGATTTCCCACATGCAGCAGGCCTACAATACATGGGACTGAGCTTCCCTGCTATACCTGTAGTTAAAGCAACAACTCTCCACTAAAACAAACCAAGTAGAAAATTAATTAACACTTCTTTTAAGAAACAAGGAAATCTAGAATGCAGTTTCTTTCCTTAACGCAGTTTTCAAGTGGACAAAAAAAAAAACTACCCACTACCTACCATGAGTTCATTGCTTTTCACTGATGCACCTTCATCAGCCTTTCAAATTCTGGCAGGATTCCTGTTGGGTTTCAGCTGCTGCTCTGACTGAGCTTGATCTGGGCCATGTCTCTCAAGCTTTTATAGGGAACTTTCGCTGCCACTATTACCTTAGGGTTGCTCTGCTCCATTGCAGCTCTGACTGGCTCCTCTTCGAGTCAGACTTGTCTATAGACTAGAAAGTTCTTAACATTGTCTGTGTCCTGAGTTCCACTCAGGTCCACCCTCTCAATTTGATTTACAGTGACCCTGAATGACTTTCCTTCTCAGGTGCACAGCCACTCCAAAGTTCCACTGAGGTTCTGCGCATGTCAATGTCTTGATGGAGTGCCTTCTGATTTCAGAAGTCGATGCAATACATGGACCTTGGAGATCTATGCACTGAAAACTAAATTGGATGGAATATTGATTCTGATGACTGCATCCTTCTCCCAGTCTTTCACAGTCATTCTGACTTGCTGCACCCTCCTCTCAATCTGCCTCACAATGATTCTGACTTGCTGCACAGCCTTCTCAGTCCCTCAGTCTTCTCACCGATACCTCACACTCACTTTATCTCTGCCACTGTACATAACTTCCACCGAGCCTCATGCTATAACATTCTCCCTCACTCTACCACCCATCCCAACCCCCAACACCACTAACCCTGCATGCCTTCCGCACTGCCTACTCCTTGGCTGGGGACAATTCCCTATGTGCACCAAAAATAAAGCTGTGCCACCCAATTTCATCTCTTTTAATACCTTCCTCTTTCTCTCATCCCAGGAGAAAAACAGGCCAATTGGGTGGAAAGACTCTAGGCAAGTGATATGCAGCCCGTCATTCAGCTCTTTATCCCTTACATGGAGGGGATCCTGACCCTGATCCCCCAGGCAAGGCCTGGAATGGTACCAGAAGCTGCTCTTCTGTGTTAGGAAACATCAAGAAAAAGCTATCACTTTGTAGCTTGACTGAGTCATAGAGGTCTACAGCACAGAAACAATGCTCATTGAGCCGGTGCCAGTGAAAGACAACCACCTAACTATTCTAATCCCAATTTCCAGCTCTTGGTCCATAGCCTTGTATGCTTTGGGATTGCAAGTACACATCTAAATACTTTTTAAATGTCATGAGGGTTTCTGCCTCTACCACGCTTACAGGCGTGAGTTGCAGATTCCCACCACTTCTTCGGTGAAAAGATTTTTCCTCACATCCCCTCTAAATCTTACCTTAAAGCTATCACCCTGGTCATTTGATTCCTCCAAGGGGAAAAATTTTCTTCTCATTAACCGTGTCTATGCCCCTCACTTCTGTCTCGTACCCCTGCTGCCGATAGGACATGCTTCCCGCTTTACACTAGACTATTGTACGTAATACAGTAGTACATGAACTTGATATCTCTGCCTGAAGTGTCAAAGCACAAAAGGCACTGCAAGGCAAGGATGCAGTGAGCATCTAAGTAAGCTGAGTGCGAGAGTGCTATAACAGCAAGTGAACAGGCCAGGGATGTAGGCTTGGTCTACATTATGAGCTGGATGCATGTCATTGAGCACAATGAGTCCGTGCAGCAGCATTACAACGATAGTTGCTGGTTCAGCCCAAGGTGCTGCATTGAAATACTGAAGTGTACTTTAAGTAGATCAAAGATGTGGCATGAGCGTTCTTAGAAGCTGACACATATCAGATACCAATATCCATGGATGTCAGGTATATGTGGCCAGTGATCATGTCGCGTGTTCTGAGATGTTTGTGCCTGGTGTTCAACATGGAGGTCCTTTGGAGCAGCAGCAAACTGAAGTCACCAGATACCTACTTTGACTTCCATGTCTAAAATTCACAATATCCAGTTGTTTTGGTGCATTTGGTAAGATAGGAAGCTGAATATTAATGAGAGTGATGGGCAGTTAATAAGGTCATTAACAACCAGTAAATCCCTTTATTAGACTACTTGCTGCTGCCTAGCAAGAAATTTGCCTTGATGCCTGGGAGATATGTGAAAGATGCAGAGTGTTGCTCCCGTTATTGTCATAGGCCCTGTTATATTCTCAAATGATTCTGGCACAAACCCCATCATAGTCCCTGTTGTTCAACCCAAGGTTGAAGTTCAGGTTGTCAGTACTCTGAAGAATTTAGTGTGGTTGCATGTCTGCACAGGATGGCTTCTTTCAAAGATAGCGCATTAGTATAAAAATGACTTTTTGGTCCTGTTAGACTAACAGAATGCTAGAGCTGCGTTTTCCAAACAGTGACAACCTCATGCAGATTGCCACAGCAAGCCTTTTTTTAAAACACAAGGAGGGAGCGCCACATTTCTGAGATGACATTCTAATCAGTGCTCCCTTGGAAATGCGAAGCAGTGTTTCCAATCTGGTAGTTCTTTCATCATGCAGAACTGCTGGGAGAAAGGAAGCCTTTCCCAGCAGTCACTTGCCGTATTCTGAAATTTAAAGGCACAGTCACAGACAGCCACTTTGACGGCTGCTGTCAAATACATAAGGTAAATGTGAGGTTAGGTGTTGGAAGGGTAGGGTATTGAGAGGGTAAGGAGCTAAGGAGCCAGCTGGATTAGGTTCCTGCTGGGCAGCATATCATCTGTATTGGGGTTAGGGTTCCAGCTGTAGGGTTCCAGACAGGTAGGTGGCCATGTGCCAGGTAAGTAGGGTGCCTAGTGTAGGGGGCCAGTGTGCAGATAAGAAGGGGTGCAAGTTATTTGGGGCTTTGGTCCCAGCTTAGTAGGGTGCCGGGAAGGGGGCAAGGTAGTGTGTCAGATTGGCCAGATGCCAAGTGGGAAAGAGATAAGGTGCCAAGTGGGTTTGATACCATGGTGTAAGGCAGGAAGTGTTTAGTAGTGCAATGTGAAAAATGGGGTTTAGCAGGGGGCAAGGAAATTGTTGGGTCCAGGGTGGGAGTGAAGCCTGGTAGTGGGTATGGGAGGGGGCAGGGGAGTCGGGTCTGGATCAGTCTAGCAAAAATCGTTAGGATCTGGTGTGTTGAGGGTTGGCTTAGGTCATGTCAGGTCAAACAGGAGCAGGTGTTGAGGGGCCAGTGGTGAGAATTTGGTCAGGTCTTGATCAGTCTAGCAGGGCAGGTCCAACAGTAGGAGGATTCGGGAGTGATGCAGGGTAAGTTGCCTGGGTGTCCATTGGTAGAGGGAGGGGTGTCAGATCCAGTCGTGAAGGATGAGTGGGTTAGGTGGGATGGGGTCCGTGGCAGGTGTGTTGGGTCAGGGTCACCTCAGTGAGGCTGAGATGGATCTAGCAACAAGAGGAGGGACTCAGATCCTGCAGGATTGTCAGGTCAGGTCAGGGTCTTGGTGGGCGTGGGGGGGAGGTGTTGGTGTGGGGTGCAAGTGGTTCGGGGGAGGTGTAGTTGGGGAATATGACATGGGTTAAATATTTACTCAGGAGTTAGACTATGTATTTAATACTTTATTGGCACCTCATTCAATCCCTCCACGAACTGTGCTCAATAGCAGCAGTGTGTACCATCTACAAGGTTCTTTAGCACTTTCCAAGTCTATAGCCACAACCAGCTAGAAAGGCAAGGGCAGCAGACACTTGAAAACATGACCACTCACAAGGTCTTCTCATAGCTCATCATCACCTTCTCAAGGGCAAGTAGGGGTGGGTAATAAATGCTGACCTAGCCAGTGAAGCCCACATCCAATGACTAACTTTTAAAAAGTCACTCACTGTCCTGTCCTGGAAATTTATCATAGTTCGTTCAGTGTCTCAGTCTAAATCCTGGAACACCCCCTCCTAACAATACTAGAGTTGTACCTACCAGAGTGATTTAAGGAGGCAGCTCACAACCACCTTCTAAAGCACAATTAGGTTAGGGCAATATATTCTAACCTAGCCAGTGGCACACTCAGTCCAGGAACAAAAGTAAATCGCGTGCCTTCCACTAGTGACTCCCAGATGTGATAATAAATGTTTAAAGTCTTCATATCATGCTTTCAAGCATTTGCTTTGGGCATCCTCAGGTATCTGGTTCTGGTCACCCTTCCGTACAATAAGTCCTTCAGTATGTGACTATCTTCCATTCTACTGATGAGTTCAAACCTACCAGGCTGCCTTTCCTTGATGTCAAATTGTTAAACCTAACACTAATGCAGCAGTTATATCTTTATATCACAGCAATAAAGTTGCTAATTTTGAAAACATTTTGACTGGGGCAGCAACGTGGAATCCTGCCTTGTTAACTATTAACTGATGTTGTAGCTGCTTACATTGTATAACATGATGCCTGTAAGTGGTCAATTAAATTTCAGAAACAAATCACTTTCAACTCGTGAAGCAAATTTGGAATAGTTATTGCATTGTCAGAGATGCTACCTTGATGAGACGCAAACCTAATAGCCCAGTTGCTTTTTCAGACACGAATAAATCCCTTGGCAGTGCTTGAAAAGTTGGGAACTGTCCTGTCCAATAATAATAAAAGTTGTTCTGTCATTTAGGTCTTCTGCTGTTTCAAAACCTTGCTGTGAGCAAACTGTCAACAAAAGAACAAGATTACATTTCAAAGTAATTAATCATTCATTAACTGCTTTAATCCTGGCAGACCTTAACAGAACTACACATAGTTAATCAACTATGTGGGAGGTAACTTTTGCAACATTAATTCTGAAATTTTATGAGGCTCAGATGTACAAGATGTGTGTTTATAAATTAGAATTAATTGCAGCTCTTTATCTAACACTTTACAGTGCCTGTGCTGCTATTACTTTATTTGACTTCCAGAACAAATTCTCAACAATCAAATGAACACTTTTACATGAACATATTCCTGAGATTTATTTTTATTTGTTCGTGAGATGTAGGTGTCATTGGCTAGGGTAATGCTTATTACCCAACCTTAATTGCCCTGGAGAAATTGATGGTTACCAGTCTTCTTGAACTGCTGCAGTCCTTGGAGTGTATGTACACTCACAGTGCTGTGTAATAAGTTAGCTCCAGGATTTTGACCAAGTGACTGCAGAAACAGTAATATGGTTCCAAGTGAAGGTGGTGTGATGCTTAGAGGGTAATGTGAAGGTGATTTTGTTCCCATGTAACTAATACCCTTGACCTTCTAGATGATAGAGGTTGTGGGTTGTAAAAATAATGTTGAAGAAGTTTTGATGAGTTATTCCAGTGCATCCTGTTCATGGCATAAACTGCTGCCAATGTGCGATGGTAGAAAAGGAAGTGAATGTTGAAGCTAGTGGGTGAGTTGTCAATCAAGCAGGCTGCTAAATGAGTTGAACATCTTGAGTGTTTTGAAGGTGCACTGACCCAGGCAAGTGGAGAGTGTGGGTATCCATTTGACACAGAAATTAGTTAGATGTGGAGAGCCTATATAGGTATATGACCGACTGAGAGGTTGCTGTAACGCTTGGTTTGAGCTTTAAGGGTTAAGGCAAAACATAATGAATGTAAGCTTAATTCATAGCTGCACAGACATAAATGAGCCATTTAGCTACAAAGATACATAACCACAATGATGTATGTAAAAGTAGAAACTCTCTAACATCACAAATAGATTATTGCTGTAAATAGAAACCTGTTTGTATTTTCAAGGAAACATGATCACTGGTCATGGGCACAATGGAAGTGTGATTACCTTCACCACACAAAGCATTTGTCTTAACTAGGGACTGATCCAGCCTTCAAATGAGTCATCAATACTGTAATTGTCTCATACTATTATGGTCACGTGACAAACGGTAAACAGCAAACTGTACAAGAATATAGAGAAACCTTCATTAATTGAATGGTCTCTCCTGAGCTGTATCCCCATATGTATAAGGTAGCTAAAGTTTTTCCTTTGATTAGCCTCTAACTGTCTGTGTCAAGTGTCTATTGAAACACCGCAGCAGTGTATTTCTTTACACTCTTAACTTGAGAGATGGTGAGACAGGAAGTGAGTTACCACAGAATTCTTGCCTCCATTGAGCTCTTGGAGCCAGAATATTTATATGGCTGGTCCAGTTCAGTTTCTGCTGAATGGTAATTCTCAGAGTGTTGACAGTGGGGGAATCAGTGATGGTACTGTTACCGAATATCAATTGGAAATGGTTAGATTTTATTTTGTTGCAAACTGTCACTGCCTGGCACTGTGTGACAAGAACATTACTCGTAACTTGTGAGCATAAGCCTTAATGTTATCTAGGTCTTGCCATATTTGGACACAACTACTTTAGTATCTGAGGGATTTCAAATAATGCTCAACACTGAGTAATCATCAGGAAACATCCCTACTTAGCACCTTATCATGCATGGTAGAGCATTGATGAAAAAGCTGAAGGTGATTAGGCCTAGGATACTACCTGAGGTTCTCCTACACTGATGTCCTTGGTCTAAGAAGACTAACTTCTAATAACCACAACTACTTTTCCTTTGCTAGGTATGATTCCAAGCAGCAGAGAATTTTCCCCAATTCCCGACTCCAGTTTTGCTAAGGCTTCTTGATACCATACTGAGTCAAACGCTGTCTTGATGTCAAAAGCAGTCATTCCTACCTCACTCCTGCAATTTCACACCTCTGTCCATGTTTGAACCAAGGCTGTAATGAGGTCAGATGTGTTGCCCTGCTGGAATCCAAACTGTGCACCAACAAGTAGGTTGTTCCTTTGCAAGTGCCACTTGATTGCACCTCAACTACACTTTCAATCACTTTCCTGATGATCGAATGTAGAGTGATATAGAAGTAACTGAGGATAACTCTTAAAAACTAATGACAGAATGTTTGTGTCACACCTACAGCTTGTGAATTTGTAACATAAAGTAGCACTCAGCAGCCTGAATCACAAAGTTCTGGGTTCAAGTTCCCACTCACAACTTTGCACAAAGATCAAAATTGACACTCCACTGCAACACTGTGAAAGGGCTGCATTATCAAAGGATATTTAATTGAGACCGGTCATCTGTTGCTGCTGGACATAAAAGATTCTGGTGCATTATTTTAAACAGCAAAATGACAACTGTAGTGCTCAAGCCAACATTTGTACCTCGATCAATATTGTAAAAAAATTACAGAATCACAGAACTGTTACGGTGCAGAAGAACATTTGGAGAGCCAGTGTAGGCATTGAGCCAAATTAGAATGATGACTTAATGTCATTCTCCTTCCTTTTCTCTCTATCTTTTTACATTGTTTCTCTTCAAATAATTATCCAATACTCTTTTGAATGCCTCAAATGAATCTATCTACACCACACTTTCAGCAGTATTCCACATCTTAACTCTTTGCTGTGTGAAAATGTTTTTACTCAAATCATATTTACTTCTTTTGCAAATGACTTGAAATGGTGTCTTCTCATTGCTGATCCTTTACAAATGAGAATAGCTTTTCCCTGTGTACTCAATCCAGACCCTTGATCAATTTAAAAACTTCAATCAATTCTCCTCTTAGCCTTCTCTGCTCCAAGGAAATCTTTATATGGGGAAAGAACAAGAACTACCAAAACAAAGGTCACAAAATCCTGAAATGTGGAATATGCTTAAAGATTACAACTGAAAAATGTTTGCAAACTAAAAACATAACTCCACTGTAATATTAAATCTCATGTTTACTAATGAGAGCCTTCTGTTCACAAGTCAGTCCACAGTGACCACTGGTTCTGGTAAGCTTTTCACAAGTTCCTGATTATGTTTACTTCACTAGTTTTGTCTATATGATACAGTTTATTCTACAAAGGAAGAGAAAGATTGCAATTAATTTTTAACTGTTTGACATCTTCCCCCCCGCCCCCCCCTACCCTACCCAAAATCTTCAATAAAACATTTTCTAAACTTCCTTTTCAGCTTTGAACAGAGATTTTGAAATCCAGAAAGGTCAAAATACTGGAAACAGTGTAAGGATGCATGAAAAGAAAACTGGAGTGTGACAGGGAGGAACAAAAAGTTTAACAAAGATTGTATATCAGTAAATGAGGTCATTTTAGAAATCAGATAAAAGAATAAATTAACGGATCTTTGTTTGAATGCATGAAACATTTGCAACAAAATGAATTAATGGCACAAGTAGAGTTAAGCGATATGTACCGAATCGTCGTTACAGAGACAGTTACAAAGTGATTAAGGATAACAAGTAACTATTTCACAGTCCACAATACTTCAGAGAGAAAGGCAAAATGGCAAAGGAGAAGAGGTAATAAAAGATGATATAAAGGCATAATCAGGAAGGATGTGGCCTTGAAAGATCATTAAGTAGAATGAGTATGATTCATAATGCTAAGTGAAAAAGTATTTAGAAAACCAAATTACTAGAAATTAGGAATAGCAAGAGCCAGAAACCACTGGTGGCAGTAGAGATCCTTTTTAGTAATTATAATGTTGGGCAGAGCACTAAACAAAAATTATTGGAGCTTGGAACAAAAGCAATGTGATAATTGCAGGGGATTTCGATCTTCTATTGTGAATTTATAGAAAATTTCTCAGAGCACATATAACTAACTACAGATGATACCATATTTGATCTTCGATTAATTGGTAACGTTATAGCAAAAAAAACCCTCTAGGAAATAGTGAACCTAATACCATTGAATTCCATGTTAAGTTTGAAAGTGGCATGCTCCAAATACAAACAACAATCAAACTTTAACAAAGCCAATTACAAGCATAGGAGGAGAACTGACTAAGGTGAGTTTGGTATATAGATTAAAAGGTATGCCTAAAAATGAACAGTGGGAAACATTTAATTTAACACTTCAATATGTTCAAAAATTACATTCCATTGGGAAAAAAGTTATGATTCAGCAAAAAAGACTCGTGGCTCACTTCTAATTAGAAGGTTAAGGGTGTTAGATCAAAAGAGCAGACTCATAATATAACACAATAAAAGTCTAAGGACAGGGAGACTTTTAGAAACCATCAAAAAGGCTACACTGAACTGAAGTTTGTGTTTATCTTTACAGCAGAAGACACAAGTTTAGTTTCAAAAATGGATGGCAACCTGCAGGCTAAAGAGAAAATAAGGAAATTAATATCACAGAAAAGTTACTGAAAAAACTTAAGAGCTTAAATCCAACAAGTCGCTGGGACCCAAGGGCCTAAAAAAACTCAGATAGCTGCAGAGATGGTGGATGCACTAGCCACAATTATGCAAAATTCCACATATTCAAGAATCGTCCCATCAAATTGAAATATCGCAAATTTTATACTGTTTTTCAAGAAAGGAGGTTGAGAAAAACCAGGGAATTATGGGCCTATTAGCCAAACATCAATTGATGGGAAAATGCAAGAATCTATTATCAAGGAAGTCTTGAAAATGCACTTAGAAAATCATAGGATTATTAGAATATGTCAGCATAGTTTTACTAAAGGAAAATCGTGTTTGACAAACCTAAATTGGAATTCTGAAGATGTAACTAGCAACATAGATAAAGGGGAACCCATAGATGTATACACGAGCAGTTCTAAAAGGCATTTAGTAAGGTGCTATGCAAAAGGTTAATAGGTAAAGAGAGATCTCATGGAGTTGGAGGTAATATATCAGTATGAATGGGGTTTGGTTGACAGATGAAAAGCAGATATCCGGCATAAATAGAGCACTTTTAACTTGGCAAGCAGTGACTAATGGGTGTCACAATGGTCAGTGCTGGGGTGTCAGCAATTTATAATTTATAAACATTAATGACTTATTTGAAAAGACGAAGAACAAACTATCTACGTCTGATGATACAAAGCTAGTTGGAAAGGTAAGCTGTGGGGTGAATACAAAGAAGCAGCAAAAAGAGATAAACAAGTTAAGTGAGTGGGCACAAGATGATAAACGGTTTATAATGTACAGAAGTGTGAAATTATTCACTTTGGTCACAGAAAAATTGAACTTTCAAAATGAGAAGCCTGTAAGTAATTAAGTGCAAAAATACTTGGGTGTGCTCGTGCAAGGTACGTCGAAATGCAAATACAGCAGGAATTCGGAAGACAAATTGCATGTTGGCCTTTGTTGCAAGGGGATTGGCATCTTTCAATTATCGTACCAGGTGGGGCCACAACCACTATGTGCAGTTTTGGTCTCTATATTTAAGAAAAGATATAATCTGAAGGCAGAACAATAAAGGTTCATTAAATTAATCTCTGGGATGAAGAGGTTGTCCTTTAATGAGCAAACTGGCATCTTATCTCTCTGGAGTTTAGAAGAATAAAAGGAAATCTCATTACAAAGTACAAGATACTGAAGGGGCTGTATAGGGTAGATATTCCATATATTGTTTCCATCGGTCAGGGAATCTACAACTCAAAAGAACAGACTGAGATAAAGGGGAGTGTCTTTCAGGACTAGGACGAGGACGAGGAGAAATTTCATCATAAGAGTAGTGAATCATTGGAATCCTCCACCCCAAAGTGTTGTGGATACTCCCTTGTTAAATACATTTAAGGCTGGGACAGACAGATTTTTGGTACCTCAGAGAACCTAGGTACATGGGGGAGTGTGCAGGAAAGTGCAACTGAAGCTGAAGATCAGCCATAGACATACTGAGTGAAGGAACAGGCTCAATGGGCCATATGGTCTACTCCTGATCCTATTTTTTGTGTGTGAACTGATTGAAGGGTGTTCTTTCAAACTATCAAGAACATCATCTTGATTTCTTAAGTATTAAAACACTGGATTAAGCAGAGTTCCCAGAGCTACTATATCTGTTGTTGAATAGACAGGACAAATTTTGAAACAAAATGCTGCTTGGGTTATCTATTTCTGTTAATTTGCAATAGAATCAGTCATACAGCACAGAAATGACCCTTGGATCCAAATAATCCATGCCAACCACAGTCTCGAATTAAACTAGTCCCACCTGCCTGCACTTGGCCCATATCCTTTCAAACATTTCTTATTCATATACTTATCCAAATGTCTTTTAAACATTGTAACTAGTTGACAAACAATTTGGCTTAGTTGACAACAGTCTTCACCAGAATCTCAAAACATGGGGATGGCACTCAGTCAAATGTTTTACAAATAACAACCAATCTGTAACTCTAAATAAAAAAAAAAATCACCACATGAGGCACCCTCAGGCTCAGGTGATGCCTGAAGCTGCATTGTCTGTCACCAGAGCTGGGCTGGGCAGAGCTGTCCTGGCTCAGAGTGCTTCCCTGAGCACTGCATACTCTGCACTCACCAATAAATGACACCCAACAACATTCGTTTTTAACATAGAGAGAGTGTGGAGTCAGCAGCTTCAGAAAGATCATGAGATCACATGGGGACAACAGCTACATAAAGAGATTAGCGTATGAGCCAAAGAAGGGCAGCTGTGGTGGGAGATAAAAACCAGGAGGGAGCCCCTTTAACCTGCTTCAACTTGTCACAGCTACATCACAGGAAAACAGATGGGTAATTGGTGGGTATTTCTTTTGTGCCTATCTTGATTAGCCAAGTGGTTTAAATCAGGCGTTACTGCAGCAGATGAGTTGTTAAAAAATTGACTTTTAAAACCTTCAACGTGCAAACGAATTAATGAAATAGAATAGTGACAGAATGGCAGGCAGTGCATTGCTGTTGTAGTATTTGGGATCCAGTGGATGCTGGTGTGATTTATGATGATATGTACAGCAAACGTTGCCTGGTGAAGGAAATTCAGCTCAGAAGTGATGAGCCAGAATCCGGGTTGCAGACATTGTAACAGATCAGAGAGGGGAAGGTACATGGACACTGTTTCAGGATGTAGTCACAACCTTTAGATTAATTACACCAAATTTCACCTGTGGTCAGAGACAGAAGGGACTGACTATGAGTGAGTTAGGTATTTACCCTTGGAGAAGCCTCAGTCAATGTCCTTGTCCAATAGGCACTAGATTCTTGTTCCCAGTGTAGACAAGGGTGCAGACTACAGGGAGGATAAGTGAACTGATCACAGCACCATAGTCCAGACAGCCAGTCAAGTGGGAGAGAAAAGAAACACAAAAGTTGTAATACAGAATAGCATAGTTAGGGGAATAGATGCTGTTCTCGGCAACAAAGACAAGGTGACCCGAAAACATGCTGCCTGCCTGGTGTCAAGATTCAGGACATTTATTCTGGGCTGGAGGGGAAATTGGAGGGGGAGGGGGAGGGGGAGGGGGAGGATCCAGTTGTCATGGTTCATGTAGTTACCAATGACATAAATAGGTCTAGGAAAGAGGTTCTACTAAGGAATCACTTGCAGTCCAAGGCTAAATTAAAAAAGCAGAATTACGAAAGGTAGTAATCTCCAGATTACTATCTGAGGCACATGCAAATTTGTACAGAGTAAATAAGATAAGAGAGGTAAATGTGTGGCTCAAAAGATTGGTGTGGGAGAAATGGGTTCTAATTCACGAAACATTGGCACCAAAACTAGGAAAAGAAAGAGCTGTTCCTTTGGATAAGGCTTAATTTGAACCATGCCGGGACCAGTGCCCTGCTAAATAATAGAGCTGTAGGTAGGGTTTTAAATTAACTTGGCGGGGGGGGGGGGTTGTTTTGAAGGTTAAGTTTTAAAAAAATGCAATGAGAGCAAATGAACAGGTATTGTAGAGGTGAACAATGATCAAAGTGTGATGGGGGCTAGAAAATATATATTTATAGAACACAGAACACGTACAGTACAAGGGTGTAGCAGAAATTAGAACCAGAGTAAGCAATAATGATAAAAGGTTAAAGCTCAAAGCTCTTAATCTGAATGCATGCAACATTTGGCACATGTTAGATCAGTTATTGGCACAAATAGAAATAAGTGGATATAACTTGATAGCTATTACAGAAATATGGTTGCCGGATTACTAAGACTGGGAATCCAGCATTCAAGGATATTTGACATTCTGGAATCCTCAACTTAAATAAGGACAGTTGCAGGAGATATGAAGAGAGAGATGTCTAAAATGGTATAGAAAATAGATAAGGTGAAAGCCAGGAGATATGCAGTGGCACGTTTAAGCAGGCATTTCATAATCATAGAACCCCTACAGTGCGGAAACAGGCCCTTCAGCCCAAGTTTACATCGACCCTCAGAGCATCCCACCCAGACCCAGACCCTTATAACCCAACTAATCTCCACATCCCAGAACACTATGGTCAACTTAGTACAGCCAATCCACCTAGCCTGCAAATCTTTGGACGGTGGGAGAAAACCGGAGCACCCAGATGAAACCGATGCAGACACAGGGAAAATGTGCAAACTTCACACAGACAGTCGCTCGAGGGTGGAATCGAACCCAGGTCCCTGGCGCTGTGAGGCAGCAGTGCTAATCACTGAGCCACTATGCTGTCCAAGTTCAGCAATAAGTTACATTGTTCAAAAAGGTCTTGGTGAGAAGAATGAACCACCCATGGTTAACAAAGGTAGTACAGCAGAATAATTCATCAAAACTAAGGCATACAAAATGGTGAAAAAAAGTGGTAGACCAGAAGAGTGATTTTTTAAAAAAAATATCTAAAAAGGTAATAAAAAGAGGGAGAAAATTATAAAAATAAATCGGCAAGGAATACAAGAACAAATAGCAAGAGCTTCGATGGGTATATAACAACAGAGTAGCTAACCCAAGTGGAGGATGCAACCGGGGAATTAATAGCAAGGAACCCAGAAATGACAGGTAATTTAAACCAATAATTTACATCAGTCTTCACAGTGGGGAAGCCACAACAAACGTCCCAAAGATAACAGATAATCAAAGTGCTGGATCACTGAAAATGTTTAAACAAGAGGGAGATGGATTTTTGAAATAGCACACTGAGGACTATGAGGAGCTGATGCGAAAGAGGTGAAGCCTGGGGCAGATCAGCCATGACCCTACTGAACAGTGGGCAGGCTTGAGGGGCCAAATGGCCTACATCTGCTGCTATTTATGTTCTTAACGTTCTTCACAGGACCATTAACAAAGTTTAATGCTAAACCTCATGAGAAAATATTAGTGAAAATACCAAATGCTTGGCCAAACAGCATCTTATTTGTTGGAATCTTGGTATCTACTCTTAGGGAGTGTCTGAAACAGAGGTAGATGATGATACACAACGGCTCCGACAATATATTTTGGGTGGAATTTAATCCAGGCACTGGGATCTCATTCATAAACTGGAAAGGCACAGAGTGTCATGTCACCCCAATTAAAGAATGCCATTGTATTAAATGTCAGAAAGGCACTTAAGTGGCCATCAGTGCGTCTTCCATGGGATGAAGGGCAAAAGCTCAATGCAACTGGGAAAGTGGTGGTAATTACTGGCAGTACGCCCAAAAAAGACCCAGGGTCTGTGATGGACAAAGCCAATTAGGATTAAAGGTAGAATGGAGTAACCTTGTGTGATGATACTATGGCTTAAAGAGGTGCATTTTGTCCTGATTTCTTTTGAAGAGAGAGGTTTTAAGACAGGTGTAGAGCTGTCTATTTGGAGACAATAAAGTTAATAGCTTGTGAGGGCTTGGTATATTTTTAAAAATAAAGGTAGGAACAATAGAAGCAGCCTGAATGGATGGGGCAAGCTCCCATCAAATCAGGAATTTTAGTTTTTTATTTTGACAGTAGCTGTTGTTGCTGGGGTGTCAGCCGGGTGTGGAAGCTGCAGTACATCTCTCCCTGCTACACTCTCTCTCAGGGTCTTCTCTTGATGTTTTTTCCTCCTGGACCAGAGAATTGTCTGTGAGACAATCAATTTTTCTGAACTTGCCTTTTGCCAAGGGTGTGTTTATGGGATTTTGCTACATTGGAATAGTTACTGTTTAGTAACTAAATAATCCATTATTCTGTTAGGTTTTCCAATAGTTAAATTATTTTAATTTCTTCTTTCTTTTGTTGTATTTTAACTAATGTATATGAACTGTGCATTTTGCTTCAAATCTGGCAGTTTTACCAGTTGAATTGCAACTGGAACGCCACACCTTACACTTAATTTTTAAAATAAGAAAAGGTTAGGGTCTAGACAATCTTCTGAATATACTTTTGAGGTGGTTTGGTTTGGTCCATAACACATGGAAAGGGTTTACTGGCTTAAGTGAGCTGAGTAGGGGAAGAGGGTTTAAAAAAAATGGCCATCAGTAGGTTCCCACTTTTTGATGCCAGACCCTTTGACCAGGCACTGAGCCAGCCAGAAGCCTGCAAGCAACCACAAGAAGGACTTGTTTTTTGGACTACCGAATCACGACTCCCCCACTCACTGCCAGTTTAAAGCTAGTATCAACAGGTCAGAGCCCTTAAGAGAACACTAATTGTCCACATAAGAGCCTCATTTGGTTTCGGAGCAGGAAGGCAATTCATGAACTTTGTCATATGGCACTTACCAGAGATAAAGGTGGAAAGATAGTCGGATGCCTACCCTGCACCCTCTTCCCCCTATTAAACACTACCTTAGCATCCAAATTCAGGGGCTGGAATTAAATTCTACTTGAATGTTGACACTGGAGATGATTTTCTATTTCAATGCCTGTAGCATCAACTGACAATTGCACACCTCAGCCTGTAATCTGCTGTCTGCTCAGATCAAAATCATAGCATACAGGTACAAAGCAGAAAATCTCCCTTAAGATACCCAAGTTGTAAAACTGTTCAATTCTTCATCATTCAAAATTAACGTCCCATACTTTTTTGCTGGCTTCAGGTACTTGACACCTAGTATTTATATAGCAACTTTAATGTAATTTAAAAAATCCCAAAGTACTTCACACATAGTTATAAAGCAGAATTTGACACCAAGCCACATTAGAAAATTTCAAAATCTTCTTTGACTAAGATTTTAAGGATCATCAAAGGAAGAAAGAGCAGTAGACACAGAGGTTTGACAGTGAATATCCAAAGCTTCAGGCTTAGCAGCTACCAACGGCACACTATTAAAACCAGGATGAGACAGAACTCAAGGACGATCAAACCAACAAATGTTTATAAAATAAGAGATAAGGTAGAGACCTTTAAAAGATTTGAAAATCTAGTTGGGGATTTTAGAATTGAGGCACAGCTTAAATGAGAGCCAATTTAGGTTTGCAAACATGGGCGATCAGTGAATGGATCTAAATGAAACCAAGGAAGCAGATAACAGAGCTTTAGATGGTCTCAAGTTCACACCAGGTAATGTGCAAGGTCAGGACTTACACAGCTAATGGTACGGCCCTGGGAATTGTTGTCGAACAGACAGACATAGTGGCTCAAGGCACATAGTTCTTTGAAAGCTGTGTCACAGGTAAACAGCGTGGTTAAAAAGATGTTCAGCACACTTGTTGTCATTGCTCAGACCATTGAGTATTGGAGTTGGGACCTCATGTTGCAGTAGTACAGGATGTTGGTGAGGCCATTTGAGTTATGAGGAGATGCTGGATAGGTTGTGACTTTTTTCACTGGAGCATAGGAGGTTGAGGTGTGACCTTATAGATGTTTACACAATCATGAGGGGCATAGATGAGGTGAATAGCAAAGGTCTTTTCTCTAATGTAGGGGAGTTCAAAGCTACAGGATATATTTTTAAGGTGAGAGGAAATAGATTTAAAAGGGACCTGAGGAACAAATCCACACAGAGGGTGGTTGTACATGGAACAGACTGTCTGAGGAAGTGTAGATGCAAGTAGAGTTACAACATTTAAAAGACATTTGGACAGGTACATGAGCAGGAAAGGCTTAGAGGGATATGGGCCAAATGCAGACAAGTGGGACTAGTTTAGTTTGAAAAACTTGGCCAGCATGGACAAACTGTTTCCATGCTGCACGACTATGTGGAACAGTCAGTCGTGTACATAAGAAAACAAGTAAATCTCGAGGTAAGAAAATCAACATTTACAGTCTTGGCAACAGGTGACTTGAAATAGGAGGATAGTTGGACAATGTTATGATGGTGGAAGGAGGTGTTTTCACTTTATCATAAGCTCATTTTGGGGTAAAGTGTGACATCAAAGTTGTAAACATCCTGGTTTGGCCTGAGACAACTGCCAGGGAGATGGGACTAAAGAATAGAGTTTGTTTTTTGCAATATTTAATCGGAAAAAAAAATCCTGTTCATCTATTACTGGATCTTTGACAAGCAGTTTGGTAATTTAGCCACAATTGAGTCAGGAGAGGTGGTGGTGTGACAGAGCTGAGGAAGATCAGTTAACATTTGAAAGCTGATACATTGGTGAAATTTCATGCTCCTCCAGGGGTATTACAGTTATTGGAGGCCACATGGGCAAACTGCCAGATAAAGCCTGTTGGGGGGGGTCTCTCTTTCTTGGGCACAGTGCCCAATGAATGGCTCACTCGGTAGCAAGGTTGATGCCCAGGAAAAGACACCCCATTTCCCTGCCATTGGCTCTCCAGTTTATGGATGGGCTTACTGTTACAACCATTAAATTTCACCTTGTGTTTTAGGCTAATGTCCCTAAGGTACAACACTTAGTTGCTAAGTAGGAGGTGGGTAGGATTCCAGGAACCTGTGCCCGCTCATCTGCACTTGGGTGAACTCTTGATATTAATTAATCTATTTCTATTTCCTTGATTCATGTCTAACATACTCTGCCTTCAATATTGGTGCACAATTCTCTCTTCGGCAGTCATATTTCAATTACACAAGCAAGCTTGGAAGGAGAAAACAGCATACATTCCATTAAGCTTTCCACAGACTGGGTCAAATCTGATGTATCTAGCACTTTATCCCATTCAATGTATTAGCAACAATGGAAAATTATTAACTATCCTCTGTGCCGCAGGAACAAATTCTGAAAGCTGGAAAGAACTGTCAAAACAAGGTTGTACAGCAGCTAAAACAATGATCAGAAAGGAAACAACAGACCCATTGTTAGGGCACAGGAACAGCTTCTGGAAAAAAGACTCAATGCCAACCACGTAACATATCAGATAATCCATTTTTCCCTTAATTCCTCTGCTAAATTCAAACAGAGATTTATTATGATTTAAACAAAATGATCACACGCATGCGCTGGTTTACATTTCAGATGTAATAACAGTAAAAATTAGTAGACTACTAATAGACTATTACTGGATATAGTGGTAGTAGTTTTCAGGAGTAGTCTAACTGTACAATGTCAAAGTACAGTGTGCAATATAAAGATTGCAGTATAGAACAGAAATGCTCTTACAACCAGATAGTAGGTGTACATCAGCACAGGTAACTACGATACTGGAAAACAAGTGCTAACAAGAAATAAAATATGGATACAAAAAACTGCCAATATCTTAACAAGCAAACCACTCAGAGGACAAATATCGAAAACGAACTGATGCTATGAATGCTTTTGAAGTTATAGCTGTTTTGAACAACAATATCATAATAATTACAATGGATTAACTTCCAAAGCAATAACTCAAGACAGATACTTAACTGTCAGGGTGCAGTGTATTTCGAATAAATCAATGTGAACAAAATATATTTGTTACATAATGTAAATATTATACTAAAATGAATTTTTACTATTTTTTCATTCTTGCAATTTTGTGTAAAATATTGAAGTGAAATGTAATAAAAGCAATATATACCCTAATCAATCAGAGTCTTCACTGCTGTCAAAAAGGTTAAGCTGTGTTTTGTTTTGTGCTTCCTTTCCAAGTGAAAGCTTTGGTGATTTATCACAGGAGCTCTCCTGAGTTAAAGGACTAAACCACGACTGAAGATGATGTTCAGATTCCATATCATTTTGCAGATAGCTCCTTTGTGAAGAATTAAGAGACTGCCATGAAAGATTTCTCTCAGCCACTTTAGGAATCTCTTTCCTCCAATTCTGCTGTTGTGGAAGATTGCCCCTTTTTACTTGTCCCCGCCAGTTCCGATCTCTCACACAGAGTCCTTCAAGAGGGTGCCTTCGCCTTTCATTCATAGTTGTTTTTCTGTGGGTACCTGCCTTAATCTTCTGCTTATCCAAAGCAGCTTGTTTAATGAAAACATTAAGGGTTTTTGATTTATTTGATGCTTTGGCAATGTTTTCCTTTTTCTTACTATGTGCATTATAGGCGGTTCCCTTTTTAGTGCATCGTCTAGTTGCCATCTTCCTGCCTGTCACTGCACTGTAACCTCTCCTTGTATTGTTCTTCATTGTTGTGTTCTGCCACATTTTCTGACCAAAGTTATATTTTACATTTGGATTGAAGGATACAGGAGCCCATCCGTTTTCACTGTCATTGTGATCTATTTTCTGAATGATGCACTGCTTAGGAGCATTGGAAGTATAGGCTGATTTGCTCTTTGAGCCACTCTGGTATTCAGCCAAGGTGACATCAGCATGGGAAGATACTTGAAAAGGCAATTCATTTGGCAAAACCTCCCTGTACACAATGTGAGGAAATTGACACTCAGATGTGTGATTGGAGTTTATTGCAGCAGAAAATGAAGAAGTGTCTTCAGCCTTGCCTCCACAACATGAAGACGTGGCATTATGTTCATGAATGGAAGTATGTAGCCCTGACCTGGCATCCGCTGGTAAAGTTTTTTGGTGAACATTCAGATGAATACTGCAATCATCATTAGGTAATATTTCTGAACATACTGCTTTAGTATCAAAGCATTGGTGGCTGTCCACAACACCTGGTTGAGGTTGGACTGATGTTCTGCAAACGCTTGTACTTTCATAATAAGCCTTGTCCTTACTAACTATGCACAGTTCTTCATTTGAACTAGGAGTTGTTTGTGTCGCATTATTTTGCACCTGGATGTTCAGGTTTGAATTAGAAGTAAGTTTATGAAGTTCAGACAGGATTTCTTTAACCTGAAAGTTATCTTTAAACCAGAACAGCTGTTCATACATTTTCTGATGTTGTTCATATTGTGAATGTTTAATCCCATCTAGGCATTCCTGCATTGTTTGTAGTTGAGTTCTAAGATTACTCACTTCCTTCTCCTTCTGCAAGATAAAAAGTCAAGGTATTCATGAACCTATGCTCTTCACAGTCCTATAAACTAAATACAGTCAATATCTCCTGATGGTGACATTTTCAGAACAATTTATAAAACTGTACTATGACTGTCTGTGACCACTATAACTCAAATGGCAAATGTATAATTCCTAGCTTTCTGTTTGATTCAACTAATGCTGGGTGTTATCTTTGCAAAATGGCAAACAGAATGTTAAAACGATTGAGGACAGACACTGACTGTACTGTGTACAATAAGGAAAAACAAGTAGCCAAGGTATCATGTGCAATGGCTTACTTTCTTTCTCTCACCACATTACCTTTGATGTCCCACATGGAGCTTTTCTTGCCCTTTGTAATTTTCATTCACATGCTTCCCCTCAGCAATATCATTCATAAACAAAATGTTAGTTTTTGCATGTATGCTGACACCCAGCTCTCAATGTTTTCAACTCCTGCTCACCCATCCTTCCCGCTTGCGGAACTAAACTGAGTTATTAGATAAGCTGGAATCATTTTTCATATTTTAATTCATGTTTTCAAATCTCTCATGGCCTCATCCCTTCCAATCTTGAATCTCCTCCAGACCAACAACTCACAAAGATATCACTGTTCATCTAATTCTGGATTATTGAGCATTTCCAATTTGAATTGCTCCACCACTGGAGGCTATGCCATTAATTAATTACCTAGGCCAAAGTGCAGGAATTCTCTCCCAAAACTTATCTGCCTCTCATTCCTCCGTTAAGATGCTCCTAAACATATATCTCCATATGTATCCGGCAGCAAGTGAGCTGAGACAGGACTGCAGTTAGCCAAATTTACACAGATTGATACAAAGTCACAGGAAAGATGTGAAAGCATTGGAAAAGGTGCAGAGGAGATTTACCAGGATGTTGCCTGGAATGGAGGGAAGGTCTTACGTGGAAAGGTTGAGACAACTAGGGCTTTTCTCTTTAGAGTGACGAAGGATGAGAGGTGACTTGATAGAGGTGTACAAAATGATCAGAGGTATAGATAGAGTGGACAGCCAGAGACTTTTTCCTAAGGTGGAGGGAGCTATTATGAAGGGGCATTGTCTTAAAGTGAGTGGAGATAGATATAGAGGAGACGTCAGAGGTAGGTTCTTTACTCAGAGTAGTAGGAGCGTGGAATGCATTGCCAGAGAGGGTACTGGTGTTGGCCTCGTTATGGGCATTTAAGCGGCTATTAGATAGGCATATGGATGATAGTATAAGGTAGGGGTGGAGGTTAGATAGACCTGAGGTTTAGGGTAAAAGTTCGGCACAACATCATGGCCCAAAGGGCCTGAACTTCGCTGTACTATTCTATGTTCTAGATGGATAAAGATAGATACTTTTGGTAATGTTATAAAGCAGAGGTCGACGCCCCCTCGCCTCTCTGATAACTAAAACCGAAACACCCAGAGTGGCTCGCCTCGCCCTATAATCTATTATAAGAAGTGAGAAAAGTGGTATAACTTGCCTCTCACTCTCAATCTGTTACAAAGGAGTGGTCAAATGAAACAAACTCTTGACACTCACTCTATAATCAACAATTAACAATTTATTTATCTAACTCTAACAGTGAACAAGTTAACTGAACTATTAACAATCCGAACAATTCCCCTTCTAACTACTAACTATTCCCGAATAAACCAAGATTATAATGGTATGCTCTTCTAATAAATACAAGTCCCACGTATATAAACCAAAATGAAAATAATTAGGACTTAGTCTCTCAATTATAGTCAGGTTACATCTTTTGGAATGATCTGTGCGTGAATTCTTCTGTCTGAAATATTAGCTAAGAGTGCCGCGATACCTTTATTAATGAGATGACGCTTTCTCTAAGAGCTGAGAGCGCTGGTCTCTTATCAGATTATCTCCCGATTTTCCAAATGGCCTCATCTTCTTTCCCCTTGATGACATATCAATTTCTTACAAGAGGATTGGTCTTATGTTGTCAAGACTATTGGATATACATTTAATTAGTTTTTGGTATCTAAGGGCCGGGTTTAACTTAATTGGTTAAATTCAAATTTGTTGTCGTGATAAAAATGCTGCTTTGCCTGCCTTTTGATACAAATGTTGCAGTTCAGACACTCAGTGGACCTGCAAACCCACAAGCTGCCCACAGACCCTTTTTCCCCTCTCCAAGCCGAGAAAAGGTGCATCATCTTTTAAAGGGACCATACACCCCCTTCCGCACCTCCACCCCCCAACCATTTAACAAATGTCAATATTTGAAAAACATCAAATTTTAATGTCCTGCCTTCCAATCTGCAAATACTCTACCCAACTTCACAACAGTAATGATACAGATATGTGGTCAGAATGTCATCTTAGGGTCAACTACGATTTTAAGGCTGCAAAAGATTTGTTTCAGCTTCAGATGGTTGTCAGAGAATGTACTGGCATGGGTAACTAGGAAACAGAGTTTGTAGTAGAAGCTGAAGAAAGTGGCGTGACTTCCTACAATTTAATTGGAAGAAATTTCTGTTCATCTAGCATTGAATGCCAGACAAGCAGTGTGACAATTTAGTATTGTTAGCAGAAAACAAAGAACAGTATAGCACAGGAACAGACCTTCAGTTCACCAGGACGCCCATCTAAAGTAAAAACCTTTTGCCTCTATGAGGGCCATATCCTTATATTCCACGTCTATTGATATATCCTCAAAATGCCTCTTAAATGTTGATACTGTATCTGCCTCCACCACCTCCTCTGGCAGTGCATCCGAGGCACCTGCCACCCCCCATATAAAAAAAACTTGCTCCTCATATCTCCTTTAAACTTACCCCTTTTTACCTTAACCTATGGCCCCTAATAGTTAATATTTCCGCCCTGGGAAAAAGACACCCTGTATAGGAAGGATATTGTGAAACTTGAAAGGGCTCAGAAAAGATTCACAAGGATATTGCCAGGCTTGTACGGTTTGAGCTTCAGGGAGAGGCTGAATAGGGTGGGTTATTTTCCCTGGAGCGGCAAAGTGACGTTATAGGTTTAGAAAATCATGAGCGGCATGGATAGAGTGAATAGTCAAGGTCTTTTCCTTGGGGTGGGGGAGTCCAAACCTAGATGGCATAGGTTTAAGATGAGAGGGCAAAGGTTTAAGAGATATAAGGGGCAACTTTTTTCACACAGAGGGTGACGGTGTATGGAATGAGCTGCCAGAGGAAGTGGTGGAGGCTGGTACAATTACAACACTTAAAAGGTATCTGGATGGGAATATGAAAAGGAAGGGTTTAGAGGGATATGAGCCAAATGCTGGCAAATGGACAATTAATTTAGGATATCTGGTTGGCTTGGACAAGTCGGACCGAAGGGTCTATTTCCATGCTGTATAGCTCTGTGACTCCAACTATCCATGCCTCACAATATTGGAAACTTCTGTCAGGCTGACCCTCTTCCTTCAGCTCAAGTGAAAACAAACCAAGTTTGTCCAAGCTCTCCTCATAGCTAATATCCTCCAAACAAAGTAACATCCTGGTAAACTGTTTCTGTACACTCTCCAAAGACTCCACATCCTTCTTGTAGTGTGGTGACCAGAACTGCACACAGTAATCCAAATGTGGCCTAACTAGACTTCTATACAGCTGCACGATAACTTGCTAATTTTTATACTCTGTGCCCTAACCACAAAAGCAAGCATGCTCTCTGCCTTCTTTACCACTTTATCCACTTGTGTTGCCACTTTCAGGGAACTATGCACCTGTATGCCTAGATCCCTCTCGATGTTGATGCTACTAAGAATCTGCCACTTACTGTATACTTCCGTCCTACATTAGGTCTTCCAAAATGTATCACATGGCAATGGTTCAGATTAAACTCCATCTATAATTTCTCCACTCGAGTCTCTAGCCTATCTATATTGCTGTACCCTCTGGCAATCCTCCTCACTAAATACAGCTCCCCCAATCTTTGTGTTGCCCACAAACTTAGTAAGCAGGCTACCTACAAGTTCCTCCAAATCATTTATATATGTATATAAAATACAAACAATAGGTGTCCCAGCACTGCTCCCTGTGGAATACCACTGGTCACAGACTTCTAGCTTCCTGCCATCTTTGTATTCTTCGAGTGGCTGTCTTCAGTTTCCTAAAACCTTACGTATACCACTTCTTTCTTTTTGATTAAGCTCTCAATTTCCCTTCTCATCCAAGGTTTCTGAATCTTGTCATCCTTATCCTTCATTTGCAGAGGAACATGCTAGTCCTGAACTCTAATCAACTGGCCTTTTAAAAAATTCTTGCATGCCAAATGTGGATTTACCCTCAAACAGCAGTCCCCAGTCTACATTCCCCAGTTCCTGACTAATATTGTAGTAGTTAGCTTTCCTCTTTCACCCAAAAGTGCTCTTATCCTTATCCATATCCATATCCATAAGTAATTTAAACTTACAGAATTATGGTCTCTGTTCCTGAAATACTTCCCCACTGAAGCTTCAATCACCTGGCTGGACTCATTCCCCAATACCAGGTCTAATATGGCCCCTTCCCTTGTTGGACTATTTATATATGATTTCAAAAAAAAAACCAAAAACATCCTGAGCACACCTAATAAATTCTCCCTCATCCAAGCCCCTGGCACTAAGCGAGTCCCAGTCAAATTACCCACCACACAACCTTGCTGTTTTTACATTTTTCCATAATCTGTCTACGTATCTATTCTTCTATCACCCACTGGCTTTGGGAGGCCTGTAAGACAATCCCTTCAAAGTGACTGCTTCCCTCCTATGACCAAACTCTACCCATATGGCCTCACTGGATGAGCCCTCCAAGGTGTCCTCCCCCAGTACAACTGTGAGATTCTCCCTTATCAGTAATGCAATTCCCCTACCTCTTTTACATTCTTCTCTATCGCACCGGAGACATCTAAATCCTGGAACGTTAAGCTGCCAGTTTTGTCCCTCTCTCAACCAAGTTTCTGTGATAGCTACAACATTATAGTTATATGTATTAATCTTAGGTCTAAGTTTATCAGCCTTATCTGTCATACTAATCGGATTAAAACAATTGACTCCAGAACACCAGTCCTAACGTATTCAGAAACCTCCCCCTGCCTGTTTTTCTTCTTAGTCTTACTGGCCTTAGTCTCAGGCTCTTTCTTGGCCATTTTACTTGCTGACTTATTGCTCTGGCTCACAGCCCCCTGCCAAACTAGTTTTAATCCTCCCAAGTGGCACTAGCAAACCTCCCTGCCAGGATACCGGCGCCCCCTCAAGTTCAGGTGTACGCACCCTTCTTGTACAGGTCCCAGCAGTCCCACTGATCCACACACCTGAAGCCATCCATTCTACACCAGCTCTCTGCTCTGCTTGTGTTATGTCTCTGTCAAGCCACAAATTGTCACCTTTGGTGACTAATGGGCTGAAATCAAGGTTCAATTATTCTTCTACTCTTACAAATTTTCTGGGGCTCAACAATAAAATCCTCCCATGAAACTCACCAAAATTGAGACATAGTTGCTTTTTCAGTAAAATTCAGCAGTGTCTTTGCAGCTAAGGCTGTTGGCACATGCTGATGGTGTGACATTAACATAACACAATGCTGTAAAGCAACATGTCCATCCCTTAACTGGTCAGCGCTGGCAAACACAACAAGATGGCTGACTTTCTATCTTCACTAAAAACTAAGGAAAAGACAGAGCTACTTTGAGCCTATAAATTCTGAATGAAGTGGCAATGAGCAAAAATGCAACGCAGAGATGCTGTGAGCAACGAATTAAGAACAAAGTGAGTGAGTACTTAGAAAATAAGTATAAGCCCTGAGACGTACCTGTTGCGATACATGAGATGGCTGTCTGTTCCTGAATGGAAAACAGCCCGGCAGAAGCATTTCAATGTAAAGTGTTAGTCAGTTCCAAAGTGCAGTAAAGAAGTGCTGGACTCCATTATTACTGGGAAAAAAAGACAAAGATCTGCAGCTACTGGAAATCAGAAACACAAACAGAAATAGGTAGAAAAACATCAGCATCTGTGGAGACAAAGCAGATTTGACATTTTGGGTCCGGTGCCCCTTCTTCAGAACTGATCCACAGATGCTGCCAAAACTGCTCAGTTTTTCCAGCAATTTCTGTGTGCATTTCTATTATAAGTGAGTTTGAGATAAGTTATAATGATGTGCTGAGACTCCAGCGATGGAGGACGCAGGTGGTTGCTGCCTATATAGTGTACCCAGCAATGCTGGAGAATGGTGACCAAGATGAAGGCTCGGAGAAGATGCAGGAGAGCTGCAGCTGCCAGGTAGCCAGCCTGGAACTTACAGGTTTAGAGTTGGTGCCACCTAGCCTTCTCTGTGCTGACTGGAAAAACAGCAACCTGTACATAAATGAGGTGAGCCAATAATGAGATGTTAATGCATCCATACAGATTTCACCCATACAGGCAAATTAAAATTGACTGGTATTTAAATGCTGGGATTATCCTTACAACCTTCTTGAACACGGCAATAACGTTTTCAATTCTCCAGTCTTTTGGCACCTCCCCCCAGTCCAGCAAAGATTTAAGCATTATGGCCAGTGTCCTCAATTTCTACCCATCACTTCCTTGAAAGTCCTTTGGGGTCCTAGTGCCTTGTCAACGTTTTTTTATAAAAACTAATAGTCATACCTCGTACACTTTCCACTGTGTTCAAAAGTCATTTTACTGCAGAGCAATAAAAGTATCAACAGCAGAAAGCGCACTTCAATTTTGTGTAAATAAACATTATGCAATTGACAATAGAGGGTCGGAGGTGTTACAACAAATTAAATGTATTTCAGAGTTTCAAGCCAAACCTTGCCGGGTATTTTGAATGAGAGCTCTAAAATCCATTATCTAAAGCATCTGCTGAAATTCGCAAACTTAAAATACAAAGCTGTCAAAAGCTGGTTAGAACAATAGGCAAACAGTGCCTTAAGTACAATTTAAACAGTGTAAGTATAAACATTTTCAATTTATTTGAATCATTATTTATGTTTTTATATAAACAAAATTATAGCACAAATTAGTTTCTTCAGTTAATTTTTAGTAATTGCATGTTTGTCATAATAAGCATGGCTAGATTCATCTCTTGACAGAAGAAATAAATCTTACTGCTCTCCAAATCTCAAAGGACAACATTAAAAGGCAAGGCTCAAATGCAAACAAAATATTTCACACAAATGCCAAGACATCAGTTCAATTTCGGATTGACTTCTAATGACTGCTGAAAAGAAAAACTAACATATATTAGCGATCAAAATAAACATAATTTATTTCAATCCACAGCCTGTTACTTTGCATTAATCACAGCCGATTAACTTACTGATGCAAGTCTCTTGTCCATTTCCAGAATTTGCTCAGTACTACTTCGAGCTTCCAAGGCACTCACAATTGATTCATAGTGAGTGTTTATGTTCTCTTGCACTGAACAAAGGGTAATGTGGGATAGGCAGTGAAAGGAAATAACAACATGTGAAATGTAGACAATCTAAACTTATGAAAATACCATTATTCTTTGTATGGGTGTCAGAATTTGGAAATTCATGCTGGGCTACTGAAGGTGGGGTGTCAAAAACGATTACCTCTGGGTTGCTAAGGGTGGGAAGCTCTATTGGGTAAATGAAACTCAAGTAAAATTTCAAGCATGCCAAAATAAATTTGTCTAAATAATATTATCGTCCTGTGTGTAATTGGCAGCTGCATAAAAGTGTTACAGGAACTTTGGGTTTAGAAAAAAAACTTCTGAAATTTACCGATCAATTTACATATGGCCAGTTGTAGCTTGACCTGCCTGGTTTTCAATTTGTTTTATCATTATTTTTGTGATTCTAAGAAATGTTTGTCCAGTATATATTAAGTACTATATGAAGTTCATTAACTATCTTGATTTGTTTAACTTGTACAAGAAATAATTGGGACTTTGGCAACTGTACAGTGCTCCACCTAGTGGTCATGTAACCATATGCAAAACTCACCTACAATTTTCTAAATACTCATTCACAAAAATGTCCAAATAATTGATAATTTATTTTTGTGAAAACATAATTCAATTTTCATAAGGAATTATTGTGTTGGGCTTATTTGAAGTTAACATTTAGATGTCAGTAGCACAAAGAAATGAGCTTAGAACAAGCTGGGATCTAATAGCAAAATTCAGTATAACAAAAGCCAATTAGTTACAGCCCTCTCTAATCCCATTAGAGAGATATGGAGTTCATTTTTTAAAATTATTGCATAACTTGTTTATATACTTTAAAACTAAATAGGAAACAATTTTTCAATTTCAGAAGAAAAGCGTACAGTTGTGAATTAACCAGCCATCAAACACTCCGATGATTTTCCTCTGATAGAGCTTGACACAAAAATTCAACTCTTAATGAAAGCAGTTAGTTTGTGTGGTTGGCTTAGAAAAATGCTGCAAAATTGGAACATATTCTATATCAGTTAGCATTAAACATAAATCTTGTCTCACGCTTGTTTTTGCTGCAACAGAAATTACAACCAATCTGTAGTCTGCTGTTATGATTATACTCGAAATGAACACGTAGATGTTAAAAAAGTTTTCTCTGCTTATTGAATGATTTTGACTTATGATTTTAGCCTCTGATTTGAGCTTAATATTGATAATTTTTAGCTGGATTGTTCTGGGTTTCACTGACACTGTGCATTTGCTTGAAATGTCAATGAAATGAAATCACATAACAATGAGCAGATGATTTATTTCTGATTTTCTAAACTAAACATTACTCAAGAGAATATTGAGTGGTAGGCCATTTCACCAAATCTAGTGGTTTTAAAATACCCATCTTGGATTATGCTGTCATTAAGTGTGGGAGAATTGTACAGTTGTCTTAGTGGTGTTCACTCTTCCACAAAAAAGTTACTTGAGAGCCTTAACAAATGGTCAACTTACTTGTTTTTGATATACTGTCCAATCCCTCTAGAACCGATCTATTGTGTAGTTCGGTCTTCTTTTCAAGATTATTAAAGCATATTTTAATCTTTAAGATAAAAAATGTCACATGTGTAAAATACCTCGAATAAATGATCAAGAGGTTGCTTATGGCAGTAATAGCAGAATTCACAACAACATTTGACTTTTATCTTTTCATGCTTGTGGTGCATTTTTTGCATAAATATTGCATAAAGGAATGCTCAGTAAATTAACTAAACATTTGTCTGCTATTGCCACCTAAACAGTATTAAGTTCCAGGCAAGTGTATGACTAGGTACATGTAAGAGGCAAAAACTCAAGCAGGCTTTATTTCTATTAATATACTTCTATTGAGACAACAGGGGAAGAAGGTTACAACCATATGTCCTAAAAGACCACAATGTAGAACAGTGTGCTGCATGCAACACTATACACCCACTGAAAGAGGTGCATGCTCATTTATGGAAAAGCAACATTAACAATCAATTAAGAATAAATAATGACACCATATGAAGCAATTCAGTTTCACACAGAAATTTTTAAATGACTTATTTTCTTGAAGCTGCTATTGTGATGAATTGAAAATACTATTTTGGGGAAAGAGGGCACTTCAACCTATATTTATTTTTAAACGTCTGTGCAGAAAACACAAGTTTAAGAAAACATGGCAAAGATTAAGTCATCTTACTGTAAATTGACCGATTTACATTCCCAGTGGGGAGTTATGTTTTGGCTACCAGAATTAGGTATTTCTAGCTGTTGTTCCCCAGCCAAGCATCTGTTGGGCCCCTGAAAAAGATTTAAGTAGCTTATGGTGTCTGTGTAGCTTGCTTTGCTGTTCAGACCTTTCAAATCTACATCGAGAAGGTGCAAGATCTTGGGATTTTGCTAGAAATAGACACACCTTAGATGTAACTGGGTGGAATTAAAGCTGAGGACTGCCAGATCCTGGCTCATTACCATGGCAGCATTTAATCTGCAACTACTCCAAGTGCAATTTTGATTTGCGTCTTGAATGAAGCTTTGGAATCAAGTTAATGGGTCATAAATGCAGCATAACTGGTCTCCAATCCAGCTTTTCCTTTTACACAGTCTCAGGGGTACAATTCAAATCAACATTGAGTTTAAAAAAAACTTTTAATCCTTGAACAATCATATGATTGAGTAGATTTTTCTTTTTGCTCTGCTCAAGGAATTGGCATTCCACAAACAAACATACCGAAGAGGAAAACAGGCTGGAAATCAAACCACATTTCTGCCTCTACTATGCTGTCCTAGGATTTTCTGGTACATCACAGGAATAAGACTTGTGGTAAGGATTGACTCAAAATAATGATGTTAGTAAGGCAAGAGTAAGCTTTTATAACTTCCCACCTCATTTTGTTTTATGTAAACTAGGAGGATATGCCTGAAGAATCCTGCCAAAAGGGCATAAGTTGAGACTCACACATGTCAGAGGCTTTCAAGGACTTTTGGAGCTGCCAAAGACTGGAGGAAAAACGACAAGTGCTTTTCTTTACTCCTTGAATTACATAAATTTTAAGTACAGAAGGCCATTCCACCGAAGTCTATGCTGGTGATTATGATCCACACAAGCAACCTTCTTTTCTCCTCTCCTTCTGTATCAAAATAATATTTAGCTGCTCTAACTGCCACTTTTCAACGATGCAACTAACAGCACAATTATAGCTTGCACCATCATATAGTTACTGTCCTGTTTCCACCCCGATTCACTCGCACAGGGCATCGTAAAGAAGTGCCTTGAAAATGGCTTGGAGTTACATGTTGCTGTCAAGTATAGCCATATTGAGCTATGTCGTATTGAATAGACAATGAACAGATAAGCACAGAGGAAAATCAGCCTTTATTCTTTCTCCAAAATTGCATCCGTTCCTGATGGATCCAATCCCAAGATGATAATAATAATGCTTACTATGCTTTCCACATGTTACTGACACAATTGCAGTGAATGTTAAATGTATCATATAAGCACTGTGACAAAATGCTTAGACTTTATATATACATACCCCTTCAATGCTTTCCTGCAGCTTAGAAAGCCAGTTATTAAAGTGCTCACTGAAACGAAAGGAAATTAAACACAACATTGTAATCAAACATATCAGAAAGAGCTAGAATGTATGTGCTCTAAATGCTCGTGATAACTACCTCTCTTCTTTATCTTTCACCTTTCTTCTGCTAATCTCAAACTGCTCCAGAAGGCTTTTGGATTTCCCAGCATAAAATTGAGTCAATAAACGATTCTCTTTGCTTTCCGCAGCAAATAAGTATGGCTTAGCCTGATATTTCTCATAGATCTTCGACTCAGTCTATAAACAGCAGAAATAAATAAGGTTTAGCTTGGTGTTTCTCATGGATTTTGATCTAACAAAAATAAATGACCACCTATTCTTATAATTTGGAGAATCAGAATTCAAAATCTAAATCATATTAGAGATCTTATAAAATGGGCACTTAGGAACAAGTGATGACATTTGTATTCTGAAATTCGAGTACATTAAATATGTTCAAGTTATGGATATTGGCACTTGTGAATTACATGATAAATCCTGGCTCATATCCTTACACATTTGAATATGTTCTTGCTTTGAAGTCTATTTATTTTACTTAACAATGAAATATTTACCTTCTAACATGAAAAAGCAGTTACTATTAATCTCCAAACTCTAATCCATATTCTTCATAAATTTGTGGTTTAAAAATTATATGTGTAACAGCAAATGTCTTGCTTTACAGCTGCTATTAAATTGTCATAAATTTTTGCCATTTATGTATCTAAAGAAATCTCTGAACTGCATAATTTATTTTTAACAATGATAACAATTGTTTTTAATGAAGTCCTCCACTTTACATTATCTTTTTGCATAATTAACAAAAGAACTTGAGAGCAGGAGGTGGCTTGCTCATGGTCTGCTCATGGTTTTGCTTTAATGCCTTTCTGTAACTAACTGCTAAAAGATCTAAGGGAGCAACTTGAGCATATTTTCTTTCAATTTTCATTGTTGAAAATGTATTCAGGTTTTGCTTGGCATCTACTTACAATTATTTGCCTGTAATCAAAAAATCTCATTTTATGGGACATCAAATACAAAGCTTTTGTTCTATCAATTGAGAAAATATGGAAGCTCCAATACATTACATTGCAGATAAAAATTCACTTCAAACAAATTAACTACTATACCAGACAGATAAATTCAGGGGCATCAGGATAGTCTGTTAGTAGACTTAAAACAATAAGAAATCATTCTACATACTCATTAACAAATTTCTGATACAGGTTTATCCTTAAATTCCAGTGAAGTACATTATTTGACAACAGCAATAACTTGTATTTTCATAACACGTTTAATATAGAAAATTGTGAAAAAAATAAGAAGAATAAAAGAACAGATGACAAAAGTTGATGGTAGTATTAGAAATAAATGAAAGCTTGGCTCAAAAGAGGACTCTTCAGGATGTGAAGAGAGAGGCGGAGAGGCAGAAGACTTTAAGGAGGTAGGTGCATATGGGTGAAGGAAAGGAAAGAGCGAGGACCTGAGGATACAGAAGACAACTTGATGGTTAAAGGACATTGTAGAAATATGATGGATGAAGCTGTGTGGGGATCAGAAGATTGACAATTTTAGTGACAATTCAATGTACTGGTGGCCAAATACCAAATTGTGACATTTCTTAACTCAGCTCATGTGATGCACACTTAGCGAGAACTTTGTATGCTTATTCTATAATGACTATGAACTTTTGAGTTTTATTTTGTTTAAACCCCATAACAGTAAGATTCAGACACTAGCTCACAGTTCACAGTTGTCTTACTTCAATCTGCTGAGAGTTCTGCTGGGAATTCTTCTGTGCTCTTGAAGACAAGTTAAAATCCTGTGACTCTGAATTCTCAGGACAGAATTGTGATCCAAAAAGAAACTGAGAGTCAGACAAACTGGAGTAGTCACTAGGAGCACTATCTCGAGTAGAATGTTTTGTCATCCTGTATCAAAAGAGTTCACAATAAATAAACATAGGAAAGGCAATCAAGATGAGCAGTAACGTGCTGTATGTGCCTGATTTTGATATCATGTGCACTTGCTGCAATGAAATATTATGAAGCTTACAGCAAATTCTTGCATGGAACATTTTCCGAAGTCTAACTGAGACGTGGTTGTGTATATGTTGCAGTTTGACGATCAACAGTACGTTCTGAGAACGATCATAATCTGACTGTATAGGGGTTAGACTTTTTCATCAATGGTCAGCTTGCTGGGCAGGGCAATGAGGGGGTGCAGAATAGCACCTGACAAAAAGAAAGAGACTCAAAAGCCTTCTGCAGCGTTGTAGCCATTCTATAATTCTGTCATTCAGACTTACAAGAGGTATTCCTGATGATCTCTTCACATCATGGAGCAAACAGCCTTTCAATTCATAGAAGGGAATTATTCAAAAGAACTCAAGGCAATCTGGATGTAGCCAATAACAATCTGGATTTGAAAGAAGTCTACAAGCAGTGTAAACGTCAATCATCTGCAATTTTTGATTGTCCAGGACAAAAAGTAATTGCTTACTCAAACAAACCTTAAAACAACAATGAATAGCAGGCTGACTGATGTTGTTGATATTCTCTGAATTTGAGACAAAAATGTTGAGGCTATCATGAACACAATCTCTAAAAGCATTTCAGTGCTTACTGTGGCAGTCAGATAAACAGCTTGTGGCAAGAAGCAACAAAGGTGACAAAGCTTTGTAACAAACCATAAGACCGTAAGACATAGGAGTGGAAGTAAGGCCATTCCGCCATTTAATCATGGCTGATGGGCATTTCAACTCCACTTACCCGCACTCTCCCCGTAGCCCTTGATTCCTTGCGAGATCAAGAATTTATCAATCTCTGCCCTGAAGACATTCAACGTCCCGGCTTCCACTGCGCTCCGTGGCAATGAACTCCACAGGCCCACCACTCTCTGGCTGAAGAAATGTCTCCTCGTTTCCGTTCTAAATTGACCCCCTCTAATTCTCAGTCTGTGCCCACGGGTCCTAGTATCCCCACCTAACGGAAACAACTTCCCAGCGTCCACCCTTTCTAAGCCATGCATTATCTTGTAAGTTTCTATTAGATCTCCCCTCAACCTTCTAAACTCTAATGAATACAATCCCAGGATCCTCAGCCGTTCATCGTATGTTAGGCCTACCATTCCAGGGATCATCCGTGTGAATCTCCGCTGGAAACGCCCCAGTGCCAGTATGTCCTTCCTGAGGTGTGGGGCCCAAAATTGAACACAGTATTCTAAATGGGGAATTTTATTCTAAACCCCCCCGCTCCCCCCAGAAAAACACAGCCTTCATATGCCATTAGTTTTAGATGCGTCTCAGGCCTATGCGCTGTTATGATTTCAGTCAACTCACTTCCTTTTTATCCAAAAGGGGCTGCAGATTCATTTCATCCTTCCAAGCTGTTTCTGCGGCTGCACTTCCCTCTATTACTATAACCTAAGTGAAACTGTCAAATCACCAATGTACAAATAGCATGATGCCAAACACCCTTTAAAAACTCAGAAGATTGTGTCCATTATCTAAGTAACACAAAATTGCTATTCAATGCAAAGAAAATTGCTCCAGAACCTTTTGCAAGCTGAAAGAGAGTTTCTGTGAAAATATTCCATTCCTGATTTGTACTGCCTGTAGTATTTCCACAGAATGTACAGTAAAAAATAAGTCATTTGGACCACAAGGTATATGCTGGCATTTCTAATTCAGCAAAGTATCCTTCCACCTCTCTTTATCCAATCCTAACATTATAAGTTGTTATTCCTTTCTCAATCTTGTCTAATCTAGTTTTCCATTAATATGTGTATGGTTCAAGGTAATAGTGGACACACTATATGATATCAATGAAAGCTATTCTGCCATGTACTGGTAGTGAGGAAGAATTCAGTTTGATAACATTTTCTGATGAATGTTTACATAGAAAACAAGAGCAATGAGAAGGCCCATTCAGTCCTTCGGGCCTGCTTCACCGTTCATTATGCTCATGGTCGATTATCCAATGCAACAGCCTGTTCCTACTTTTCCCCGAATATCCTTTCACCCCTTTAGTCCCAAGTGCTTTTGTCAACTCCTTCTTGAAATCAATGTTTTGGCCTTGACTGCTTTCTGTGGTAGTGAATTCCTCAGGTTCACCACTCTCTGGGTGAAGATATTTCTCCTCATCGCTGTACTAATTGTGTTTTTTTAAACAAAAGGATAAATAACTTGATCTGTAGTGAATAGTTGTTTTTGGATTGTAGGAAGACATTATGATTCCAGCTAATGGTCATACCGGACAAGTCACAGCTACAAATGAAAATTGGTTTAATAAGTCCTAGATTTTTTTTTAATAGTTTTGCAGTTTGGTTACTGGGTTGGCCTGATAATGAACATATTCACACGAGGTTGCCTATGTTAACAAAAGAACACAGCTTTATTACTCATAAAAAGCTATAGATGGATAAAACAATTTTAAAATATCTTAAAATAAACAGCAATAAGACTCAACCTCTTCCTAGCAACATCCTGGGTAGCCATTGCTTTCCCAGTGAAGGATCAGTCCTTTCTTAAACTCTTTAATGTCTTACTTAGCTGACAAGGTTGCACTCATTTCCTTTTAGCCTTTCTGCACATTCATTGGTATGATTCTTTATGTTACTATCTCTACTAGAGACACAAATATATAGATTAACTGACTATTTCCACTGAATCTTAAGAAAAACTGAGTCTTTTACAGTCCCTTTCCTTGGACTGATTTCCACTTGTAAACTTTTAACAACTACCTCCTGGAAATGATGTATGAACTAACTCTGGCCTCTTAAGAGAAAAAAAAATCACTTCCACTGAACTGTTGACTACATTCTATGTCACAAAAGTATAGAGTGGCATTTCTCAGGGTTGGAATTAGGATCACTGCTTTTCTAGATCTGAGCTAATGACCTAACTTTGGGAGTACAGAGCACAGTTTCAAAATCTGATGATGATACAAAGCTTAGAAATATTTATAAACTGTGAGGAGGATAGTGATAAACTTTAAGAGGCTTAGACAGACTGATGGAATTGCAGGTGAAATGTGTATGCAGAGAGATGTGAAGGGTTTCATTTTGATGAGAATGAAGGGAGGAAATATGAAATAAAGAGTATAATTCTAACAGGGGTTTAAACTGTTGATAAAGATCTGTAGCTCGGGTTGTGGTTGACGCTGTTGACTTGCTCACTGAGCTGGCTTGTTTGCATTCAGATGTTTCATCACAATGCTAGGTGGAGCCTCCAATGAAGCGATGTTATTCTACTCCGCTTGGAATTTATACTGTCTGGTCCGTTATGGTGAGTAGTGTCATTTCCAGTTTAGATCTGTATAGGTTTGTATATGGGGTCCAATTTTACATGTTTGTTGACAGCATTATGGGTGGAAAACCATGCGTCTAAGAATTCCCATGTGTGTTTACTTTTGGCTTGGGCTACTATGGTTAACTTGTCCCAGTTAAACTGATGGCCTTCATTGTCTGAGAGTACCGATATTAAGGAGAGTTCATCATGCCGTTTTGCTGTGAGTTGATGTTCATATATTCTGATGGCTAGTTTCCTTCCTGTCTGGCCGATGTAATGTTTGTGGCAGTCGTTGCATGGTATTTTGTAAACCACGTTGGTTCTGCATGTTGTGGGAATTAGGTCTTTAATCCTTGTAAGTGTTTGTCATACAGTGGCTGTGGGCTTGTGGGCCACCATAATTCCTAGTGATCTTAAGAGTCTTGTTGACAGTTTTGATACGTTCTTGATGTAGGGCAGCATGGCCAGTGTATTAGGGCGTACTGTGTCCCCCTGTTGTTGTCTGTTTCGTAGGCATCTGCAGATGAGGTTGCAGGGATATCTGTTTATAGCAAGGATTTTGTATGGGCGCTCTTCCTCTTTCCTGCATAGTTCCAGGGTGTTGCAGTGTGCCCTGGCCTGTTTAAATAGTGTCTAAATGCAGCTTTGTTTCTGGACATTGGTTAGGCAGCATGGTGGCTCAGTGGTTAGCACTGCTGCCTCACAGCACCAGGGATCTGGGTTCAATTCCAATCTCGGGTGACCGTCTGTTTGGAGTTTGCACATTCTCCCCATGTCTGCGTCGGTTTCAACTGGGTGCTCCGGTTTCCTCCCACAGTCCAAAGATGTGCAGGCTAGGTGGATTAGCCATGCTAAATTGCCCATTGTGTTCAGGGATGCGTAAGTCAAGTGCATTAGCCACAAGAAATGTAAGGTTACAGGGATAGGGTAGGGGGATGGGTCTGGGCGGGATATTCTTCAGAGGGTCAGTGTGGACTTGTTGGGCCAAATGGCCTGTTTCCACACCTCGGGGATTCTATGACTTGGAATGCACTGCCTGAGAGTGTAGTCAAGACAGATTTAATTGAAGCCTTCAAAATGAAATTGGATAATTATCTGGACAGAAAAATATTACAGGGCTCTGGGGAATGGAACTAGATGAGTTGCTGTTGCACAGTGTTGGCATAGTCACAATAGATACTGTTCCAGCTCAAAGACCTGCTATTCTCCAGCAAATATTTCATTTCCTGATTAATTCTCTATCGCAGCTACATGCACGCAGAGGATTTGGAAGATCTCTGCAGACTGCTTACAAGTTCATAGAGTTTTATATGGCACAGGATGATGCTATTTGGCCCTTTGAGTGCATGCTACCTCTTTACAGAACAATCCAATCAATCCCACTACCCCACTCAATACCTGTGGCCCTGCAAGTTTATTTTCTTCAAGTGCCTATCTAATTTCCTTCTGAAAATAATTTGTTTCTATATCCACTATTCTCATCAACAACACGGTCTAGATCATTATCACATACTGTGTAAAATATAGTTCCTTCTCATTTTCTTCCTGCCCTTCTTGCCCAATACCTCAAATCAGTGTCCTTTACTCCTTGTACTATCAAGTAACAAGAACATTCTTTTCTTATCTACATTATCCAAACCTGCCATAATCTTGTATTCAAATGAAACTTCCTTTCAATCTCCTTTGCTTCAAGGAGAACAACCCCAGACTTTACAGCACAACCTCACCCTTACCATTCTTCCAAAAAGCATTGCCTTACACTTCATGGTAAAAATCCTGTCCCTTTTTAAAATACTGCACATACTGCAAATGCACCACACAAATAAAGAAACATGCAGAAAGGCAATACTTCTTATTCCTAAAACTTTTCCATCATCCGCAGGGTACAGTCATAATGGAATACAATGGAACACTTCCCATTTACTCACAGAAATGAAGCTCCAACAACACTCAAGAATCTTTACATCATCCATGACAAAGCAGCCAATTTGAATGGTACCCCATCCACCATCTTAAACCTTGACTCCTGCCACCACTACATCATGATTGCAGCATGTGCCCATATGCCAGATGCACTGTAGTAATTCACCAAGGCTTCTTCAATCGTAGCTTTGTAACCGTCACCACCTAGAAGTCAAGTGCAGTAGGCTCATGTGAACACCACCACTTGCTACTCTCCCTAAATGTTATACCCTATCCTGGCTTTCAAATACATCAACATCCTCCATTTTCACAGGGTCAAAATCCTGAAATTAACTAATAAGACTGTGGAACATATCACACATACTGGAGCAGTTCAAGAGCTGCTTGCTACCACTTCTTCAAAAGCAATAGAGATGGCAGCAATATCCACCTGAACAAAGTAGCTAAAAAGTCTGCATGCAGGATGTAAAGCAATATTTCCAGTAAAGTTAAAACAAAAAAGAAAGCTGTAGAGATCCAGACTCAATAATCAAAGTACTTATTAAATTGAATGCAAACTAAATCGATTTCCAGTAGCAGCACAGAAAATGGCCTCCTCAAAATGATACTTATTTTGCAGCAGCTCACACCTGTCATTTATATAGTGACAGGTCATTATTAGTTGAATTGTAAATGAAAGCTTAGCCACAACCCTGGATTATATTCAAGTTTCTGCAAGGCCCTGGAGGAAAGTGGTATATTCTTTAGGGGGAGGACTGCAATAATAGTGTTGCCCTTGAGAACAATTTGTTCTGTTTACTGATCTAATCCCACCATAAAATAGGCAGTAGTTCTAAATCTTTCACAAATCAACTTCTTTAGACATTCCCATTGAGCAACAAGAACTATTAAAGATATTATGAAAAGAAACATGACATGCGTAAGGTTCTAGTATGACTTAGTAGAGCTCGCTTCCAGGGGTACTTTTATGTAACAATATAAGGACACTGTTCCGTTTCGTCCTAATTACATAGGCAAGACAGCAAATGGTGAAGTTAACATTGAGATGCAGCAAAAACTGGATTTTCATAGCATCAGCTAGAAAGGTTATATTTTATATTATCATCCATACCTTGACAGTCATATAAAAATTCAAAGCACTAATATTAAAGAGATACTATTTAGTTTTTCTTTAATTGTGACTTACCCAGGCCCCACAGGGATGCTTAGCATCTCTCTAATATTCCACAGGTTTGAGTTCATCTTTGCAATATTTGCTGAAAGAGAATAAAGTGAATAAATTATCCTGAACTACTGGTGCTCATGTGTTCCAATGTTTACAGTCACTATAAATGGTTTTATACATTTGTCTTCATGAATCGTGTATGTGGGATAATCTCATGGAGACCACGTGTATGGTTGATTCTACCATAAAATAGTGACGGAAGATGGGGTTCAGTTCCCTTAATCTGTGCAATGCCACAGCATTTTAAGAAGGAGAAGGTGGCAGACAGTTCTCCTCACTAATGGCCACCTGAACCACAAGTGGCCATACCTGCCATAGCTGGCATTTACAAATGGTTGATGACCCTTGCTGCATGAGGGAGCCTACCTAGCAAACAATGGCAACCTCGCTATTGGCTGGATGGGAAGGTGGGGCTTCCAATTGGGTTGGGGTGCAGAAGAAGTAGGCAGCCTGTTTCCATGTGTCCTCTCTGCTAGGCTCAGTCCCAGCTGTAGCCACTGTTCCTGGTAGCACCTCTGTCCCAGCTAGCCCTGAGAGTGGCTAGTGGCCTCTGGAGCATGCTCCCAGTCTTTAAAAGTAATAGCAACTAATTGACAGCTAGGGATCCCACCAGCTGGCAAGGCAGAGTTGGCCTTGGCTTTTGTTCACACCAGCAGGGCCCCAATTGGGCTAACAAAATTTTGAAAATAGATGGCTGATCACATTTTTCATTAATTTGTGTGATATGGATAGAATGGATAGTCAAGAGTTTTTTTACCCAGGTAGAAATGTCAATTATTAGTGGACACAGGTTTCAGGTAAAAGGGGAAATGTTTAAAGGACATGTGAGGGACAAGTTTTTTTTTAAACAGAGGGTGGTAAGTGCCTGGAATGCACTGCCAGAGGAGGTGATAGAAGCTTAGTTGCCTTTGAGACTAATTTCTTCTGTTTACTGATCCAAAACCACTACAAAAGGAGTCGTTCTAAATCTTTTGCAAATCAACCTCTTTTGACATTCCCACTGGGTAACAAGAACTAATAAAAATATTATGAGAAGAAGCATGGCATGCATAAGGTTCGAAGATGACTCAACACAGCTTGCTTCCAGGAGTACTTCTATGTAACAATATTAGAACACTTCTAGTTTGTCATAGCTCAACATCTGGCTGAAAACTATCAAATTTTAGGAGGCATCTTGACAGATACATGAATGGGCAGGGAATAGAGGGATACGGACTGCATAGAGGCAAAAGGTTTTTAATTTACAAAGGCATGTGTTGGCACAGTCTTGGTGGGCCAAAGGGCCTGTTCCTATGCTGTGCTGTTCTTTTTCAAGTTTCCGATATGAACAGATCAGGATATTCTGGTTAAAGAATTATCTGTCAAGAGTTAATAGCACGCTACATGAAATGTAGAAACATGCCTAAAAGTGAGTTACAGTGGTGTAAACACCAATAAATGGAAATTGAACCAAGGGGATATTTGGCAGGATAATCAAAATCTTGGTCATTCAGGTGAAATTTTACAAGAGTCAAGAAAAAAAGAGGTAGAAGGGTTTAGACAGAGAATTCCAAAACTTCGGTACCAATGCTGAAGGCACAGCCACCAAAGTTCGCATGAAGAAGAGGCCAGAGTGACAAAAATCTGCAAGTCCTAGGAAATGCAGACATCAGTGAGTCATTTGGCATGCCCATACTCTATCTTGTAGAGGCTGAATGCCAACTCTCAGACACTTCCTCCTGTCTCCCTGGACCATGACCTCACGACTGAAAATCAAGCTGGAGTTTGGAGGGCTGTCAAATACTTCATCTCCTGTGGAAATCTCTCCTTCAGACCTTCCCACTTCATAGACTCCAACGCTGCACAGCTTGCTTCTCCTTCCTTCCCAAAATCCACAAACAGGACTGGAGGCCTGTGACCAGTGGTGTGCTGCAAGGATAGCTGCTGGGTTCAGTGCATTTTGTCATTTATAGAAATGGTTTGGATACGAACGTAGGAGGTATGGTTAGTAAGTTTGTAGACGACACCAAAATTGGTGGTGTTGTGGACAGTGACTCAATCAGATGGGCCAATAGGCCAAGAAGTGGCACGTGGAGTTTAGTTTAGATAAATGTGAGGTGTTGCATTTTGGTAAGGCAAATCAGGGCAGGACTTATACACTTAATGGTAGGGTCCTGGGAAAACAGACCCATCAGTCCAACTTGTCCGTGCTAAGCAGATATCCCAAATTAAATTAATCCCATTTGCCAGCATTGCGCTCATACCCTTCTAAACTCTTCCTATTCATGTACTCTTTCATGTTCCTTTTAAATGTTATAATTGTACCCGCCTCCACCACTCCCTCTGGCAGCTCATTCCATGCATGCACCACTCCTCTGCTTGAAAAAGTTGTCTCTCATGTCCCTTTTAAATCATGCCCTCTCACCTTAACCATATGCCCTCTAGTTTGGGACTCCCCCGGCTGAGAAAAAGACCTCGGCGATTCATACTATCCATGTCCGTCAAGATTTTATAAACTTCTATAAGGTCACTCCTCAGCCTCCAATGCTCCACAGGAAAATAGCCCCAGCCTATTCGACCACTCCCTTTACGTCAAGCACACCAATCCTGGCAACATACTTGTAAATCTTTCCTTTCAAATTTAACAACATCCTTCCTACAGCAGAGAGACCAGAAATGAATGCAGTATTCTAAAAGGGATCCTGTGATTCTAAAAGGCATCTGGATGGGGACATGAATAGAACGTTTTAGAGGAATACGGGCAAAATGCTAATAAATGGAACTAGCACAGTTTAAGACATCTGGTCGTTATGGTCGAGTTTAACAGAAGAGTTTGTTTCTGTGCTGTATAACTTTGTGATTCAAGGACTGCCCTGGCAGGCCCATCCTATTCCTCCCCACATGAACTTATTTCTTCCTACCTTGACTTTATTGTTTTCCCTTCTTGTTCAGTCTCTTCTTATACTCCCACACACTGGCTCCTCACATGTTTCCACCCTCACCCCTTTCTCTCCCTCCCGGAAAAATGATAAGGTTCTTGCTGTTCTCATTTTTCAACCTACGAGTCACCACATGTAAAGGACTATCCCTGTACTATTTCCAACACCTCCAGCAGGATCACCAAAGAATTCCAATCACCTTCCCCAATCTTGGTTAACAGGATCACAAAACACATCTTCCCCACCCATCCACTGTCAGCATTCCACAGGTGCTATTTCCTCTGTGAAACCATAGTCCATTCCTCCATCACTCCTAACACTTCCTCACTTTCCTGTGTCATCTTCCCATGCAATCGGAGAAGGTGCAACATTCACCTCCTCCCTCTTCAATGTCCAAGGCCCCAAATACAATGTCAGGAGAAGTAATGATTTACTTGTAATTTTTAAAATCTATTCCACTGTATTCACTGCTCACAAAATGGTTTCCTTTACATTGGCTTACAGCCACAGACTGAGTGACAGCTAAATGGAACACTTTTGCTTTGTCTGTGGGAATGACCGGATTTCAGTTACTTGCCATTTCAATAAACCAGCTTTCTCCCATGCTAACACTTCCATCCTGGGGCCTCCAACGAAGCTGTAAGAACAACTTTTAAAACTCTACTCAGGCAATTTGCAGCCTCTAGGACTCAAGTGAATTGTACAACTTCAGAGTGTGACCTCTTTCCTTCATTTTTCTTACATCACCCCTCCCCGGCCATGCCTTGTTTGTGCCTTGTTCAGCTTGCTCTCAGTAAAGTCGACCAATTTTCTCCTTTTTCATAACTATCATTTATACCCATTTTGTATCTCTAACACTCTTATTACCATTACACTCCTTTTGTCTTTTGCTATGGCTACCCTCAGAATCTGTTCACTCATTCCTCCAGAGATATTCTTAAAAACAGACATTTTGGAAAATCCAGGTCCACACTGTGAAAAATATATGTAGAATATAGTGTGAGGATGAGATTGCTAGTGAGGTCACTGGTTAAATCTCCCACCAAATATGAAACTTTTTCTGCAATTTGAAAATTACTGAGAGTGATCCTACTTGGTGAACGTCCAACATATTTATCTTAAATTCTTCTCTCCAATACTTTAATGGAGGCATTTACCTTTTCGATTTTAGTTGAGTTAATACCTATATTAAGGTGATTGACATAAACAACTGGACATGAGCATATTAACTGTCTGTGCAATAGCATGACGCATGGTAATTTCTGGGCTCAAAAAAACATGAGAAGGATAAAATAAGAAAGATCACTATTTTTTCCCTACAGCAGATACTCTTGAGCATTATTTATTTACTTGTGTAAATCTTCTTGGCTTGCTTCACTTTCAAAAGTACATTCTTCTCAGAAGACTATCTTTATGCTCATTTAGACTGATATAAGCAAATATTAAATGCCAGCTTGGCTTAGTGATGATGACACATTCAGCTTGAAGTCAAGGCTTTCAAGTGCATTCAAGCTCCTCTCAAGAACTTGACCACATAAACTAGGTTGGTGATTCTGTATAGTACTAAGGGATTGTGACAATGTTGGAGATGCTGGGCTGTACTTCAAATGCAGTTTGTGCAGAGTGGGGGACTGGCAAAAATGGCAGGATGAGGCAAGGGGATAGGATCCAAGTTTATCCTGTCCCTATGTCATATTGCCAGCCGCAAGAAAACTGGAAGTTTGTACAGCAGTCAGCAGACTAACTGAGCCACTTATGTGGCTAATTATTACCTGCTTCCTTGGGGATTCCAGCAGCATCAAATGGGCCCCCTGTCAAATGTGGAGACTACCAGGTGAAATCTGTGCCTCCCACTGTGTTCCAAAAGGGGACAGTTCTGAACAGCATATGGGGCTCGATACATTAACTCTGCTTCTCTCTCCATGGCTGCTGCCTGACCTGCTCAGTCTCTCCAGCATTCTCTGTGTTTGTCTCAGATTTCCAATACTCACAGTATTTGCTTGATTTTGGATGTTCAAAACAGAGACACTCCAAAGCCCACTGAGGTACCTCATGGCTGCAATGGTCACTCTGGGAGCATGATTGCAAGTACTCAGCAGTACTCTGCCCCTCCAAAAGAGTCATCAGGGCCTATTAGCTTGCTAGCCCCAAATATTGGCTTTTATTGTATAGTGAATTGATTATAAAACAAGGGAAAACTTGCTAACCCGTACAGGGTGAGACACCTTCTAGAGTACTGTGTAGAGATTTGGTCTCCTAATTTAAGACACATACTTGCATTGAAAGCAATTCTGAGATAAGTAAACAACTCAGTGGTGGGAGAGGTCACGATCCATCTCAGCCTCCCCCAAAGGTCCCCAGCAACAGAGATGCTTGTCTTCAGCCAAATCAACTCCGCATGCTATCAAGAAATGGTTGAAGGCACTGGATTCTGCAAAGGCTATGAGTCCTGACAACACACCTGCAATAGTATTGAAGACTTGTGATCCAAAACTTGCCACGCCCATAAGCAAGCAGTTCCAGTGCAGCTACAAGACTGGCATCTACCCAGCAATGCAGAAATTGCCTAAGTATGCCCTCCATACATGAAGCAGGACAAATCCAAACCAGCAATTACCACTCCACTCATCTACTCTTGATCATGAAGAAAGTGATGGAAAGGGTCATCGACACTGCTACTAAATGACACTTCTAAAGGAATAGCCTGCTCATTGATCTTCATTTTGGGTTTCACAGTGCCACTCTACTCCTGACCCCATTACAGCCTAGGTTCATACATGAACAAAACAGCTAAACCAGAGCTGAGATGACAGTGACATTAAGGTCGCAGCGGACCAAGTTTGACTGCATAGCACGCAAAACAATATTTTTAATTTTATGTCATTATATGTAATAATAACATATCAAATCAAATCAAGAAACCCTAGCAAAACTAGAGACAGTGAGGGAATCAATGAGAAAACACTCTGTTGCTTGGAGTCACACAGAACACAAAGGAAGAGGTTTGTTGGAGGCCAGTCATCTCAGCTCCAAGATATTTGTGCAAGAGTTCCTCAAGGGAATGTCCTTGACCCAACCATTTTCAGCTGCTTTACCAATGACATTCCATCCATCATATGGTCTGAAGCAGGGATGTTAGCTGATGACTACACAGTGTTTACCACCATTTGTGACTCTGCAGAGACTGAATCAATCCATGTCCAAATGCAGCAATACAATATTCACGTTTATGTGGACAACTGGTAAGTAACGTTCATACCATTTGCGCGTCAGGCAATGACCATCTCTAGCAAAAGAAAATCTAACTAATGCTCCTTGATTTTCATTGGCATCACCATCACTAAATACTCCACTAACAACATCCTGGGGAGTTACTATTGACCAGAAACTGAACTGCAGGAGTCATATAAAAACTGTAGAGACATGAGCAGGTCAGAGGCTAGAAATCTTGCAATGAGTAGCTCACCTCCTGATTCCCAAAACCTACACGCCATCTACAAGGCACAAGCCAGGAGTGTGTCAGAATACTCACTATTTGCCTTATGGCTGCAGTTCCTACTACACTTAAGAAGCTAGATAAAGCATCCCACTTGATTGGGACCTCATCTACAAACATTCAGTCACTCCACTACTGACAATCAATAGCAGCAGTATGTACTATCTATAAGATTCACTGTAGAAATTCACAAAGGCTCCTTAGAAAGCAACTTCCAAACCCATGACCACTTCTATCCAGAGGGACACAGGCAGCAGATACATGGAAACATTAGTACCTGCAAGTTCCCAACAGCCATGACACTCATCTGACTTGAAAATGTATCACCATTTCTTCATTGTTAAAACCATGCAATCCCACAATTGTATCGTGTCTCTACCTACAGCAAGTAGACACCAGTAGCTCAAGGCTCATCACCACCTTCTCAAGGGCACCTCGAAATAGGCGATAAATGCTGGCCCTGCCAATGACGCAAACATCCCATTAATGATTTTTTAAAATAGTTCACTATGTTGATTCCTGGGAATGAACAGGTTGCTTTATGAGGAAAGATGGAGTAGTAAGGGCTAATAATCATTGGAGTTTAGAAGAACGAGAGGCACTCTTGCTGAAATATAAGATTCTGAGGAGAGGCAACAGGATAGATGCCAAGAGGATGTTTAACCTTATGGGGAAATTCTTAAACTAGGGGTCTCCCATCTAAGATGGAAAGAAGGAGGATTTTCTTCATTAGTCTTTGGAATTCTCTTCCATAAAGCAATGTGGAGGCTGGTTCACTTAATATGTCTAAGGCTGAATTAGATAGATTTTTGATCTACAAAACAGTCAACAATTATGTGGAACAGGCAAAGAACTGCAGTTAAGGCCACAGTGAGAGCAATGGGCTGAACGGCTTATTACTGTTCCTACTGCACATAGTGCATCCAATGGAGATTGGATATCCAATTTTACCATAATCTATTACAGGTTATATTTAACAAATGTCCACTGAAACCTTACAATTGCTAAATCTCTGGTTTAAAGATAACAGAAAGATCAGAGAATGCTGTCAGCTGTTACAGGTACATGAAACTGGATAAGATGGAATAAACATCCTCATTAAACATAAACAGCTTTAAATAACAAACCTCCCAAGGGTAAATCAGGTTTATGTGATCATGAAACATGTCATGTTTAAAATCCATTCTCCCTCAATTACATCGCTGCTTTTTAAACAGTGCCAAATATCCATCACTCTCTCATTTACCACTGTCTTAAAAGCTGAATGAAGAATATCATTTATTTATATTTATCATTTAATCGTTTCTCTTTAAATTTTGTCAGTTTCCTCTAAAACAATATACACAGGATGACGTTTATATTTTGACATGCAAAGACAGCTGGTTTACCTTTCATAAACTTACTTTGTAGTGTTGTTCAATGTTTCCTGACCTGGTCTGCAATTTCTGTGTGATTTCTCCCCCTCCCCGCAAAGTCTGGTTGGAGTGGACACATGGGGCAAGTGAAGGGTCATCCAGATATTCTATCTGGATGAACTGGGAAGGGTAAATAAAGTTCCTTCCATCCCATCTCCTATTTCCCCAGCATAAACAAGCTCACAGCCGAAACTTAAGGGGCTGGGGATTGCTTAGTGCCAATGAATTGCACACTTCGCACATTCTCCCGTGTCTGCGTGGACTGCCTCCCACAGTACAAAGATGCGCAGATTAGGTGGACTGACCACACTAAACTGCCCGATAATGGCCAGGGTTGTGCAGGCTACGTGGATTAGCCATAGGAAATGCAGGGTTACAGGAATAGGGTAAGGGGCGGGTCTAGGTCGGATGCTCTTCGGAGGACTGGTGTGGATTCGATGGGCCAAAGAGCCTGCTTCCACACTGTGGGGGATTCTATGACTTAGGACGATGTCAAGTCCTGGAGCAACTGTATCAGAGATAAAAGGTACTGCAGATGCTGGAGAAGGTTTAGGCCCGAAACGTCAAGTTTTCCTGCTCCTATGATGCTGCTTGACCTGCTGTGTTCATCCAGCCCCATGCTTGTTATCCTGGAGCAACTGTGTTGTCTCAGATTACTGACTGGGATGTACCTCGTGTCTCAGACCTGTCGAGTGAGGGTTTTCACTCGCCGTCCATCTTGCTGTGAGCTGGTGAGCCGTTCCCAGGTGCGTGTTTAAGGTGTTCGCCGGGTCGACAATCTCCTCGCGCAAGTTGGCAGCTCCAAGATAACCTGAGCAGTCGCCGCGCTCGCAGGTGTTAAGGTTCACCCGATGTTTCTGTTCCTCCCTCTTTGAAGCTACGTGTCCTCTGTCCGAGGTCTCAGCCTCCTTGTCACTCCACAAGCTTCTGCAATTACCCTCTTCCAATCCACCATGCGCTCTACCGCAAACCAACGCTGCCCTGATCAACGGCACCGCACGCCGCTGGGAAGGCGGGAAATCGTGCCCGGCCGGGGTGGGCGACACTGAGCGTGCGCGGTGACGGTGATTGACCGCCCAGTATGTCACGTGCCCGCCTTCACCGATTGGGGAAATCACTTTGCGTCATCGTTTGGGCAGCTTTGAGGCAATTCCTTTCCCATGTGCACAGGTTCGACGCTCTTCATTATTTACCAGACGTTTATGGTCTCGACCAGTCTATGCACGATATGATGATCCTGAAGAAGGGCAATACCCGAAATGTTGACTGCTGCCTTCCTCCAGATGCTGCTTGGCCTGCTGTGTTCATCTAGCCCCACGCCTTGTTATCTCGGATTCTCCAGCATCTGCAGTACCTTTTATTCTCATATGAATAATAACTCGTTTGACACAATTCCGAGACCGTACGTAAAATTATTGGCTCCCCAACCCATAAAATGTAAAGTTTTAAATGATCAGTTTCAATTATCATATTGAATTGCTTTTTGCAATATATTTAATTTAATGTACGCATAGAATAGCAGATACATAGGACAGTCTTAACCATTGTGTTTAGTACTCCAATTTGTACACTACCCTATGCAGAAAGTGCTTTCTATTAGAATGCAATATAATGAATGCTGGGGGAGGGGCTAAGTTTAAAAGCAATTTTAATTTTAATGAAAGGCAAAATAAGTGTTTTAGGAAAGAAAAAAACTGCAGAGTGACCAAGTGAGGGACCATCAGTAGCAAATAAGAAGTTAAAATCAGCAAGAGATTTGAAGAAGATTGGAGAAGTATTAATATATTTGAAAATTAGATCAAACATTTGGGCCAGTTCTCTCAGGCACAGCAACCAGTGAAGCATTGATGGAGTGCACTGAATTTGTTTTGCTTGTTTTACAGAAGATTAAAGGCAAAATAATGTGGATGCTGGAAATCCTGTTTGTGTCTAGTTTACTTTGCACTTAGTAGAAAGGCCCAATCCTCTTCCTTTCAAACAACAATTTATACCCTAATTTGCACTTCGTTTCCTGCTCAACAACCTCTTTGTCCTTTGCACTGCGCTCTATACTATTGCCCCTCCTCTGACTCTGTTAAAGGTATAAAAAGAACCTATTTTCTGACTGCCTTCAGTTCTGAAAACGTCATTCCAGACTTAAAACATTAATTCAATTTTTCTCTGCACAGATGCTACCGGACATGCTGAGTTTGTTCAACGTTCTCTGCATTTGTTACAAATGATTAAGACTGTGCTTTCCAGACTTGTATCCCAGTGTGACCTCATGTTAATACCATTTACTTCATGTGACCCAGAGTAAAAAGTTCAGTTTGGGAGGTCTGAGAGTTGAAGGAGGAAAAGAGAAGGCTTTGGCATAGGAGAAGAACTGTAGAATGCAGTGAAAGGAGAGGAGAAGTGAACAGGAGTTGAGTGGAAGTGTATCTAGGACTATAAGCTGACAAGTTTTAATAAATGTAGTAGGAACCTCAAGATAAATGTACTAGGATTCTGGTTATTAATGTTTTAGGACCCGTGGAATAGTATGACAGTTTAAAGCAAAATATCATTGATTAATCAAGGATTATTAAGGTATTTGGACTATTTTTTCATGTAATAGCATTCTGATTATTAACCTTATAGGGTGATGATATTGACAAAATTGAAAAATAGCTTTAATGTATTAATATCCAGATATAATATGAGCAAAAACAAAGTTGCTGGAAAACTTAGCAGGTCTGGCAGCATCTGTGAAGAAAAAAACAGAGTTAACGTTTTGGGTCCAGTGACCGTTCCTCAGATATAATAGATTCAATAGTAAAAGGCACAGACAGGCGGTTCTGTGGACGCGAGTGAGACGAACAGATGGTATGTTGCCTCCTGGGTGCCAGGGTCCGTGACGTCTCGGATCGTGTCTTCAAGATCCTTAAGGGGGAGGGTGAGCAACCAGCAGTCATGGTACACATCAGTACCAATGACATAGGTAGAAAAAGGACTGAGAATGTGAAAAACGAGTACAGGGAGTTAGGTTGGAAGCTGAAGTCCTGGACAAACAGGGTAGTTATCTCTGGATTACTACCAGTGCCACGTGATAACAAGGTAAGAAATAGGGAGAGAGTGCAGCTAAACACGTGGCTACGGGGCTGGTGTTGGAGGGAGGGTTTCCAATATGTGGATAATTGGAGCACATTCTGGGGAATGTGGGACCTGTACAGTAGGGACGGGTTGCACCTGAACAGGAAGGGTACCAATAGCCTGGGAGGGAGGTTTGCCCGAGCTATACAGGATGGTTTAAACTAGATTGGCATGGGGTGGGGAACTGGATTTGTAATTCAGAGGATGAGGTATTCAGCCTTCTAACAGACACAACAGGGAGTGAGGTTGTAAATAAAGAAATGCGGTCGATGGAGCGTAATTGTGGACACAGGGATGGTTTGAAGTGTGTATACTTCAATGCTAGAAGTATCGGAAATAAGGCGGATGAACTTAGAGCATGGGTCAGTACTTGGAACTACGATGTTGTGGTCATTACAGAAACTTGGGTAACTCAGGGACAGGAATGGTTGTTGGAAGTTCCGAGATTTCGATGCTTTAAAAGAAATAGGGAGGGTGGTAAAAGAGGCGGGGGAGTGGCATTGCTGGTCAGGACTAGCATAGCAGTGACTGAAAGGCAGTTCGAGGATGATATGTCTACAGAGTCAGTTTGGGTTGACGTCAGGAACAAGAAAGGAGCAGTCACTTTGTTGGGGTTTTTTTACAGACCCCCAAATAGTTCCAGAGGAGTGGAGGAGCGGATTGGGAGGCAGATACTGGAAAGGTGCAGAAATCACGGGGTTGTAGTCATGAGTGACTTCAACTTTCCAAATACTGATTGGAAACTTTTTAGTTGTAATAGTTTAGATGAAGTGGATTTTGTCCAGTGCATTCGAAGGATTCCTGACACAGTATGGAGATAGACCAACACGAGGAAAGGCCACTTTGGATTTGGTGCTTGGCAATGAACCGGGCCAAGTGTTAGACCTGTTAGTAGGAGAGCATTTTGGCAGTAGCGATCATAACTCTGTTACTTTTACAATAGTCATGGAAAAGGATAGGTACATACAGCAGGGTAAGGTTTATAATTGGGGGAAGGGTAATTATATTTCTGTTAGGCAAGAACTGGGTAACATAAAATGGGAACATTGAAATGTGGAGATTGTTTAAGGAATGCATACTGTGTGTGCTCGATATGTTTGTCCCTAGCAGGCAGGGAAGATGCGGTCGAGTGAGGGAGCCTTGGTTCTCAAGAGAGGTCGAACAACTGGTTAAGAGGAAGAAGGATGGTTATATAAGGTTTAGGAAACAAGGATCGGAAAAAGGCTCTAGAGGGATACAAGTTAGCCAGGAAGGAGCTGAAGAAAGGGCTTAGGAGAGCTATAAGAGGGCATGAGAAAACCTTGGCAGATAGGATCAAGGAAAACTCCAAGGCTTTTTACACGTGCATGAGGAATAAGAGAATGAAGATTCTCAGAGAAAGGGTAGAGCCGATCAAGAATTGTAAAGGGAATTTGTGCATGGAGCCTAGAGAGATAGGAGAGGTCCGTAATGAATACTTTTCTCCGGTATTCACAACTGAGAGGGACCTGGTTGTAGAGGAGGACAGTGTGAAGCAGGCTGGTAGGCTAGAGGAGATCGATGTTAGTAAGGAAGATGTCCTAGGAATTTTGAGGAACTTGAAGATAGATAAGTCCCCTGGGCCTGATGGGATTTATCCAAGAATTCCATGGGAAGCGAGGGAAGAGATCGCAGGGCCTTTGGTGATGATCTTTTTGTCCTCATTGTCCATGGGTATAGTGCCGGAAGATTGGAGAGAGGCAAACGTCATTTCCTTGTTCAAAAAAGGGAATAGGGATAACCCCAGAAATTACAGGCCAGTTAGTCTTACGTCAGTTGTGGCCAAATTATTGGAAAGGGGTCTCAGAGATCAGATTTATGATCACTTGGATAGGCACAGTTTGACTCGTGATAGTCAGCATGGATTTGTGAGGGGTAGGTCATGCCTCACAAACCTTATTGAATTTTTTGAAGAGGTGACCAAACACATGGATGAAGGTAGAGCAGTGGATGTGGTATACATGGAGTTAAGTAAGGCATTTGATAAGGTTCCCCATGATAGGCTCATGCAGAAAGTAAGGAGGCATGGGATAGGGGGAAATGTGGCAGATTGGATTCAGAATTGGCTGACCCTTAGAAGACAAAGGGTGGTAGTGGACGGAACGTATTCAATATGGTGCTCAGTTATGAGTGGTGTACCACAAGGATCTGTTCTGGGGCCTCTTCTATTTGTGATTTTGTAAATGATTTGGATGTATGAGTGGAAGGGTGGATTAGTAAGTTCACGGACGATAAGAAGGTGGGTCGAGTTGTGTATAGTGCAGAGGGCTGTTCTAGGTTACAAGGAGACATTGATAGGTTGCAGAGCTGGGCTGAGAACTGGCGGATGGAGTTTAACCCTGAAAAGTGTGAGGTGATTCATTTTGGAAGGACAAACTTGAAAGCAGAATACAGGGTTAACGGAAAGATTCTTGGCAGTGTGGAGGAGCAGAGGGATCTTGGGGTTCTTGTCCACAGTTTTCTGAAAGCTGATATCCAGGTGGATAGAGTTGTTAAGAAGGCGTATGGTGTGTTAGCTTTCATTAATCGTGGGATTGAGTTCAAGAGCCATGAAGTTATGCTCCATCTATACAAGAGCCTGGACTGGCCACATCTGGAGTATTGTGTCCAGTTCTGGTCGTCTCATTACAGGAAAGATGTGGAAGCGTTGGAAAAGGTGCAGAGGAGATTTACCAGGATGTTGCCTGGAATGGAGGGAAGGTCTTACGAGGAAAGGTGGAGAGAGATAGAGCTTTTTTCTTTAGAACGGCAAAGGATGAGAGGTGACTTAATAGAGGTGTACAAAATGATCAGAGGTATAAATAGAGTGGACAGCCAGAGACTTTTTCCTGGGGTGGAGGTAGCTATTACAAGGGGGCATAGTTTTAAAGTGAGTGGAGGTACATATAGGGGAGACGTCAGAGGTAGGTTCTTTACTCAGAGAGTGATAGGGGCATGGAATGCATTGCCAGAGAGGGTAGTGAAGTTGGCCTCATTAGGGGCATTTAAGCAGCAATTGGATAGGCATATGGATGATAGTATAAAGTAGGAGTGGAAGTTAGATAGCCCTGAGGTTTAGGATAAAAGTTCAGCACAACATCATGGGCCAAAGGGCCTGTACTGTGCTGTATTGTTCTATGTTCTATATAATAGGATTTGAGTATTGATTGAATGGGACTCTGATTATTCATTGAAGTAATTCTGATAATTAATGTATTAACTTCCTAATTGTCAGTGTAATGATTTCCTGATTATTGAAGCAATTGGTATTTTATTTTTATTAGTTTGTGTGATGTAGGCAATACTAACAGCACCAGCATTTATTGCCCATCCCTACTTGTCGTCAAGAAGGTGGTGGTGAGCTGCCTTCTTGAATTACTGCAGTCGATTTGCTGTAAGTCGATCCACAATGCTGGTAGGGAGGGAATTCCAGGATTTCGAGCCAATGATACTGAAGGAATGGAAATATATTTCCAATTCTGAATGGTGAGTGGTTTGGGGGAATATTGCAGGTGATTGTGTTCGCATATGTCTTTTGCCCTGGTGCTTCTAGATGGTAACGGTTGTTGGTTTGGAAGGTGCTGCATTAAGAGCTTGGTGAATTTCTGCAGTATCATCTTATAGATGATACACACTGCTGCTATCAAACATTGGTGATGGAGAGAGTGAATATTTCTGGATGTGGTGCCAATCAAATGGGCTGTTTTGTCCTGGATGGTGTCAGGCTTCTTGAGTGTTGTTGGAGCTGGACACATCCAGGCAAGTGGGTATTATTCTATCATACTCCTGACTTGATAGATGTGGATGTGATTTGAGATTCAGAAAGTGAGTTACCCATTGCAAGATTCCTAGCCTCTGATCTGCTGTTGTAGGCACAGTATTTACATGGGCTATTCCAGTTTAGTTTCTGGTCAATGGTAACCCTCAGGATGTAGATAGTGGGGTATGCAGTGATGGTAATGTCACTGAATGTTAGGGAGCGATGATTAGATCCTCTCTTTATGGAGATGGCCAGTGCCTGGCATCTGTCTAACATGAATGTTACTGATTATTGCCATAAGAACTTTGTAATTAAAGTAATTAGGTCCTGACAATTAAAATGACAGAATACTGATTACTTATTCAATCCGATTCTGGTTGTTGATGCAATAAGCAACTGACTATTAACGTAATGGTACTTCAATTAGTAGTGTGACAATATCCTGAATCTTAAAGTAATAGGAACCTGAATATTAATGTAGTAGGACTCTGGTCATTGATGTACCGAGGTCTTCATTGTTACCAAAGGGTTCTGATTATTAGCATAATCGAGTATAAGAATTATTGCATTACTATCCTGTATCTCTCCATCTTCCAGTTCTGGCGAAAGGTCAACAACCTGAAACGCTTACTTTCTCCAATAGATGCTGCCTATCCTGCTGAGTAGTCCCAGCACTCGTTAATTTTCCCTCATCAGGTTCATTATTGACTCAGTCTTGTCCTTTAATGTGCTGTGAGCTGATTAAGAAATTGTTTGCTTGATTCCCAAGTTAGCATAATATCGCTGTAGTGATATAATCCATTCATTGTTTCTGCCGTATTTGGAGAAGATACTCCAGCAAATTCGATAAATTTTCATATTATAGGTAACGCCATAGCGTCCTGAAAGTAACAGACGACAAATGTTGTACTCGAGGACAATCGTGTTCTGTTAATCATAGGATCCCTACAGTGGAGGCGGGGGGGGGGGGAGGCCATTCTGCCCATCGATTCCATACCGACCCTCCGAACAGCATCTCACCCAGCCCTAGCCCCACAACCTATCCCCGTGATTCCTGCTCCTATGATGCTGCTTGACCTGCTGTGTTCATCCAGCCCCATGCTTGTTATCTCGGATTCTCCAGCATCTGCAGTACCTTTTATCCCAGCCTACATGTTATCATGGCCAATCCACGCCCCAGACACCACGGACAATTCAGCCTAGTCAAAACTGTGTTCGGTAATGTTTCACATGTTTGTTGGTCATGAAAACAAACGGTCACATGGTCCAGCTATCACAATGTATTACTCTGAAAAGACATGAGTTGAAGCGTACAGATAGAATTTGACTTGTAGGAGAATGCAACGGAAAATGCCACAGTCCAGTCTGATTAGAATCAATACATGGTTGAGTTTCCTGGTTCATTATATCTGACTTGCGCTTTTACTGCAATGTGAGCAGAGGATGTATTTAAAAAAAAATGCCCCCAAAATATCGTCATCATACCCTCACATCCTTTCTGCAGAGCTCCCAAACAGTTTCTCTTGCTTTCACTGTCTCATTGCATGACACACAATTTCTGTATGTTTTATCCATTCGCATGTTTCGTAGTTCCCTTTCCCTCCCACAACGTCAATTAGTCGATGGATCTTAAAAACGGACTTGACACGTTTAGAGGTTATTTTACTACTAATGTTTAGTTTGGGCGACTAATCGAGATTTGCCATTTCCGTCATGTAAATCTCTTGTTCGGTTTTCAAGTATGAAGTGTTTACGTTGCAGTAACACTGTACAATCGGCCGCGCCTCCCAAGCGTGTAGTTTAGCAACTGAGTAAACGATGAACATGAGCTCGTTGTTAACAGTGCTTCCTACGAAACCCTTACACAAAGCTCAAATAAACTTCATCAGACACCATGGCTGGAGCCATCACTGGGTCTTACCCAAGACCTTGAGTCACTTTGAAAATCAGTCGATCTGTGTATGCCTCAGGAGTCCTGCATTAAAAAGCCCCTGTTCCGCTTTTCTCTTTGTTAAATGACCCTTCCCGCTGTCTTTCGCTCCCTACAGTTTCCGACTGGATTTCATGGACATGCCCGCAGTAAATCCCGGAATGACATATTTCAGGAATACAGACAACGGGCCAAGCCACCCCCTCCCGAGAAGCTTATAAAACGACTCCGGGTGAGTTTAAAGTATTAGCATCAATCACATTGACAAACCTAAGCACATTATTAGCCTGTTGGACGAGGCGGGGGTGGGGGGATCATCTGCTATTATTTAGCCGATTCGCCTGTTTTCTGATTACCACATTCTCCGTTTGCAGTCGATGTAATATTTTGTACACACTTCAAAATATTCTGCGGATGATCAGAATCACCTTAGCCCTGCGGATTGCCAGTTTATTAGCTGATTATGTCAGAAGAATGCTTAAATTTAGGAGATGTTTTTATTGTTTGGAAATGATGAAATATTTGCCCTCACTATATGTGTACTGATCTGAACAGAGAAGGGCATTATATAAATTAAATAAAGAAACACGGCATGGACATGGTGAAACGAATTTGACTAGTCTTAGATATTCCCCAGAGCCCAAAACATGAACAAGAGTCATGAAAGGAGGCTCTTGTGGTACAGAACTTTGAGTGGTGGTAACCTTGTTGTCCAAGGTAACAGGGTTTATTGCCACTGTGTATTTTTAGCAAAATAGCAGTGTGGAGGAGCAGTTGTGAGGAAATTCCTTGTCACCATGATCTGTAGAAACTCTGCAGCCCATACAACAAGTCCTGTTCACCCATCATCTCTATCCCTGCTGACTGACTACTCCAGCCCATTAATGTCTCAAAGTTAAAACCTTCATCCTCTGCTTAAATCCTTTCATCTCTCAGTTACCTCCGATAGATCTACAGCCTGCACGATCAATCTGGTCTTAGATATTTCAAGTTTTTGCTTTCAGCCATCCATGTGAAAATGCCTCTCCTTTTAAATTGCTTCTTAAAACTTATTTCATAAGTTTTTTTCATAAGCTTTCAGCTCCTTCTCTGGGTTGTTTCATTTTAGTCTGTTTTATTATGGTCAATTCAGACTTATCAAACTTATAAGCAGACATTTATTGTTGTGGAATGAAACAGTAGTTACAGAAACTGCAGATATCGACAACTAAATCTGCTTTTTTTTTAAAAGCTGGCTTGATAGTGACCATGAGATAACAAGGGGAAGAGCTGGATGAACACAGCAGGCCAAGCAGCATCAGAGGAGCAGGAAGGCAGACGTTTCGGGCGTAGACCCTTCTTCAGAAGCTCTTCTGATGCTGCTTGGCCTGCTGTGTTCATCCAGCTCTACACCTTGTTATCTCAGATTCTCCAGCATCTGCAGTTCCTACTATCTCTTGATAGTGACCATGGTGACTGTTGATTGTCATAAAAACCCATCTAGTTGAATAGTGTACTTTAGGGAAGGAAATCTGCCATCCAACCTGATTCCACACACAGCAATGTGGTTGCCTCTTAACTGCCCTCCTAGGTGATTAGGGATGGGCAATAAATGCTTGGTTAGCCAGCAATGACCACATCCCGTGAACAAATATAATCAAAGCATCCCATGCTTTGACATATCTGTTCCCAACAGCCTGTCTTTGTCTAAGTTTTTGGTTGCTCCTGTCATATATCTTTATGTGGTTCACTGTCAAATACTGTTTAATAATGTTTCTATGTAGCATCTTGAGAAGTTTTAATCAACAGAAGTTGTTTTAACATTGTTAAGTACATTTCTCCTATCTTCTCTCCTTACAATCCTTACTATCAGGGCCTCTCCACCTATCCTCTCCTCTATCCATCCTCTATCCGCCTTCCCCTCTCTCCCTATTTATTTCAGAACCCTCTTCCCCTCCTCCATTTCTGATGAAGGGTCTAGGCCCGAAACGTCAAGTTTTCCTGCTCCTATGATGCTGCTTGGCCTGCTGTGTTCATCCAGCCCCACGCCTTGTTATATCAAAATTACAGTTTAACATTGATGTACCGATTTTCCAATATGAAGAAATTTGTGCCCTCTTCACTTTCATAATTATAACAACATCTCTTCAGATTTTTGTAAACTAATGTCACTTTACAATTAAGGAAGAAATGAAAGATTTGCAAGATTTCATAATTTTGCTCATAAAATGTATACAGTTACACTCGCAAGGAAAATCCAAGCTTCATTCCAGACAAAAATTCTTTTCCATACAAAAATTCCTTGCATAACAAAATTAACTAAATAAATGAATCATACATAAATTGAGGTGTTTGTAACACTGATTAATCCTAAAACTCAGGATTAATTTAAAGTGTCATTTACAGGTAATCTATGCACAAACTCATCAGTACTCATTAGTGATATAATCCATAATGTCAGGAGTTTAGTCATACAAGAACAGAGCAACAATTCATCGTATTTGTGCCAAGCAGACTTTTCTTTCTAATTAATCATCATGAATAATCTGTGTGATGATTACTCACAATTACACATTAATAAAGTGTATACAGAAATATTAAAAGGGTTTTGCTGTTGTCACTTTATAATCCTCAAGACTGAAATTCACAGTCCTGTGTAACATTTATAATATAGCAAAGATTCGTGATGCTTGTCCTATAAATTAGCCATGTAATGAGGCACAAATTTGACAAGGTCCATTTCTTTGTGTTCAACCATTAGACCCAGAACAAACTGTTGAAGAAAATGGTTTACAGACATCAAAGATGTATTTACATCACAGTGATCAGCAAATCCTATGGAAAGCATGAACATGAAAATAAATGTCATTTTACCAGTTCAAAGCACAAAGTACTCGGTTCCAGTTAGCTCCAGAATATTTGCTGATATCAGGGATATTTATCAGACTTCAACACCTACTTCTTTATTCCCATTTATGTGCTGTTAATGGGAGTTCTTTCCTCTGGCATGTTTCTAATCAGGCACGAATTTTCTGAAATACTGTACTTTGCCATAAATCTGAAAAGTTTCAGTTGGCTGTTGTAGGACTTATCTTTTACAAGATCTTGCTTTCAGAGGTTTACGAAGGAGATTTTTGCTTCACTTCAAAGCAAGTACAATATAGGCTTTACAGTTGTGGCAGTTGCCCAATTTCTACATTAACAAGCTCAGGCCACTTTTAATATTGGACTTTATTTTACTGGCAATTATGCACTTTTCATACTTAATTCATTTCACCATGAAAATTGCAGTCATGATCCTACAACTGTTCCCATTTTGCATATTTTAACAAATTCCTGCATAGAATTGTGCCTGATTACTAGGTGTCCTGTCTTCAAATTGAATGAGGCTGCCCAAGTCGGCATGTAAAATCTCTGCCAGATTTTACTCTGCCCATCTCCTGTTTCTCAGGTGATAAATGAGCAACCAGCAGATGAAAATTTCCCCCTGAATAATTATTACCACAGGTATTCAGTGAAAAGTGAAGTTTGGGATGTGAATACAATATTACCTGAATGTCAGCAGTAACAACAGGAATTATATTTTGTAGTGCTTGATGAACAGCCATTCATGAGACCCTTCCAATGGAATCTTTTTGTGTAGTGATTAATGGATTCTCTTGAAATGTCTCAATTGATCAGGTGCCAGTTGAAACCCTATATTAATGCTCTCAAGAAGCAATTACTTAGTGAATTGCGGCTCCAGTCAGCTCCTCCACATCTACTTATATTTCTTGCTTGAGAATTAGATATATCTTTTTAATCCCCTTCAGATATTTTAAGGCCACTCATGAGCTAATAGAGACAATCAGAATCCCCTCCATGCTCTTTTTAGTGTGTGGCATTATGGCTCAGAAGATGCCATTTGGCCCACTTGATTCCACCCTAGCTTTAGGAGACCTCTCCCACAAATCAGTGCATGGACTGGTTCTCCTTAGCCACTACATAGATGGCCTTGTTTTAATGAGTGACCTAGTTAAATGTTGCATGCTCCCTTGTATATTATAGTGTCACACTGACCACCATTCAGTCTTTTTGACTAACATAGATTTTACTCTGGTTTCAGGAGAACCCTTTGAAACACAACTTTTCCAAACATGATAGTCGGCAAGTGTTTCATGACAGTGCCACCTATCTGGAGAATGTAAGTTTAGAGACCAATACTTGATGCAGCAATAAATGGTTTTGCTTCTTTCATGTCACTTTGTAAATGATTTTATAAAAGACACTCATATTAATTGATGGGTATGACAATTAGTTTCAACATAATGATTCCTGCATTCATATCAGTCTTCCTGGAAAAATAATGTTGTGTTAATAACAAATACCTTTTATGCAAATTGGCAGCGAATTCAAGGGATTGAGAGCTAATGGCTTGACTGGTAAATCTCTGGAATCTGCTAGTCACCTTATGCTACTCTGCCATTAGCTTCTTTCTTATTTTTAATGACTTGATGGAATTACCTATTCAACATGCCACAGAATGTTCAGTCTTGAAGCTAATGGTACTTTTCAAATAATCTAATACCTGTTAATGTACTGCCAATCAATCACTATGGCTCAGATTGGGAACAGTTTCAAGTTTTCAATCTCATTCTGCACAGAGTTGGTCTTTGAGAGATTTTAAAAACATAACATTTTATGTTTTAATTCATTACTACAGCAAAATCCAGCCTAATACTGCAGTCATACAATCCAGGCTATACTGTTTCAACAATAAAACCATAAAGTTAAAGAACTGTGATATTAAAAAAGGGGAAAATGTAATACACAATTTCTGGCGCATGCCAACCCCACTCCAGGCTGCACTGAAGTTTGCAGGAATTCTAAAACAAAAGCCTTTCACGAAAGGGATGGGACACAAACAACAAGCATAGAATAAAAGTAATTGCAAGTTTTCTGCTGCAACTTCCTAATGTGCTTCACAAGTAATGCAATGCTTTTGAAGTGTCATGATTATTATAATTTGGGATATCACTGATGCTGTGTACTATCACTACATAATATAACCCTGAACGATATGTTGATATCAGTAGGAACAGTTTGCAGTAATCAAATTGTTAATTGTTTTGTGTCTCTGAAGTTCAAATATATGACAGTACCCCTCCCTTAAATCCCAGTACCAAAAATCATTGTCGCTTCAAGTCAGAGACCCAAATCAAGTCCTAGAATAATGAGGCTGATTTAATCTTTGGGTGATTTACTAGCATTTCACACTGGCCACCAGTCCGTCCATTCTTGGAGTGAAAGACTAGAACCATTTCAAAGTGTGGATCTCGTTTACATAGGGTAGGCGAGCTGCTTCATCTCATTGCAGCTTGTGGGATTCAGACAAATATAAGATATAAGAACTAGGAGCAGGAGTAGGCCATCCGGCCCTTCGAGCCTGCTCCGCCATTCAATAAGATCATGGCTGATCTTTTCGTGGACTCAGATCCACTTACCCGTGCTCTCACCCGTATCCCTTAATTCCTTTATTGTTCAAAAAAAATCTACCTGAGCTTTGAAAATGTTTACTGAAGTAGCGTCAACTACTTCACTGGGAAGGAATTCCATAGATTAACAACCCTCTGGGTGAAGACGTTCCTTCTCAATTCAGTCCTAAATCTGCTCCCTGTAATCTTGAGGCTATGCCCTCTTGTCCTAGCTTCACCTGCCAGTGGAAACATCCTCTCTACTTCTTTCTTATCTATTCCCTTCATAATTTTATATGTTTCTATAAGATCCCCCCTCAATCTTCTGAACTCCAATGAATATAATCCCAACCTACTCAGTCTCCTCATAAACCAACCCCCTCAACTCCAGAATCCACCTAGTGAACCTGCTCAGCACGCCCTCCAGTGCCAGTACATCCTTTCTCAAGTAAGGAGACCAAAACTGCACACAGTACTCCAGGTGTGGCCTCACCAGCACCTTGTACAGCTGCAACATAACCTCTCTGCTTTTAAACTCAATCCCTTTAGCAATGAAGGACAAAATTCCATTTGCCTTCCTAATTACTTGCTGTACCTGCAGACCAACCTTCTGTGATTCATGCATAAGGACACCCAGGTCCCTCTGCATAGCAGCATGCTGCAACTTTTTACCATTCAAGTAATAATCCTTTTTACTATTACTCCTACCAAAATGTATGACTTCACATTTATTTACACTGTATTTCATCTGCCAGACCTTTGCCCACTCACTCAATGTATCTATGTTCCTCTGCAAAATTTCACAGTCCTCTGCACACTTTGCTCTGCCACTCATCTTAGTGTCATCTACAAACTTTGACACTCTGCACATGGTTCCCAACTCCAAATCATCAATATAAGTTGTAAATAATTGCGGTCCCAACACCGATCCCTGAGGCACACCACTCATCACTGATTGCCAGCCAGAATAGCACTCATTTATCCCGACTCTTTGCTTCCTGTTACTCAACCAATCCTCTATCCGTGCTAATACTTTACCCCTAACACCATACATCCTTACCTTATGCAGCAGCCTCTTGTGCGGCACCTTGTCAAAGGCCTTTTGGAAATCCAGGTACACCATATCCACTGGGTCCCCATTGTCCACCTTGCTCGTAATGTCTTCATAGAATTCCAAAAGATTTGTCAAGCATGACCTGCCCTTCATGAACCCATGCTGCGTCTACCCAACAGGACAATTTCTATCGAGATGCCTTGCTATTTCTTCCTTGATAATAGACTCAAGCATCTTCCCCTCTACAGAGGTTAAGCTAACCGGTCTATAATTCCCCATCTTTTGTCTACCTCCCTTTTTAAACAGTGGCGTCACATTTGCTATTTTCCAATCTGCTGGGACTGCCCCAGAGTCCAGCGAATTTTGGAAAATTACACCAGTGCACCTGCTATTTCTACCGCCATCTCTTTTAGTACCCTGGGATGCATTCCATCAGGACCAGGAGACTTATCAATCCTTAGCTCCATTAGCTTGCCCAACACTACCTCTTCCGTAATAATGATTGTTTCCAGGTGCTCACCTACCTTCATCTCTTCGTCAATTACTGGCGTGTTATTAGTGTCCTCCACTGTGAAGACTGATACAAAATACCTGTTCAATGCCTTGGCCATTTTGTCATATCCCATAACTAAATTCCCCTTCTCATCCTGTAAAGGGCCAAAGTTTACTTTAGCCACTCTTTTTGAAGTATCAATGCGGCATCGAGCAGTCCAAACAACATTTCACCAGTAACTGGGAAAGCCCTGGGGAAGGAGGGTTGCAATGCGAATTGTCAGCATCCCAGGTGACCCTCAATGCTCTGTAGCCACTAGTAATGTTTTGAAAGAGGCAGAAAAACATTGAGGATTGAAATAGCCTGGTGCTCAATGAAAAATAATTTTGAGAAATTTAACTCTGATCATCCAAAGATAATGAGAAACTAATTCTAGAAGTCGGCAGTAGCTACAAGCTACTTACCTGCATCCGACTTACCTTTTGTACACAGCAATATCAATCTCCACCAGGAATTTATCTATCTCCATGTTGAACAGTTGCAGTGATCTGCACCTACAACATGGACCAATAATTAATTCTAAAAGTCAATGATCCTTCACAAAACCCTTTGATACCTAATCTAGCTCAAAATTGTTATGATTCACTAACATTCATGTTGATGTGGTAATTCAATGATCTGTTTTATTTCAGTCTGTCTGGATATAGCATAGAATGTGAAATGAGACTACGGGGTAGTTGATAACAATTACTTACTCCCATAAGGGTCCCTGGAGTTAAAACACGTTGTTATGATCCACTGGGTAGTGCACTGTAAATTGAACCCCTCTACTCCTGTAGTTATACCAAACACTTTTTTTAAAAAGTATGCACAGTACCCCAACTTGTATGTCTTTCAAACCAAGTTTTATTGAAAACATGGACCAGGTTTCTGTACTAACCAAGAATTATTTCTTACAAGTAATTTGACTTATAGCTACAAGTAACCAAGATATAAACTATTGGCATATAATACTACTAACGAAAACACTGACTCCCTTATAGACTCTCTTTTTCTCTCACTCACATGAGAAATAGACTGTCGATGGAGGTAGAAAAACAGTTCAATAATCTTTGCTCCCTGATTCTGATGTTGACATGATGGTCCTTTGGCTAACCACACCCCTTGTTCATAGATCATAGAATCCCTACAGTGTGGAAACAGGCCCTTTGGCCCAACAAGTCCACACTGACCCACTGAGCATCCCACCCAGACCCATTCCCCTATAAACCCATCTAATCTACACATCCCTGAACACTACGGGCAATTTAGCATGGCCAATTCACCTAGCCTGCACATCTTTGGACTGTGGGAGGAAACCAGAACACCCAGACGAAACCCACACAGACACAGGGAGAATGAGCCAACTCCACACAGACAGTCGCCCGAGGGTGGAATCGAACCCGGGTCCCTGGCACTGTGAGGCAGCAGTGCTAACGACTAAGCCAGTGTGCTGCCCCTGTTGTTCCTATGTCTTCCTTCTAGTTGCTTCCACTGGTTTGTAAGAAGTACAGGGTGGCTGATTCACATGGAAAATTTTTGATTTGTTAATTCAAAAGTCACAGCTTACATCACCTGTAGAAAAGGTAATTGATTTTCTTCAAATTTAAACAGTTTTGTTTTAACTGCAAAGAACAGGCAGCTTTTGTTGGGAAGAACAACAGCACAACACTTCTGTTTTCTTTCTGCTCTCTGTATCGGGTCTCTGCAACTCATTTCCAGTTTCAACCTGCTCAGTTAGTTGAGAACCAATATACTTCACTTGTAAACAACTCCTCGGTTTGTAAACATCTGCACAGTCACAAAAACAGAGTTCACAATAGATATTAAATTACTTGCTGTGAAATTGTGCAGCCATCCTGGTAAATCCCCATTTTTTTAAAAACAATTCTGACATTGGGCAGAATACTTTTCTACCTTGAGCAGCATAAGCAATGGCGATAAAGTTCCTGCCTTTCCCTCAGCAGGGAAAGCATTGCCCTCTTTTCTATCACCATGCCCATTAGCATCTCCAAGACTTGTCAGAGAACCAAGTAGACAATGTGCCTTTCTGGGCTATTTTCTTGAGGATAATAGTGGAACACCAGAGTGTGAAGGCCATTTGCAGGCTTGCAGCATCTGAAGGGGTGGACAGCTAGGGTTTAAATATGGTGTCAGTGGCGCAAATTTCACGAAGTCCCAATAGAGGCGAGCACTTCTGCCCCTGCTGCTGTGTGATTTCATGTGGTCAGCAATGAAGAGGCCAGTTGCAAATTAATGAGGTGAAGAGCAGAAGGTTGAGGGAGAAAAATTGACATGGAGCATGGCAGTCTGTGTGCCATGAATCTTTGCTTGAGAAAATCATTTTGCAAAAACAAAAGGAGAATTTTGTTTTATCTTTAATCCTCTTAGCTGTATATCATCACATTATTTTTCTATAGCTTGTCAGTTCTAGCCTAGAATCTTTAAAGCTTTATGCATTATATCATCTAGATCTCTCTCAATAAATTTTTAAGCAGAATCTAACATGAAGTACAAATGCTTGGCAGTATAGCCCTTCCCCATGCAAAGCATTTGGTTATCCCGTTTAAACATCATCTTCCCATTCTTCCAATAGTCCAGGTCACATTGTAATTTTATTTTCCATAAAAATGTTGATATCACCACATAACGTGATTACGTCTAGAAACATGAAGGCAGCACTCCAAATACTGTCGTCAAGATCACTGATACAGATTGATACTGAAGTTGTCAATTGTTTTTTCAAACCCAACGAAATTGAAAGATTTTCTACCGCTCCAAATATTTTTCACACCAATAGAAATACAAAAATATATTAGAATATCGGTATACTTGCACAAGCCAGCATTTATTACAAATTATGTTTTAAATTCGCAACAAACAACTGCACCTCCCAGTCGCGAACCATTTCAACTCCCCCTCCCATTCCTCAGATGACATGTCCATCCTCGGCCTCCTACAATGCCACAGTGATGCCACCCGAAGGCTGCAGGAACAGCAAATCATATTCAGCCTGGGAACCCTGCAGCCCAATGGCATCAATGTGGATTTTACAAGCTTCAAAATCTCCCCTCCCCCAACCGCATCCCAAAACCAGCCCAGCTCATCTCCACCTCCCTAACCTGTTTTTCCTCTCACCTCAAGCCACACCCCCATCTCCTATCTACTAACATCATCCTGCCCCCTTGACCTGTCCGTCCTCCCTGGACTGACCTATCTCCTCCCTACCCCCCTACCTACACTCACCTTTACTGGCTCCATTCCCGCCTCTTCGACTTGTCTGCCTCCTCTCCACCTATCCTCTCCTCTATCCATCCTCTATCCGCCTCCCCCTCTCTCCCTATTTATTTCAGAACCCTCTTCCCCTCCCCCATTTCTGATGAAGGGTTTAGGCCCGAAACGTCAAGTTTTCCTGCTCCTATGATGCTGCTTGACCTGCTGTGTTCATCTAGCCCCATGCCTGTTATCTCGGATTCTCCAGCATCTGCAGTACCTTTTATCTCTGATGTATTTAAATCTATTTATTTTTCTCTAAGTGCATTCCTACTGATATCTTGCCTTAAAATATCTCAGGTTAAGCAATGGGAGATTCAGAGGAACACAATGAAGGAACTACAGGAGACATACACAATTCCCTTTGATGGATGCTGACATTCAAAGAGTCAAAAGTCAGATACCTATAAAAGTCATCCTAAACTCCATGAACAGAAACTCACTGCTAGCACTTCCTTTTTTGACCTTTTGGTGTATTCCCATACACAGAAGTAAAGCTTGGCATTTCTTTTGACATTAATTTTTCATATTGCCATTTTTACATAACCATTTCATTGGAGCATTTTTATGTGTAACCCTTGTGAATAAATAATACATTTAAAAATATCTCAGCCCCAATCACAATAAATTCCCAAATCTCTGGCTTGGTGCAGGTTTAATGGCCTTTATTTCTTTCCCGCTTGATCACTAATCTAGCCCATGGAAAGAAACTGACAATACTGAGAAAGCTAGTGGAACTCACAACTGTAACCAAGCTGCACAGGCCAACTCTGCAGTTTAAAAGTTTCTGCACAGAAAGTAAACTTTTTTAATTAAACAGAATTCTAGCATTAGAGGCCATCATGACCTTCTCAGTAGGTTGGGGTACAGTTTGTGATCAGAGGCTTACATTTTGTTTCTTGCCTTGATTCAGGTTTTGCCCTGAATTCTGGACTGTCAATTGTTTCTGACCTGAATATGAAAGGTTATCAACTAAAAACACAAACATATGTTCCATGGTTGAAAATTGTACCCTCCAGGTGCAATTAGGCTGAGATGCCAATCTCTGAATACAAGCAACAGCATTGTTTCCAGCCAGTGAGTACGCAGATATCTGGCCATGTGGAGATGGTCACACTCCAGACAGCATTTACAAGGAGTGGTTTCCAGGCTTGATGTTTGATAGTATCCAACTGCCCAGTTACCAGAAAGGAGCAGGTCTTCAAATCATTTCGAGTTAATGCTGTAGTATTAATGGGGAGACATTCTAGTCGCTGGAAACTTGGGTATCTAAATTTAAGAGGATCATTTCTTTACTATTTTTTAAATTCTATTTTCTGGCTCCAGCAAGCCACATTGAGAGGTTATCTGACTGGGTAGGTAGACCTCCAGTATCAAGCAAAAGCTCGACGATGGACATCAGCGAGTGTGTTGGATATGTTGTGGGGAGTGGGGAGGATGTGGGGCTAAAAAGAGGGTGATACCTCATTGCCTGGTTGAAAACAGCCACACTAGATGGACCAGCATGAGGCATTCCAACTCTTCTTGGCCCACAAACAGTGTTGGAAAGGCAGTGATCTGTTCATTCATTCTTATCCCCCTTCATCTGTAGGTTCCCAAAGGTCAGCACTGAATCTAGGACAGGGATAAAATTTTAGACATTAAAGTTCTTTCCTGACCAACGTGCTTCCACTGATTAGGTTAATCACCTTGCATTCACCTGCTGTTGAAACAAGAAATTGGCAGCTGACTTTCAGAATTTATTTATACTTGACTTCTCATTTCTCATCATCATCCTCCTTGCCCATGCTTCCTCCTAAGGTATTAAAATTCCTCCCATTTCTTGTTTCTCAAACCTCCACCTTTTTGCCTTTTTTGGTTGATAATGTTGGTATTGTCTAAAGTGGTTGGATAAAAACATATTTCCTGCTTTTTGTTTGAGCATGCTTCAAGATGTTCTCATAGCACTCAACGGCATCAATTGCAGAAACTCCTAGCAGCTACATGATGACACGTGTTGGGATGTTGGGGCTGTGAGTTTTCAACCTCTGTGCACAACCCATGCAATTTTCATTTGAAATAATGAGATTTGTTCTTCCAAGGTGAAACTCACACTGCAATCCTTTAGACTTGTCTCCGATTTCCAAAATTATTCTGTAATTTTTATGTCAGGGAGAAACACGTTCATGCAACACATCCTAAGGCTTCCCATTCTGTTGCCTCAATACAATAGGTCTATTTTTATTTGCGCTACTTTCTAATGGGCATATTTTTGCAAGCTTGCATATTCTATCACCTGAGCCCTTTGGATTTTACTGATTTTATTTTAAATTAAAGCTGTTTGTGGAAACAGCACTAACAAGGGATGTACTTTTAATTAGAATCAAGTTTCTACTTTTACATAGATTAAAGTGACGTCATAGTTGAAACGTTAAGCGTCAAAATCCTGGATGAAACTCAGAATGCTTCAAGCAGATGTTAATCTGTCACAAGTGTGTTAGTTATTCTGGGATTGCCTGAAGGTGTATAGCCTTATTTAAAAATTTGCCATTGGAGTTGTTCAATACAAATACTTTAAAAATAACTGATTTGCCTTCCCTTTTTCTGTAGAGCAATGCTTTAAGTCGAGCAAAAACTGCTTTTGGAAGAAGAAGTGAATTTAAGAAAGATTTTATGTCCTGGATTCCAATTCAGACTGACAGCCAACAACAGTGGCCATTAATATCTACATATAAAGCAGATTTCTGGCATCACAGAAATCCACAATCCGCAGAGGTGACGATTCCTCAGCTACTTATCACACGAGGTCAACCACTGATAACGGCTGTCTATCCTAGGTCAGAAATAATGCAAACAACATATCGTCAATTCTACAGCCACTGCCAGCCAAATCCAAACATTTATACAAATGTCTTTACTGGACAAGTGCAGAGCATGCCCATGGAAAAGGAAGCAACATTTGTCTATGTGAATCGCAAACCAAAGCCAGCAAGTGGAAAATGTAGAGCAAGACCTTTATTATCACAGTGTTCCACTGTTGCTGACTGTCTTTTATGGCCTGTCCCAAAAACAAATCCAACAAATGACGGAAAATTTTATGACAGGCAATCAGTACAAGGAGAAAACAAGTTCAACCCAGTGTTTCTAGATAACTTGATATCATACTGGGGAAAAGAAGTCTGAACTTTTTTTTAACGCTTGCCTTTTCAGGTAATCTTAGGAAATTGTGTGAACAGAAGGTTAACAAATAATCTTCTAGACGTGGAGAATAATTTACAAAGAGTCTTGAGCCAGCAGTTAATTCTCCTGTCACAACACAACAGATTTGGAAGGTTTTGTAAAAGCTTTGTATTTTCAAAGGATTGCTGAAAGAGTGTTCCTAATTAGGCACTGCTTGGCTACACATTCAGAGTAAGAAACCACAGAATGGTTGATTTGGGAATTGTGGATTAGGGAAATGATTTCTGAATTTGAGACTAAGGACATATTTTGAAGAGTAGTGGGAGTTTTACTTACTATCTGGTTATCATACACCTGACTTGCACTTGTTTGCTAACAGAGGGTACTTTAAAGGGGATCCACTGTCCCAACATTCCTCACTTTGGTCACAATTTATGAAACATTTTTGAACCCGATTCTTTATGAAAATGTCTCAGACCCTGTGTTTTTATTTAATCTTGACATATCAGAGTAGGACAGATAGTGGAATTGCAGGAATTAACTCAGAATGGATTGGATTAAATGAGCATAACGTGGAAATAAAAAGCAGAGGAAATTTAATATAACCTGGTGGAAGTTGCTACACTTAAGCTAGAACAATAAGCCCCGTGCATGAATTGTGCGGAGAGACCTAGGCAAACTGGAATGAGTAAATCGATCCAACTGATGTAGGACAATGATTGATCAAACCAAATAAGTGTAAACGTGTATCATTACTGAGTTAGTAGTCCAGGGCACATGAATTCAAATTCGATTATGGTAGTTTAACAATTTAACTTCAATTTAAAAACTTTGGAATAAAACAAACTGTTATTCATAGAAAGAGTTCATGAAGTTGACATCATCTTTCAAAAAAAAACTGCTTTGTAATGTCCTTTTAAAAAAAGGAACCTTACCAAGTCTGGTTTATTTTGGATTGGTATACACCCCAATGCAATTGACTCTTAATTGTCTCTGAAGTTGTTTAGCAAACTGTTCAGTTGTTAGGCCTACTAGGGACGAGCAGTAAATGCCAGCCTTGTTGACGATAGCCACAATTTGAGGCTGGACTAAAAAAAGCTAAAACAGTTGAGCATAATTCAGAATTACTCATGATCAAAATGTACAGTGCTCTTTTCAGACCAACCCTGGAGGACTGCATAAAGGTCGGTCACTGAGTCACAGAGAGTTGTTCAAGTGCTTGAGATGGTTCGGAAGGGGAGACTCCAGAGAATCCTAGTGATACAAATGTAAGCATTTGCTTTGTAATTCACAATGTTGCTAAAAAGAGAAGCAAAGTTGCAAGATAACAAGGTGTGGGGCTGGATGAACACAGCAGGCCAAGCAGCATCATAGGAGCAGGAAAACTTGACGTTTCGGGCCTAGACCCTTCATCAGAAATGGGGGAGGGGAAGAGGGTTCTGAAATAAATAGGGAGAGAGGGGGAGGCGGATAGAAGATGGATAGAGGAGAGGATAGGTAGCAGTTTCAAGGCCGAAGAGATTATGAGAGAGTTGCAATGGGAGAGAGATTCCCTGAGGTTTGTCCGGAGGGAGGAGGGTAACTTCTTCAGGGTAGGCATCCTTAGAAGAGGCTTCGCAGTGGGGCTAAAATTGTATCAGAGATAAAAGGTACTGCAGATGCTGGAGAATCCGAGATAAGTTTTGTTTCATCTTGCACTGCTCAGGACTGGGATACAAGAAAGCAAACATGAAAAGAGAACCATAATTTATTGCAGCACAAGAAGAGGGTGCTGATTGGTTGCATCTTAGTTGGCACTGGAGATGCAGCAGGAATAGCTAAGCGTTCCTTCAAAACAGCACTTGCCCCCACCACTAATTTTCTACATCAAATCTCTAAATATGCCCTTATAAAATGTGGAAGATGTGGATGCTTTATTTTAGCCATGCACTCCACAATGAAACTTTAACCAATTGACAGATCTGGCTTCATCCACTTTTTTGACACAAAAATCTTCAATAAGCAACTTGTTAGATAACAATAATTTTTTTGGCTTTTAATTTTTAAAACTAATATTCAAGATAAAAATTACTGTCCTATGCTTGAACAGGATATTTTTATTTCATTAATAAGTTGATATGTTGAGAGAAGAGGTCTGTATCATATCAACCAGAAAATAACTGGTGCAGGGATGTTGAGCTGGTGTGTAAACTGTTGCAACCATCCACTTGAACATTTGATCCAGTATTTTGCAATGAGATAGCATATTGTTGATAACAAACATGCAGGTACTCAATCTATTGGGAAGCAGGTGGCAGTTTCAGTTTAAACAGGCGACAGGTTTCCAGTTTCAGCCATGCCATTAAAGGGAGCAAATCATAATCGATAAGTCAATCAGCTCTATTCTGATTGTGGCTTTTTGTATCCAACTTTAGCCATGTTGCTGGAACCTGTGATCTCAGGTACTTGCATCTTCGCTTGTGAAATGGTTTGTAGTCTGAAAGTAGCTAAGTAACAATAGTAGAGAATTTACGTATCATTAACAAAGTGGATTAAGACTCTTCTCAAAAGCAGCTTTTGCTGTCTGTTCCCTTTGTACTGCATGTTTCCATCATATCAGCCCATGTTTGATCAGTATGTTATCCATCTTGCCTGTTCATGGCAAGAAGTATATCACACTTCCTCCTCTTTTCCCCATTACATTAGCTACCTGATTATTCAGCTGTTATCAACATATTCGCCAACCCACCCGATTCTAAGAAATCAAATGTATTCATCTTGCCTGTCATTGTTGCTAGGTAATTGCTTTCCTCATGTCTTCTTCAGAAGTCGGAGTATATTTTAGTGTTGATTAATTTAAAAATATATTAGCTATTAGTTAAGGTAATCTGTGATTTGTCTACTTTTTATCTAGATTATTTTAAATAATTTAGCTGTTCCAATCTTGTCTATATGTACACAAAGAGCTAAACTGAATATGTGATGATGCATTATCTGTGTAAACAGTGTGTTATAACTCAGTATCTTCAATGGCAGTTTCTTTCCACCAACAGATCATACTAATGCCATCTATATGGCTGATGTGTATAAACAACATACAATGAAGACTTTGCAAGCATTCTTCTGCGAAACAGCAGACAAGTCACCCTGCTTTCAGCATTTTAATGTCCCCTTCATTAACTAATCCTCTTCATGAGTGTGATTGTATACATTCATTGTGTTGTAGAACTAACCAGCTGTGCTTCAGGTCATGCCTATGATTTTGAAATAGCTGTTTGTGCAGTTACTCCTCCACGTCAAACATTCTGATCTGCATCTAGGTAAATGAAATATTCACAAGTGGTAACATTCACAAATTACAAACAGGCTGTAGTTCCATTGGATAAAAATCTATCAGTTCAGGAGTTGAACTTTTTACTCTGTCAGTTTAGAATTCATCCTGTTAGTGGAGGAACAGAATGCTGAAATTATTTTTTCAGTTCTCTTGCTATTCATCTTTGAACATAAAAATGAATAATGCTACTTTTACCATGGCCTGATGTGTCCAGAATCACTTTAAATAGTTATTACAGTTGATTGGCTAAATATTTGTGGTGTTACTCACTGCATATGCTATATGTCTCTGTCTCTCCCTACACCTAAACCCCTCCAAAAAGCTGTAGCAACTGCTGTTTAGCAACTGTTAATAAAATATCTTTATGCACACAGGCCAACAGGATAGATCTCACTTTCAGCTAATTGCTGCACTACAGATGTTTAACATAATATCACATTGTAAACAGCATCTGCAGTCAATCTGTATTCTCCAGGAAGATGTATTTAGCAGGTTCAAATCGTATAAAAGCTCTCATATTTCATTATGTAAGGCTTTATTGAGACAGTGTACCCAGTAGTCAAAAATATAGTGGCACACTGTGACTAAGCTCATAATAAAAAGAGATAGTAATAGTGTATAGTGCGAGGCAAATGATAGAAAGTGTATAGTGCTATGAGGTATAATGTGATAAGGGAATATAAATTATGAAACATTGTAACAGAAGCAATGAATTGCAGAGAACTGTAATAATGGGTTCATTGTTTTCAACTATCTGATATAGGATAAATAGTGAGAAGCTGAGGGTAAACGATGGAGCATGCAGGAGGGCACTAAGCTTTCCTGAATGGGTATCAATTTAGCCCGTTAAGTAGGTAATTAATGCTGGACCTCATTCCACTGTGGTTGTTGGACTCTGCCTGCGAGGAGTCCGAAAAGCAAACCTGACAATAGTGGGCTTCGAGAGGGATCCCTCATTCAGAGGAACTCACATAACTGAAGGAGCTTGGATTGGATAGAGATGATGGTGGGGATACTGTGAGATCCAACCACCTTCTTCTGCTGCCAAACTGTTCCTCCTTCTCCCAAATGGCCATACCCTTCTACCTCCAACTTGTCCTCATTCATCTTTTGCCCGGGATTTTTCATTATACTGGGTCTCTGGTAGCCAGTGGCGTAGTGCTGTCAGTGCACACCAGATTATTACTGTAGCCGTTCTAACTATCCTAGAGCATACCACAATCTTCCCTACCCCCACAATCAAAGTCAATGGCCATCATGATATTCCTGCATTTAAACTAGCTTTCACAGTGCTGTAAAAATTTGTTAGAATTAAAAACGAGATTCTTGATGTGACAGCGATGTAACTTAAATCTCTTAAATTCAGTCTGTGATACAGCTATATAATTTACATCAAGCAATTGGGAATTTGGATTTCTAACTTAGAGACAGATGGATAAACACAACCTGTTTGTATTAATGCTTTGATTCTTCATTTAATTTTGGAAGAGATGTTTAATTTCACTCATTTAAATCTCACACTATGATGCAATACTGTGATTGCCTTGAATGATTAAATGTTATTGAGCAACTGATCTGGGTTTGCACAACTCTATAGAATCTTCCTGAGAATGTCACATTTGAAATGAGTACCTTTGTAATTGAATTGGAAGTATGGAAATTTCTAAGTTTGAAAATTTTTTAAGTTAAAACAGTGACCTGCTATGAGTTTCTTTAACAACCAAATAGGGTGCAATTGCTATTACAGTAATTCTTATCTGACCAATAAAACAATTTTTGTACATTTTCTGTAATTCATGTTTCCATAGGCTTGAAATAAATAATTAAATTATTGCCTAATTCAATTCTAACTACATTATAGATAATGATATAAATTTAACATTTCCAAATAAAATTTCTGCTGACTACCTGCACTTACACTTTTAATTAAAAAAGCATAGTTTCACTGAAAACAGCAAGTTTTTTTTTCTGAAAAGGTGACTGGTAAGTATAAGAGGCTTTGATTGTTGTTTTTTTTTTAATCTAGGTAAAACCTGCCTGTTTCACTTATCACTCATTCTGGGGACTCAAATGATACAACGTAGGAAAACAAGCACCTCAAAACTTGAAACTGTACCTTCAGTGGGTGCAATTCCAGCAGCAGCCACCACTTCTGCTGGTGTGCCCTGCAATGCATAGTTGCCAGCCTTTGGTTGGTCAGCAACTCTTAGGACTGAGACTTTTGCTGCTCGGATTTCTGATCCAGGGAAACCTGCACAGTCCACAAATTCACTAGGGCTCCTTGTAAAGCTTCTCCCAAATCCATGTCCACTCACATCTCAAAGTACAATGGCGGCAGATACATGGGAACACCACCACTTCTAAGTTCCCCTCCAAGCCTCTCATCATCCTTGCAATTATATCACCCTTTCCCAAGTGTCACTAGGTCGAATTCCTCAAATTCCCTCCCTAATGGCATTGTGGGTCTACTTACAGCAAATTGACTGCAGTAGTTCAAGGATGCAGCTCACACCACCATCTCAGGGACAATTAGTGATGGACAATAAATACTGCCAGACAGGAAAACCCAAACCCCTGAGTGAATGAAAACAACTTACTACAGCACACCTCCTAAAAGAAGGGAAAACAAATCACTTTCTGGCTCTTCAACTGGGTTGCAAAGTCGTCATTTCTTGTGTAAACTACCACCTTTAGACTGGTAAAAGACAATCACAATAAGGCACCATCTAGTGAGAAGTATCACTTGATCAACAGAACGAGAACCACAGTTATAATGAGAAACTTTTTTTTGTTTGATAGAACCACACATACAAATCATTTACATGTTAATACTTGCATAATGACGATATAACTATTATTTTGAACCGTGTCTTTAATTATTTCCTCCCCACAGCTGCTACTAAATTGTAGAAAGAAATACAATTAAAACAATTGTCAAAGATCATTTGCCTTTTTATTGTTTGTGTTCATATTTCCATAAATGACACAGATTTTTTGTAAGTTGTGCATTGTTAAAACTGAAATATATTATTTTCTGGCAGTCCTTCTTTGAACTGCACAGATAATGAAGCTCTCATTGAAATCTACATGAGAAAGAGAAAGGAAAACGTATTTGTCTTGGATCCTCACTTAAAAAAGTGCTTTTAGTATATGGACTTCACAGGTTTATATGAGTGATACTTTTATCAGACTTATACAGGGTTGTTTGACACAGCCATAGAAATATAAACTGGTATACAAACTGATTTAAAGATATGGTAAGCACTTTACTTGCACTGGGGCAATACAACTACAGGAATCACAGTCATAAACGTGTGTTAATACTAGAGGTACCTTCCTCTAAATCTATTAAGAAGGTCACAGTGCTGTTCTGCAGGATGCTATCTGAACTTAGATGTCTAAGCAAGTTAAAGTGGAGAAATGTAACTTCAGGAACATTATATTGTTACGACAATCTACTGCCACCATTAACACTTCAATTATCTCGATGTGGCACCCTCGACGAAATGTTAATGCTGCATTTCTATGAACACCACACTCACACTGATTACCTACAAAAGTAACCTGACATTTCATTTACACTGATAACAGCCCTGAGGATGTTCACATAGACTGGTTGGAAACTTGTACTATTATAAGAAACTCCCATAGCTTCACTGATGCAATACTATTGAAGGAATATGAGTCACACTGATATGATACAGCAAATGGAACCTCACTGACACTGCAGTACCACAACTAAAATATCTCACACTGATATTGCATCATTATTAGAACATTACTTTTTAAAGTAGCATTACCATAATTGCAAAATAACTAATCATCATTACCCTAGTGCAAGACTCCAAATGACACCTCAATTGTATTGTGACACTATTATAAGAAATCCATAGCGACTATATTGATTTCATTTTATAATAGGAAGCTAACCATAGTTTGACTGGGTAAGGTCTATAAGAACATCACTTGCGCTAAAGAAAGACCACTATAAATGTGGCACTGAGAATTTACTGAGGTAATTATACCATTTGAACATCACAAGGCAATGCTAGTTAATGAAACAGTGAAGTAGTTCTGTTTACCTCTAAAGGAACTTTGCAGTATTTTAAATGCAACAACATAACCTCACAATAGATTATTGGAGTGATACTGCTTTAAAAAAAACCCTTCCTTATACACAGTGTCAGCTAGAGGAACTACCATTAAACTGATTTCGAACAATGCTATTGAATATTCCTTCCTTGAGCTGATGTGGCACTTCTGTGGAACGCTATTTGCTGCTGTTATATATTAAACTGCTGTGACATGAGAGACACAGAATGTAATGCGACCTCACTCACCCCAATCAAATTACACTGTTTATAAACAATCAGGCACTCCATCTTTCTCTGACATTTGGGCTACTATTCTGCAGACTCAGCAAGAGTCTTGAATTTAATTCAGTCAGCTGTGTTGTTGCCCAATGTTTTAGTGAAGTCAATTGGTAAATAAAGGTCCTAGGTGTGTAATGATGGAGGTGATGGAGCTAGAACAGAGCAAAAGTCTTGCTCTGAACTATGATTATTTCTGCTGCTCTGCAGGTAAATTTGACATGGAAGTTGTAGCTTCAAGTAGGAACATGATATGGTTCACATTGGTTCATATGGTAGAACATTTATTTCTAGTGGTACAGTATGAACTCGTCCTGTAGTGGTACCGATCCCCTGTTGAACTTAAAACTGATATTACAATCAGTATAGAAATCCAGCAGTGACCATATTGTTCCAATACCAATGTAGTTATGTTTCAAAGTGGTGTTTCAAAGTGTTCAGACACTCTCTCAGTCACACAAGGCCTCCACTGCATTAATAGGTCCCTGTGCCACACCACGGGAATAAGAGTAACAAGAGTGGATTATTAAAATGTGGCTATTAATGCAGCACTATTGAATACATTTCAGAAGTGGCACCCACTACAGGAAAATCTCTTTTACTCTGGAATACCAGTTCAGAAACTTAATGCACTTAATTTGGTATCAATTAAATAAACTGAAAGAACCCAAGTGTTGAATTGCCACACTGCCTTTACAAAGTTTCATAGCTTCACAGTCCAAGATCTTGATAGAATCTAATCTTATGTAGGACTTCTGTTATAATATACTGCTTGTACAGTGTACTATCCTTTATTAGGAAGTGTACACTTGTTATACTGTACTGCAGAAGCTTTCTGAGCTTGGATTTGAATAGCACAAATATATGACTTCACTTGTATTAATATAACAGTCCTCTAGAATGTTTACATTGATCTGATATTATTAAAGAAACATAATTTATAAATGACTTGGTTAGAACATGATTACAAAATTGTCACAGCATTCCTACTGCTTCAACAATATAAAAACCTTGCTGCACTTTCCGTGGGATTAACACAGGAATGTCACCTGGATCTTGCTCAATCTGGGACACACAATGTACACTTAGAATAGCTTGTTCGACTATCAGATTGTACCGACAATAATGTAAACTGCTGCAAAAGATCTTACGAGTCCATGGATTACCTTATCATTATCCAGACTCTTCTTGCAGATTTTCAAATAACAAATTGAAACTGGTCAACATGGTCCCATTGCTAACTCTGACTGTAACAAAGTGCTGCTAAGTAGCCATCACTTTCCTATCTTGAGGTTTTGACTTCAAATCTTTAGCATCTGTCTTTTGAAAGGAGGATGATATCTATTGCTGACACAAGGCAATACCATCAATACAAAGGAACTCTTTCCCAATGTTGCTTTCTATTAACAATTTATCCACCTGGATTGAAAAGATGTCAATAGAATAAGTGATTGGATATAACTGCTTAAGCCCATCTCTCTATTATTAATCCATAGTTGTGTATCTTGTGGAAGTTCAAGAGAAAACATCATCTTTGTGTTTAAGTTTTTCTTGTAAGTCTGTGAACCACAAAATATATTTTAACAGCTTTCACTGACAACACTAAGATTCTTTACCGAAATCAAACAACACTGACAGGACCAAGAAGCTTCTAAGTTCTTGAGTAAATACTGATCCATACGCTTGCTGTTTTAAAGTGTTCAAACACTCTCTCGGTCACACAAGGCCTCCACAGCATTAGTAGGTCCCTGTGCCACACCACCAATCACAAAGAGCATGTTGTCAGTTTGGAGACTGGAACAAGAGCAGCGTGGATTATTCATTGCAGGTAGAATTTCCCATTTCCTCTTGTTTGGATTGAACCCTTCCACTGATCCAAGTGGCGAGGGCTGGTTTCCTGAAATTCAAATAAAATGCAACAAAATAAGGAACTGTTTAAAAATCACCTGAAATGTAATTGGTTTGGCCCAACATCAATTCTGAGTTTTTTGTACTGTATCATCAAGATGTATTTCTCGTCCACTACCTGCTAGGGTGTCTACTTCCATGTATGAATTAAGCTATGTTTTCACAGTCATTCTCACAGCTAAAGTTCATCATATGTAACTGTACCATCTCTCTATCCTCAACAATCCAGCTTCAATCTCGCATAAAGAAAATATTCTGCAAGTATAACAAGTCACAATTCCTTATGCTGCAGTAGATTAAGAATTTCCATTCACTATGTAGTACCACTCCTTGTGAGAAGTAGCAAGCTCAGAAATGATAGAATCCCTACAGTATGGAAACAGGCCCTTCAGCCCAAAAAGTCCACACTAATCCTCAGAGCATCCCATCCAGATCCATCCCCCTAATCTACACATCCCTGAACACTATGGGCAAATTAGCATGGCCAATCCACCTAGCCTGCACATCTTTGGACTGTGGGAGGAAACCAGAGCACATGGAGGAAACTTATGCAGATACAAGGAAAATGTGCAAACTCCACACAGACAGTTGCCCAAGGGTGGAATTGAACCCTGGCCTCTGGCACTGTGTGGCTGCAGTGCTAACCACTGAGCCACTTGCTGCCCCTTGCTGGAGTCTTTGGTTGAAAGATTGTCAAGTTTGGTTTTGAACATTGAGATAAGTGGGAGAGATTAAAATGCTGAACCCTGGTGGAAGAGGTCTCATGATGAAGAGAGACTTAAGTGTATTAAACTTTTCAACATGTAAGGAAGGCACTTGAGACAACCTTACATAGGTACACAAGATAGCTAAAGGTATGGAAGGTGTAAATCCAAAATATCAAATTGTAAAATCATGGCAGGATTCACAGGTTCAAAATATTAAAATGTACATTTAAGACTGATATCAGAAGATTCTGCTTCATACAAGGAATAATGAACATATGGAATTGTATCCCGGATAGAAGAGTGAAGACATAAGTACTGGAATTATTTAAGAAACAATTAAATGCTTTTATAAGGCAGACAAAGGAGGCAAAATTGATGCCATCACTTGTGACAAGTTTGGTAGCAGGCAGCACTTAATCAGGTGGGAAATTAAAGGTTGAGACCCCACTGTCATTTTGTCTACAACAAAATTAAGTCCGGCCGGAAGGCCTTTCCTGCACCCACCAATGAAGGCCCTTAAGTGGGCAATTAATTAATTGATCCCACTTTTGCTGGTATAAATCCCACGGTGGGAGGCATGCCATATCAGCAGCACAACAAACAAACTCTAGGAAGGATTGGGGAGGGAGGCCTAGTTAAGGCACTCAGTGCCTGATGGAGGAATCTGACATTACAAAAGCCACACTGCCCTCTTTTCTGCTCACTCCCCTCACTTCCACTGCTCTGAAAAGCCCTCCCACTATCACTCACTGTGTGCCTTCCTCAATGTAAGGCCTCAGAGAGTTGTTGTGCCAACAGCAGCCACTGTCTCCCAGTGTGCCGATGAATATAGAAAAACTGTCATCTCTGATTGGCTGGCAGTTTTTGGCAAGCAGGACTTTCACCCTTAGGGTTCTTGATCCAAGAGAAATCCCACCACTGACCTGATGACTGCCTGAGTGGCACATGATGCAGTGAGCCTTCTCAAAAACAGGCACAGGGAGAAAGTCACACCAGCTGATGGTCAGACTCCTATTGCCTGCTCAAAATTACACCCAGGGTCTTCTGGGTAGATTGACCAAACAGGGCTTGATAATCCCCTCACCTGCAATTATAATCAAGGAGTGGCAGCATCCCTCTGTGTTAAAAGCATTAGAGGGTGTTTGTGTTTCCGTAAACAGAGAAGGGCATTGGAGGGAGAGACTGTTTCCCAATTATAGCACAGTTGATAGAGGAGTGAACTATAGCTTTTGGGAAATGCAATCCAGCCATTTATATGGATCAACACAAGCACTATCATAGTCAAAAGAGTGATTGATTATAAAATAAAATAATTTCTAAGGTTACATACAATAATTTCTAACATACAACATTTAATGAAAATTTCCAATTTTCCCCAAGAAACACCAGAAGCAGTTTAGAAGGAGCTCTACAGCTCTGGTTATTGATTCTTCACATATAGTTTCATTGTATTATACGCACATTCACGTAAAAAGAGATGAGTCTCATGCCCTGTGATGTTGGATAAGATGTACAAGTGACTGAGAGAGATAGGATGATGTCTTATTAGGGAACACAGCAAAAAACAAGTTCTCATGGGCATAAAGTGAAATTGAGTTATGAATTAGCAACTAGCAATTCTGAGGGTAATATTTTCTTTACAAAATGTTATGCTAAATTGACAAGGAGCACACCAATGCTTCTGCCAGGTGAGTTAACCCACCATGACAAAAGTTATATTTATTTCAATTCATTACTTCTACTTTCATCCTCATAAATGTAAAGTTAGTGTGAAATCAGTTCATTTTATTCCCGTTCTCTAATCCCCACTGAAGCTAATGACATGGTCACTGGTATTTTCCATCATGTTCCACATGTGACAGCAGCCCATTAGACACAACTGCAAGCATATTTCAAGTCTAATATTTCTTTTTGTTTTACCTTCACTGCCCAGGTGCTGAATTTTCAGACATTAAAGCAGAAAAATACTGAAGATGCAAACCAACTCCATCATTGTCCGTAAAGAGAAAAGATAGGGTGGAATCACCATCGCTCAAACAAGGTGGGCATTAGCAAGTCAGTTGGGAAAACAGGAATGAAATTGTGACGTGATATCAAAAAGTTCAATTTACCATTCAAGGGCTGAATTTTAACAAAAGTCAACTGTGTCAGTTTTGGTGAGGTACACAAAGGTTTCTCTCCATGAGTCCCAGTGAGATTTCTCCTGCTATTCTCTGAAACCCACCTCATTACATTTGCACCACACCTCTGTGGCAGCCTGCTCATTATGTCGTTCCTCTCACTAGAGGCAGGAATACTTGTCACTGCTGGGACCTCGCTGGATTAATGCCACCAGCACTGTATTTGAAGCATAACTTTAAGCCAGAACTGTCAGTCAGGAGCTGCACTGCGTCATTCCTACATCTGATGAATTGCCCCCAGCGATGTAAAACCGGGCTAGTTGGCAACCCAATTTGCTGACAAAGACCTGGAGATCCGAGTGGATTGGGTGCTGCAGAAGAGGGCTATCCTCTTCCCGCAGGATGAGCAGAAGAGAGCACATCACAAGACCCTGTCAGCCTAGTCTGAAGTGTTACCTGGGTCAGCGTCATTTCCACAGTCCAGAGTAATAACCAGCCATACTGCAAGAAGGTCAACGATGTAATTGAAGGGAAGCAGGAGGCCATTGGAGTTGATGCTCCAATGATGATGAAGGACAATGAGAGAGTTGTAAAGGATATTTCTGACGGCACAGTTCAGTACTCTCCCTCATTGCACATATTTCTGAATCCCATCGGAGGGAAGAGAAAGGTCCAAATATTGACACTGAAGTGGGGAAGGAGGGATGCTGCAGGGAGTTGCCAGATTGTTAGCCAATGACTCAGGTTGGTGTGTTTTTGTTTGGCAGTAAGGACAAGCCGTGAAGGGCAGAAAGCTTATTTTTGATGGCGGGGTGGGGCGTGATGATGGAAGTGGTTGCTGGGAGTAACTTTTCTCCTAACCCTCAAGCAGTGCTTTAAAATGAATGTAACCTTCTTGATCCATCTTCTTCCACCTCTCTTTAGCTGCCACATTTCCTGACCTTGGAAAGTCTGGGAATTTAGGTTCCCAAATATGACTCAAGGACCTGATTTTAATACTATAGAGAGGTCATCCAGACAACCCCCACTGTTAAAGTGACAGGATTGAGCTTCACAAAATCTATTTGGCTCATGACCCGCTTCAGATCAAAGTTGTCCCATTCAATTAAGGTGCTGAGACTCCACTGTCTCCAAATGATTACTGAAACAAACAAATTTAGCAAGATACACAATTAACAACAATATTTAGACATGGAAATGGTTTCATCATCAATTTGGTGATGGTTCAATTTGGAGTAAACCATAGTCATGCCAATGGCTGCAAATATGTTACATAAAAAGTAACAGTTTCAATGGCACAGTACAAAAACAGAACATTCCAAAAGCAAGCAGACAAGCCAACATAGAGACCTTACTTAGTGGAGATTGACAAAAGAGATGAAAGGATCGTATGAGGACAGGTAGGGTGGAAAAGAAAATTTTTTTTTTAGTCTTAAATATTGTCCTAGTTGCACAGATGCCTATTAGAAGAATCTTTTTAAAAATATAATTGTAGAATTTGAGTAGACGTGTACTGGGTATATCAAGACATTTGGGCAACGCTGATGAACAGGTGTTAATGCACGTGATATGTGCATTTCCTCCCTTAATCGTCTTCACCTAAAATGCGGACTCATACTGGGAACAGATCATAAATAAGATCATCAGAAATTACAGCATTTGGACCATCAAGCCAAATCTACCATTCAATTAGGTCACTCTGATCTGATCATGGTCTTATTTTCACTTTCCTACCTACACCCATAACTCTTGGCTCCCTTGTCAATCAAAAATCTTGTTTACCTCAACCAGACTCCAATTTTCTCTTTAGAAGAGAATTCCAAAGACTAAAAATCCTTTGGAGAAGGAACTCCTCCTCATCTCCATCTTAAATGGAAGACCTCTTATTTTTAAACTACGCCCCTTAGTTCTAGACTCCGCCCCATGTGAGGAAACATCCACTTTACATTTACTTTGTTGATCCCCTTTAGCATCTTACGTACCTCAATTAAATATCCTCTCATTCTTCTAAACTCTTGATAGCATAGGCCTAAACTGCTTAATTTCTTTTGATAGTACAAACCCCTCACCTCTAGAAGTAATCTGGTGAACCTCCTCTGAACTGCCTCCAATGCAAAAAACATCCCTCCTCAAGTAAGGGGATCGGGGGTTGGTGTGCGTACGGAATGAGCTGCCAGTGGAAGTGGTGGAGATGGGTACAATTTCAACATTTAAAAGGCAACTGGATGGGTATATGAATAGGGAGGCTTTAGAGTGATGTGGGCCAAATGCTGGCAAATGGGGCTAGGTCAGATTACGATGTTTGGTTGGGACAGAAACTTTGGACTGAAGGGTCTTTTTCTGAGCTAAATGACTCTATGACTCAGTTTGCAAATTTATTATTTCTTCATTGCAACTTACCTTCCCATCTATATTAGTGTTAGCTGCAAATGTGATCACAGTACATTTTATGATAACAAGCACGGGGCTGGATGAACACAGCAGGTCAAGCAGCATCATAGGAGCAGGAAAGCTTGACGTTTCGGGCCTAAACCCTTCATCAGAAATGGGGGAGCAGAAATGGATAATCCATCCTCTATCCGCCTCCTCCTCTCTCCCTATTTATTTCAGAACCCTCTCCCCCTCCCCCATTTCTGATGAAGGGTTTAGGCCCGAAACGTCAAGTTTTCCTGCTCCTATGATGCTGCTTGACCTGCTGTGTTCATCCAGCCCCATGTTTGTTATCTCGGATTCTCCAGCATCTGCAGTACCTTTTATCACAGTACATTTTATCCCTGCATCTAAGTCACTATTAAAGATTGTAAATAGTTGAGACCAAAGGACCAAAACCTGTAGCACCCCGCTAATTAAATCTTGCCAACTAGAAAAAGACTCCTTTATCCCAACTCTCCGCTTTCTGTTGGTTAGCCAATCCTCTATCCAAGATAACAAACTACCCTGGACCCCTTGTGATCTTTCTTTTTGTATCAACCTTGTCAAATGCCATCTGAAGTCTAGATATACTTCACCTACAGGATCTTCATTATCTACTTTCTATGTTATATCTCCAAAGAAGATATAACATGATTTACCCTTCAAAAACCATGTTAACTCTGATGGATTGTGTTTTGCCTTTCCAAGTGTCATATTATTACTTCCTTAATAATGAATTCTAACAATTTCCCAATGACAGATGTTAAACTAACTGTTCTAAAGAAGTTCATTCTCTTCTTAATACAATGGAGAACAAAGGTTTAATGATTGTGATATTCTGGTGCAATAGATTTGAATACACCAGCAAAATCAGGCAAGCTTGAACTTGCTACAATAAATTGATTTTTCAGAACATTGGGCTTGTTATCTTGTCAATTAACTGAAAACACAATGAAAAATATCTGCAATAAATATCAAAGGTAAATAGCAGCTGGCACAGAGTTCTTGGAATTCAATGGGGTTAAACTGGATGGGCTTTTTTTATTTCAAAAATATAACTTATTCATAAAAAATCTTTACGTACGTACATAGTCACTAGAGCAGTTCAATTCTATACAACCTTTACAGATGGAGAACAAACAAACCCAAGGTATTTCTCACTTATACAAGACTACAAACTGAAAGGCTTGCAAAAGCATTGCAAAAGCTGAAAATGTACCATACTTTCTTGCCACTGAGCCAAAGGATCTTCCCCACAGCTCAATTGCCTCCTGGTGATGGTAACAAATACCCAAGCATATAAGACCTGACGGCACAGCATCAAGTACAAGACTGCAACTTTAGATGGTCACTTCCATGACTAGTCTGAGTTCAGACAAGCAAAATTCATTCTTCCAATTGTTGGAGCTATATATGGACAATGTAAAGGAAGTGGAAGATAATGAACTGTTTAGACACTTTCTAGATTATTCAGGATTTTAACTAAGGGGAGGAAACACAATGTTTTGAATCCCCTAAGGGATTCAAAAGAAGAGGACTTCCAAAGCTTGCAGTAAAAGCTACAAGTCTCTCTCTCCCTGTCTTAGTGAAATGAATTGGGAAACTGATAAAGCATCAACATGTCAGTACTTTGACTAATTTATAACCTTGAAACTCGGAACTAGCTCAATTTTCATCTAAGCCAAAGTTGCTTGTAAGATTTTCCATCAGTCTACAGGCTGTCAACAATTCCATTATATTAACATGAAACCTGGTGTTCTGTGAGAATTTATCAAATTCTATTTGTTTTTAGACCACTGACTAATAAGAATCTCTTTCTTTTGCCCTTTTAAAAATATTGGACAGAATCTTCCCTGCACCTGAATGTCATCGCAATAAGTGAGTCAGTTGGGAACATATGGCTAGATCAGGAAAATAAGATGCTCAAGGTCAAGAAAAAATGTGATTTTCCAGCCAAATTTTTAATGGTGAGACAAGAATCTCACGAGTAAGCTGTGAGAGGCCTATTTGTGTGTATTAACATCTCATTATTACCTAATCTCATCTCATTTATACACATTCTGATATCTTCCTAGGAAGTGGAGGAAAATTCGATGTTGATAATTCTCATCATGAAAGTCTGATTGGGTATCTGGTGGCTGTAACTTTAACCTGCAGATACCCATCTGGCCAGAATTCCACTACATCTCAGGGAATGGTCCATGGGCACTGATTACCTGCATCCTTCATCTGCAGAGGTTGGCAATACCAAAAAAGCAGCCTCAGCAGATCACTGGGGCACATTTGGGATTCACTGTTAATCCAGTTCAGCACTTACATACTGCACTTTGGAGCCAACATGTCACATTGCAATGTGACATCCATCTCATGCATTAGAACAAAGTGCATTTCACAGCTGTTGAATTGCTTTATTATTACACTTAAATATCCGCTAAAAATCTAATGTATTAATACATTTAAATATCTCACAACCACAGAAAAGAAAGACATATTCATAAATCATGCTAGCATATCCTTCCAAAATGTTTTAAAGCAAAACTGTCAGGAGGTCATGGCAGCATAGTGGTGATATCACTGTAATAATATCAGTAATGATGGAACCACCATAGGTTGTTATAAAAGCATGCCCATTATGGAAGGAAATCTGCCATCCTCACCTGGCCTGGCCTGTGTGTGACTCTAGACACACAGCAATGTGGTTTACCCTTAACAAATCTCCAGAAGTGATCTAGCAAGGCACTCTGTTGGGCAATTAGGGAGGGAGAACAATTGCTGGCTTTTCCAGTGATGCCCACATCCCATTAAAAAACATTTTCTTTCAAAAAATCTCCAAACCTATCTGATGAACTTGTTACTCTGTGACTAATCTCCCTGTTGACCAATGCTGCTCTATCTAGGTGGAAGACAGCAAATATTCTTCTAATCACAACAAACAATGTTAGACTTGGCCTCTCCTATCATTAGAGGGCCTGTCCTTCAAAACCTGTCCTTGATATTCTGGGAATGTTTCCTTTGTGCACTCAGCATAGTAAAATAATAAACATATTTAAAAGATGCATTTATAGTTTTGCTTTCCAATTGTACTTTTGTTATTTACTTTGTACATTACTGCTTTTATTCCTTTGTACTATGTGAGCACAGATCAGTAAGAATATATTTAGGAGCTCTAGATATACTAGGGCTGAACACAAGGCTCGTGCATACAGTAAACCATATGATCATAAGATGTAGGAGCAGAAATAGGCTCATCGGCCCATCATGTCTGCTCCACCTTTCAGTGAGATTATGGCTAATTTGATAATCCTCAGGTCCACTTTCCTGCCTTTTCCTTATAACTTTTGATCTCCTTACTAACTTATAATCTGTCTATCTCAATCTTGGATAGATTTGATGATCCAACTTCTGCAGCAGTCTGTGGTAAAGAATTCCACAAATTCACTTACCCTCTGAGAGAAAAAATTCCTCCTCATCGCTTTTAAAATGGGCATCCGCTTATTCTGAGATTATGCCCTTTGCTTTTTGATTCTCCCAGAAGGGGGAACAACCATTCCACATCTATCCAGTTAAGTCCCTGAAAAACCTTCTATGTTTTCATAAGGTTGCCTCTCATTCTTTAAACCTCTAACGAGTTTAGGCCCAAACTACTGAACCTCTTTTCAGAAGAAACTGCCCCATAACTGAAATCAATTGATACCCTGAACCTTCTAAACCTCTAAACCTCAATTATCAGGAAATATTTATTGCCTGTAAACTATGTAACTCTTTACTCAGCAGAATCTAGGTGCTAAAATGCTTTAAAATATTAATATTTTTATACTGGTCTTGACTCAGTGGATTTTGTTTACTATACAACATGTAAACTTGACTTTAGATTTCAAATGACTTTTCAGTAAATGTGGTTTTATTTCTTACTTTGTTGTTTTTCATGAGAGGGTAAATGTGGTGCTATATTCAGATCTGACAGATTCCCATAAGTGTTTGAAGCTGATCCAGCGCTGATCCTTTTTACTGATTTGTTTTTACCCTTTTTAATTTTGTCTAAATGATTTAATAACTTGAAGACTGCGGTTGGATCTGCTGTTTCACGTGTAAATGGGAAACTGATGACTATGCTTTCCCCAGTCCTCACAGGGTAAACAGTATCACACAAAGATGATTCTTACCTAGACCTCCAGCAACAATCACTCTTCCTCCAACGTGGCCCACAGAAAAGTCTGCACGTTTCTCTTTCATCCGAGAGGAACGGGGCTGTTTAGTCCAAATGCCTAAAAGTAAACAGTAAACTGTTATTAAATTGCAGAAAAGACCCAAACACTAACAATGATTGTTAGATGTATGTGAAACGCTGCACTGTTCTGAATCTTGATATTAGATATAGTTCCACTTACTTGCTCTTGAATATGTGAGTCTGTAATTTCCACTAATCAGGTAAATGATTCTACATGGTATTTCCTTACTTTATTAATACAATCCTAATATATCTCCATATATATGTCATCAAACTATTTCTTCCAATTTCAAAGTTTAACATTCAGTGGAGATGGTGGCACAATGTCACTGGAGCAATGATACAGAGGCCCAGGATAATGCTCTGGGAAATGGGTTCAAAGGTCAATGAATAGCATCATAGGGTCGTAGACAAGTACAGCACAGAAAAAGACCCTTCGCTTCAACTTGTCCATGCCGACTAGATATCCTGAACCAGAATAAATCTGGAATTGAAAGTCAGTTTCAGTACTCGTGACAGTGAAACTATTATTCCCCTGCTCCTCTAGGGAAGGACATGCCACCCTTACCTACATTTAACAGCAGTCCTGCAGAAATGTGGCTGACTCTCAACTGCCTTCTGAAATAGATGTAGCAAGCCACTCAGTTCAAGGCAATCAGGGATGGATCACAACCAGTAACCACATCCCAGGTGAACTAACAGTAAAACCATAAATTCCATTTGAACAGGTTTGCAGATTCTGAGATTTTTTTTTTAAAGAAACAAATACTCCAGCCCTCAATCTTAACAGACTGATAGGATAATTTAACTTCCATGGTCATAGTAAGCGAAGACAACAATTTTCCCACACCATTTGTCACAGATATTTCTTAGAGGGTTTGTGCCTTTTTAAACTGTATTATGGATGCTCAGATTCTTTCAAGTATTTTTATGTAAATTATTTTTTAATCCATTGGTTGAAGATGGCTTTAATGGGATAGGGGAAGGCCTTTTAACCGAGGATGGTTTATGTGTAAATGATGGGGGGGACATCAATCACGAACACCTCACTCCCCTCCCTCCCCCTCCACCCCAACCCTCTCCACCACCACCGTCCCTCTCTTATTATTAGTTTGAGACCCAGTTGTTTAAATTCCACTGGCTCAGAATTTAAATTCCAAAGGCTCAGAGCAGCTCACTGTCACTTCAAGATGTTGCAGAGAGAAAACATAACAGATTTCCCTTTGCAGCTCGGAGCAACAGTGCAGATACAATTCCCTTGCATTCCTCAAAAGTGTGTTAATTCTAACTTTAGTTTAATGTAAATATGTTGGATCTAGAGTAGGTGGCTCAAGCTCCTTCTCACAGTTCCTCTAGGATTAATGTCTGTTTATAATGGTTGTGTATTAAATGCTGACAATTTTCTGGTGGTTATTAAATAATCACCTAACTACTTGTCCTCAGCATTCTTCCAGCTATGAAGGATGATAGCCATTCCTTAAAGCATCAATTAAGATTGGGGTGGGTTCATGCACACTTTGGCTGATAGCTGAAGAGCCCAATCCTTGAGAGACAAGTTCTGCCACAAGTATGGAACATGAAGCTACCAGGTATCATTAAGAGTTGATCTTGCTGTGTTGGCATCTGTTGTCAGATTGTAGCAGCCCATTGGCTATCGTGGTGGTCCACAGGAAGTGCCGCCATTTTCCCTGAAGTGAAGTGTTGAGATCTTCTGGCCCTGGCTTCCTCACCATCTGGAAAGTCCTTGGGAAAGTGACTGCCATTAAGGCTGCAGACATGCCCCAGCCAATGAAGACGTGTCTGTTTGATGGTCTGCTCTGCCTTTAACAGAACTGCCAGATTAGTGATTTTGTTTTGCTGGGATGTTCTGTTAATACACTGCAGCCTGTGTTCCCAACACTTTGCAGCATGTCTGTGAAACAGATTTACAATGAACAGAAAGAAGTTCAACAATTTCACATAACCATTAAAGGCAGGAATAAGGAAGAAAAGCAAATTGCAGTTAAATCTACTTATTACCTACAATCTATATGGTATTTCCATTTCGCAATATTGTATGATTGCATCCCTTCCTCAGTTTATCTGCTGCTGAAACCTCCACCCATAATTTTGTTACCACAATCCATGACAAAAACAACCTACATTTAAATAGCACATGAATGTAAAACATCCCAAGGCATATAGCAACAGCGCTATCAATAAAAACACATGCTAGAGAAGAAGATATCAAGGCAGAAAAGTGAAAACTTGATCAATGATAAGTTTTAAGGACTTTCTTGAAAGAGGAGAGGGAGAGAGAGAGAGACAGAGAGAAAGAGAGGTAGACAGGCAGGAAAGTTTAACGTGATAACTCCAGAGCTTAAGACTAAGATAACTGAAAGCATGGACACAAAAAGCAGAGTGACGGCTCAAAGGTTTGTAAGTCTAGAAGAGATTACTGAAGGTGGAAGGAAGAAGTTGTGAAGTGATTTGATGTTTCCAGAATTTGTTGCTGAAGAATAGCTTGCAGATGAGAAACAGAAGGGTGCCAAGAATCAATCACTGTGAGACGACAGTGTAGAGGTGGGAGGAAAAACCATTATAGATGATTCTCTGCATATGTTTTGAAAGACAAAAACAAAAATAAGCTAGCAAGGTACCGCCCAACTGGAAGATGGGAAAGGCCGTTGGATAAGGACGGTTTCATAAACTGTGTCAAAGGCTACAGATGCGCAAGGAGGGATGGTTTAATATTGTCACAATTGGAAAGGAAGTGATTTCTGACTTTTACAAAGGCTATTTTAGTGGTTAGCTCAAAAACTGCTTGGAAGATTCAAGCATAGAATTGTGGGGAAAACGGCCATTGAATTTGGCAAATGACAACACTGTGAAGGATAGCACTTTTGAATATTGTTTTGGAAAACAGAGAAGAACCCATTAATAATATCAGCTAACATGGAGCTCAGAAACGAAAGTTGGTAGATCAATAGATTGGTCAGAATTGGATTAAGGGAGGAGGGGTTTAGTCTCACAGCAAAGATAAGGTTGTAGAGACCGTAACAGGATGATGGAAGAAAACCAAGAGAAAGATATGAGTTCAGGGATATGCCTGTGGAGAAATTGTTCGTTCTGATGGACTAGGTGAAGATTGCGAAGCAGAATAAATTGTCTCAATCTTAGTGACAATAAAGTAGTGAGCTGCTTACAATTATTCTTCAAGGTGAGAGTGGGAGGTAGGGGAGGTAAGGGAGGGTGGTTTAAGAGGATAATTTGTGAGAAGGGAAGCTAGAGATTAACCTTTGCATTTTCTGCAGAACTTAGTACAGTGAACAGTTTCAATGATGGAGAGCATAATTTGATAATATTTTAAGAGGTTCAATCAGTATTTGGATTTTAGTAAAGCCTTTGAATGGTTCTGCATGATAGAGTAATTAGTAAAGTTAGGTCACACGGGATTCAGGGTGAGCTTGCCAATTGGATACATTATTGGCTTAACAACAGGAGACAGTGTGTAATGATGGACGGTTGCTTTTCAGATGGAGGCCTGTGACCAGTGGTGTTTCACAGGGATTGGTTCTGGGTCCTCTTTTGTATGTCATTTATATAAATGATTTGGATGAGAATATAGAAGGCATGGTTACTAAGTTTGTGGATAACACCAAAATTGGTGACATAGTAGACAGTGAAGGTATTCTAAGATTACAGGGGGATCTTGATCAAATGGGTCAATGGGCTGAAAAATGGCAGATGGAGTTCAATCTGGATAACTATGAGATATTGCATTTTGGTAAAACAAACAAGGGTGGGGCTTATACAATTAATGGTAGGACCTTGGATAGTGTCATAGAACAGAGGGTCCCAGGGTGCAGGTACATAATTTTTTGAATTTTGTGTCACATATAGACAGGGTGGTTAAAAAGGTGTTTGGCATACTTGCCTATATTGCTCAGTGCTTTGAGTTTAGGAGTTGGGAAGTCATGTTGACGTTGTACAGGACATTGGTGAGGCCTCTTCTGGAATATTGTGTCCAGTTCTAGTTGTCCAGTTATAGGAAGGATGCTATCAAGCTGGAGAGAGTTCAGAAGAGATCTACCAGGATGTTGATGGGCATGGAAGGTTTGAGTTATAAAGAAAGGCTGGATTGGCTGGATTTTTTTCACTGGAGCATAGGAGGTTGAGAGGCATCTTGACAGAGGTTTATAAAGTAATGAGAAGTATAGTTAGAGTTAATAGTAGTGTTCTTTTCCCTCCTACAAAAGGAGATTTCAAGACCAGGGGCATATTTTTAAGGTGAGAAGAGAGAGATTTAAAAAAAGACGTAAGAGGCAAATTTTTTACACAGACGGTGGTTCAGTGTGGAAAGAACTTCCTGACGCAGTAATGGATGGGGTGTACAATTACAACATTTAAAACACACTTGGGTAAGTACATGCACAGGAAAGATTTTTTACCCTTTATTCATTCATGGGATGAGGGCATTGTTGGCCAGGCAGCATTTATTGCCCATCTCTAATTGCCCAGAGGGCAGTTAAGAGTCAACCACACTGAGATGGGTGTGGAGTCACATGTAGGCCAGACCAGGTAAGGATGGCAGTTTCCTTCCCTAAAGGACATTAGTGAACGAGATGGGTTTTTCTGACAATCAACAATGGATTCATGGTCATCATTAGATTCTCACTTCAAGATGTTTATTGAATTCAAATTCCACCATCAGCTATGGTGGGATTTAAACATGGGGCCCCAGAAAATTACCTGGGTCTCTGGATTAACAGTCCAGCGATAATACCACTAGGCCATTGCCTCCCCCTAATGGCCTCCTTCTGTACTGTAACATTCTATGATTCCATTTTTGTTTTAAACAATCCACCATTAGCGGCCATGCTTTTACGCACCTAGACCCTAAACTCTGGAATTTCCACATGCAATCTCTCACCTCTCTGCCTCTCTCTTCTCATTTAAGATATTCTTTCAACCCTTACCTCTTTACCCAAGTTTTTAGTTACCTGTCCTGATATGCCCTATTTTGTTTGATATTGCACTTTTGAAATGCTTTGAAATATTTTACTAATTTGTTGGTGGTATAAAATCTGAGTTGTTGTTGCATATGTCTACCCATTAAATGAAAATAGAGGTCACATGAGGTGACAGTCCCAATATCAGTAATGGCACCAAAATGGCTAGAAAGGAGCTTGCTAAAAATTCATAATATGTTACAGAATTGACAGCAAGGGAAGAGACGACCAATAAATCCCTCTTCTGGCTGGGTCCTTCATGATTAATTCACCCAGCTTTAGTGCCAATGAATACCACACTAATCCTCCTATCAGCATTAATACAATTCCTTACCAACAGTCTTGACATCCTCTTGGCTAAAATGCAGAAATAAAAGCTAGCACAAAACAACCATTCCAAACAATTTTATCAAGCAAACCATCGAGTTGTTCAATAATCGACTGTACATTTTCATAAGCTTTCCTGTGCCTTTAACTGGCCTTGTGTTCTACAAAGTCCTTTCTTAGTAGCTGCAGCATAAATGGTGGATCAGTGACTGACTTACATTACAGAAGGCTGCAAACAGACTTGGAGGATAGCAAGTTATACATTTTTATCAATTTTAGACATAACTATATTACAGAAGAAAATAATACAAGCTCCAGGGTTAACATTCTAAGTACAATCGAAAAACTACAGTCATCTCGCACCAAATAAAAAATGATGTAAATATCGTGAGAGACTCTTCATGTCCCTGATGCATTGCATGGACCCCTAACGTGAAACACAGTCTTCTGCCATCATAGCTGTGGGGGACCGTGCACTTTACTGGCGACTTCTGTGTCTGCAACATCCTTCACGTAATCACAACACTGAAACGCTTGGGGATGTGAAAGGCAGCATTTCAAATTCAAATAAATGCAAACTACTGCGGATGCTGGATATCTGAAATAATTACAGAGAATGTTCGAGAAACTCAGCATGTTGGCAGCATCTGTGGAGAGAGCGAAACAGAGTTATAACGTTTCAAGTGCAGTACGACCCTGAAGAAGAGTCACACCAAACTCGATATGTTAACCCTTTTCCCCAGTTCCAATTCAAGTCGTTTCTTCCTATCCATCTCTGGATTTAGGTAGGGGTGACTTTTCTCTTCTACATATTAAATAAATAATTGCATCTCTGTGTTACCCAGTAGGAGACACTACACAACTAATGACTGCAAACTTCAATTCAAATGGAACCTTTAGTTCATTAATACTGGCACTAAAACCTTCACTGCAGCAAATCTGTAGTCCTACTATCATTCACACTGCAGTAAGTTTTGAACCTTCCATTTAGTTTATTGATGGTATGAACACTGTAGGAATATCAGTGAGAAGAATATTCTAATCTCTTCAGATCCTGAAAAGTTAACACTCAAAGGAGGATACATGAGGTTTCCTCTTTACTCTAACAGGTTTTGCTAATTGTGTCCATCATTCATTTGTCAAAGTTGCCATGGAAATTGAATCATGAAGTTTCTTAAGAGCCTAAAAGATTGACAGCATTTCCCACAACAGGAATCCATGCAGTAACACATTAACCTGCTTCTATCAGCAGCTTTTCAGAATAAAATCAATCGCACAGCAACAGACGCAGCCTTATCCAGAAAAAATGCATATTTAAGATACCAGTTCTATTAGTCTCTGGTCTCTGCCTTAATGACTACTGCAAGTTATGCTGACTGAAGTGAGATATTTTCCTGAATGTTCGACAGCTTGAAACATTCACATTGCAGCTCTTAATAGTTGGAGCATAGGGCTTTAAAGGAAGCAAAAATAACTATGAGGAGGTAAAGTAAAATGAACGAATTAGATTTGCTCAAGGACTGTGAGTCAGAGAATCAATGGGTAAGAAAAGGTTGCAAAGTTCAAAAAGAAAATAATTTCAATGATCAAGCACCCCTAATACTAAGGCTCAGTAGGATGAAGATGGGACTACACCACATTAGTGCTAACACTAGTTTTACCCACATCAAGGAAGGTGCCATTAAGCTTAGAGATAATAATGCCCAAAAATCTACGACAACATATAGGAAGATGTCCAAGGCACGCAGTTACCTGGAGCCTGTATTACAAACCTGGCCAGTCGTACTGGATACTTGCTTTCTGTATTTATTACATTTCACTCTTCTCTACCTCAGTTAAACATGAAAGTTGGCTGGCTTTCAAAGAAAACAACTTTGATTGTCACCAGAAGTTTTTCATTGGGTCAACAACGCTACATATTTTCTTCTTCAGTAAATATTTTCACAAAGGACTTATTGTAACTAAGAACAAGCAATTTTTGTGAATGATGTATTATCTTATTGGGTCTTTATTGTTTCTTGCCATTGTGTTTACAAACCAGGTTCATTTAAAAATAGCGGCCCAGCCTGCTCATTAAACACCAGCCAGAGAACAGACAATGTAGAGCTTATTTTCATGCTGGGGACATTATGTGTATGAATAATTGTGGTTCGGGTGCCCGTTATTTTCAAATATGCAAGGCTGGTATTTCCTATCAGCACCATTAACACAGAAAATTAGCCCTGACAAGTCTGCGACAGCAATTAGGAAAACATGGATAAGTACAAGTTTTCAATTGTTATGCTATTTACCTGTTTAAAATCTTTAATATTTTCAAAGTGCTGTTACTAACAGTCACAATTGGACTGTTCCCACGTGTAAGCTGGGAGCATATCTTAAATGAAGGAGTGACTCACAGTGCACGCTAAATGTTTGATAAAAATTAATTTCTGCTCAGGATGGGATTCTGATGATGAATTAAAGTTGAATGGATGACACCTGAACAAAACCAGGATGAATATCCTTGCAGGAAGATTTGCACATGTGGAGGATTTAAACTAGATTGACAAAGCATGGGAACCAAAGAGCAGATTCAGAAAGGACCAATTCAGAGCACAAAATAAGAGACAAAAAAAGTTAGTGAACGATTCCAAAAGTCAGGAGGAAGACAGGTTAAAATGTGTGCAAGATGTACCACAATTAAACTGTTGAGCTGAGGGCACAGATAGACACATGGCAGCGTAAAGTCATTGCTAAAATGGAAACTTGGCTTAAGGAAAAGCAAGAATGGCAATTCAACAACCCTGGGTATAGGGATTTCATGCAGGAAAGGGAATAGGAAAGGGTAGGTATGGGCAATTACAGCTGAGAGAGGGGATGGCATACTAAATAAATCATCAAATAAAGATATGTGTTGAGCTCAGAAACAAATAGGGGCAGCCATGCTACTAGGTGTATAGACAGACCTCAAACAGTGGGAGAGAGGTGGAACAGCAAATATGTAGACAAATTTCTGATTGTAAATACAACAGCGCTCTAATAGAACTGCTCTATTAAGAACAAACACGTGATCAGTGTGAAAGGCACAGAGGGCATAAAACTCTTGAACAGCTTTCAAGGGAAAAACCAAAAGAACTACGGATACTGTAAATCAGAAACAAAAACAGACTTTGTTGGAAAAGCTCAGCAGGCTTGACAGCAGCTGTAAAGAGAAGTCAGAGTTAGCAGTTTGGGTCCAGTGACCCTTCTTCAGAACTGACAGTAGCTAGGAAAATGTCAATTTATATGCAGAAGATAGAGTGGGGGAAGGAGCTAAGGAATCAACAGTGGGTGGGGAGAGAAAGAGAGAGAAGGACAGTTGGACCGACAAAGGAGTGGACAACGATCTGGCTAGGAGAGTGAATAGCTGTTAATGGAGACTGTTACTGGCTACCAATAGACAGTGTGTAATGGCAGACTATGGAATAACAAGGCCAGGTGTGTGGGGTGGAGGCTAGGACATGCAAGAGTTCAGGCTCTGAAATTACTGAACTTGATATCGAGTCCGAAGGGCTGCAAGGTCCCCAAGTGGAAAATGAAGTGTTGCTCTTCCAGCTTGCACTCAGCTTTGCTGGAAAACTGTAGCAAGCCTGAGAAAGATTTTTTGGCCGGCTTTCAAGAGAATTTTTCGTGGTATCCATGTACTAAGTCCAACGAGAGGGGTACAATTTGAGATTTAGTCTTATGGAATGGAGCTAGACGAGTGGATGGAGTAGATGGTGGGTAACCATTTTGGAGACAGTGGTGTTGTGGAAGAGGACAAAGACAGGAGAATAAAATTCTAAATTGGTGAAACAGATATTCAACGGAGTTGAGATGTGATCTGGCAAAGGTGGACTGGTTACAGCTATTTGCAGAAAAACAGACACTAATCAGTGGGATGCATTCAAAAGCAAAATTCTCTGGGCACATTCTAGACAGGTTCTCACAAAGAAAAAAATGCTGGTACTGCCAAATCTAGAACCCACTCATCTAGAAGCATACAAGGGAAGGTAAAGCAGAGAAAGAAAGCATATGACAGTCACAAACAATCTTAATAGTGGGAAATACGTGAAGCGTTATAGAAAGTACATAAGAGAAGTAAAGAAGAAAATTAAGTTAGATAAAGTGAGGCTATGAAGAAAACATTGGCAGGTAAAATCAAGAAAAGCCCAAAGATGTTTATCAGTACATTCAGAGCAAAAGGGTAACCAAGGGTAGAGCCAATAAGATATGTACAAGGTAATTCAAATGCAGATGTTGAAGATGTGGGCAAGATTTTTAATAATTACTTTATCTTTGTCTTAACAATGGAATGGGCTTCTGCACACTGCTAAGGAGAAGGTGTGTGAAATATTATTTACAAAAAGCACAATATCAGAGGGACTCACATACTTGAGTCTGGATAAATCATCAGGGCCAGATAGATTACATCTCAAGCCATTGAAGGAAGGCTGGGAGGAAAGATCAAATGCTCTGAGGATCATTTTTTAACCCTCACTAAAAAAAAAGGCAAGGTATCAGAGGTCTGTGAACATTGTACCATTTTATAAAAAGGCTGAGAGGGATAAATGACATAATTATAGGCTGGTTGGTCCAATTTTGGCGGTAAGAAAATTGTCAGAATCAATTCTGAGACATAACGAGCTGTCACTTGGAAATGCATAATTAATCAGGGATATTCAGTATGGTTTTGCTAAGGAAAAGCTGTGTCTTACTAACTTAATTGAACTTTTTTTTTGAGGAACTGACAAGGAGATTGATGAGGGTAGTGCGATGAATATTGTCTATATGGATTTTAGTAAGGTATTTGAGAAAGTCCCACATGACAGATTGGTCAGAATAGTTAAAGCCCATCAGATATAGGGGTATGTTATGAGTTGGATCCAAAATTGGCACAGTTGCAGAAAATGAAAGGTAATGAAAATCTGTCAGTCAAACACAAGGGGGGGGGGAAAACATACCAAGTAAGCAATTAAGATATTTAGCTATCCAGAACGTATAAAATATTCAACTGATGCAAGATTTCATACAAACCCATGACAATAATAGTGAGGAAAGGGTCAAACAGTCTCTCCAGCCTGACCCATGTAATTGTGACGTTCCTTAGGGCTCAGTGTTAGGTCCTTTCCTTTGTTGTTTATATTAATGATTCGGACTCAAACGTAAGGGGCTCGTTAGGGAAATTTTTAGGTGACACAAAAATTGGCTGTGTAGTTTATAGTAACTCGGATAACTGTCATCTCCAAAATGATATTCATGGTTTGGTTGAGTGGACAGTAAAGTGGCAGATGGAATTCAGTCTGTAGAAGTATGAGGCAATGCAGCTGGGAAGAGTGAGAAATACACAATAAATAAAAAGATATTGGGAGGGATTGAGAAAGTGAGGTGCCTTGAAGTGCATGATCATGGATTCTTGAAGGTGGCCAGACAGGATAAAAGATAAACAGAGAATATGAAAAGCTTGTATTGGAGGAGGTATAGTATACAAAAGCAGGACATAATGCTGGAACTATATAACTCTGGTTAAGCCTCAGTTGGAATTTTGTGTACTGCTCTTGTCATCGCATTACAGGAAGGACCTAATTGTTCGAGAGTGAATACAGAGGAGATTTGCAAGAATATTGCCAGTTTTTGAAAATTGCAGCTACAAAGAAAAATTGGATAGACTAGGGCTATTTCCCTTAGAACAGAGGAGACTGGGTGTGCCATTTAATTGAGGTGTACAAAATTATAAGGGGTCAAGATAAAAGAGACAGCAAAGACCTGTTTTCCACAGTGAAGAGGTCAAGTACTGGGGCGCAGATTTAAGGTGATTGGTGGAAGGATTAGAGGGGATGTTAGAAACATCCTTTCATTCAGTGAGTTGTGGGTATCTGAAACTCACTTCCTTACTATAATGATAATAAATCCTTCTGTCAGTTCCCTTTTAAGTTCACACATTCTATGCTGGTCTTGTGTTTTTCTTTGCTATTTTGTAGATATCTTAATTTCTAAGCAGTACATCAATCCTAAAGGTGATAGAGCTTGAAGAGCTCATAACTAACAGCTCCAATTGTCTACATCCCAACATGCTTCCTTCCTTAACTCCTTTCCCCCCCATGAACAATTAAGCACTGGAACAATCTCCCACAAACATTAATCTCCAGGTCCACTCGTTTACTGAAAATAAGCATTGATTGTACTTGTTGTATACTTCCTGTGAAAATCTGTCAAAGACAAGGGGGGGAAAACATACCAAGTAAGCAATTAAGATATTTAGCTACCCAGAACGTATAAAATATTCAACTGATGCAAGATTTCATACAAACCCATGACAATGATAGTGAGGTAAGGGTCAAACAGTCTCTCCAGCCTGAGCTATGTAATTCTAATGCTTTCCAGATCACGATGCTGGTGCTCCGTACCCAGAAAGCACTTGGTCCCTATCAGGAAACCAGTGGACTTTGGTCTTTTCTAGCAATTCTTACATTCAAACGAAGGAGGAAAAAATGATAAACATTTTTCACCTATTTGGGATGTACCGCACTGAGGTAACAGTAGTTTCAGAAATGTTAATTGTCGCTATTCCTTTTGACAACTTATTACCAATCAGCTCTGAAGATATCATCACTAATTCATCTGGACATGCGTACAAAATTTCTTTCTATTGCAGTTATTTATATTTTTCATTGTAGAAGGCATGAATTCTGAACTTTGATATAGGTTGGAAATGAGAAAGTCCTACTTATCAACGTCTAGTATTGTTTTCCCATGTTTGGATTCCCTGATATGTGCTAGGAATTCATGCAATTACGTAGTGTGTTTTCTACATAATTTTAGCCTGTAGACATAAATCTCTGGAGTTTTGTGAAGGTCTTTTCTAGCTATCTCTTAGCTGGAAGGCAGTTGAGAAGGGACAATTATATAAAGAAGGATGAAGGAATGTGAAAAGGCAGACAGCACAGAAAGGGTGAAAAGTGCTCAGTGAAGGTTAAGATGCAGTGATTCTGTGAAATAGTAATTGATGTCTATATGGCTTAGATTCAGATCTTTCTGTGTATCTATGGTGAGAATTAAGGAGAAAGGGTGATAAAGTGTAATCACAAAATGCGGTGAAAATGTTAAAAGGAAAAGTCTAATCATGGTAAGATAGCTTTGTGTTCAGATCAAAAATAAGCTATTAAATTGTCATATGAACACTTTCAATCATTTCTCAAAGCCAATTTTAAGTCTGAATACTCCATTTGAATTTAATTTCCCATGAGATTTTAAACGTTGTCCCCATCTGAATTATAAAAGACTGAAGGTACCAATTTGAATATGGATTGTTTGTACAAAATACTTCAGAATTCACAAACTTGAAGTTGTTTGATATTTCAATGTGATGTGATGCTATTTAAATGTAGTATTATTGTCCATTTTCAATATGTTTCAATGCCTTTTAGTAAAGCATTCAGACCCAGCAATGAGTCATTTCAATATCATAAATCACAGAATACAAGAAGCTCAGGATATATTCACTGTCACCTGGAAAGGTTCTTAAAATTTTTTTATTCACGTACGGGACATGGGCTGGCCAACATTTATTGCCTCTCCCTAGGCGTCCTTGAGAGGATGCTGATGAGCTTCCTTCTGCTGTCCATGTGCTTTGGGTTGACCCACAATTCCATTAGGGAGGGAATTCCAGGAGTTTGACCCGGCGACAGTGAAGGAACGGAGATATATTTCCAAGGTGATCTGGATTACAATCCATGATCATGACCTTTTCAAGTAATTAAAAGAATAATCCAATGAAGCAGCTGCAGTGGCAGAAGGTAGCCAATGAACCAATAGACAGGGTTTTACCTCAATTTCTGTCTATTTATATAATTTATGGGGTGGTCAAAGAAGTTACAATGAAGATCGTAGGAAAGGCAATAAAAAGAAGCACACAGTTTGATATTACAAGGTAAACTGGCTCTGAACTATAGCTTGCCTGAAGCCTGTCAGTATCAGAAAATGGTGCAAACAAAAGCAAGGGTAATGTAGTATGATAAATGTAGTAAGATGTTTATCCATCACTCTTTGTTGTGCACCTGTGAAATAATGGTACTCTTAATCTTGGTTTGAAATCAATATTGGATGGATAGAGTGATAGAGATGTACAGCACCCTTTGGTTCAACTTGTTTATGCCGACCAGATATCCTAAATTAATCTAGTCCCATTTGCCAGAATATGCCTCTAAACCTTTCCTATTCATATATCCATCCAGATGCCTTTTAATGTAGTAATTGTATCAGCCTCCACCACTTCCTCTGGCAGCTCATTTCATACAGCCACCACCCTCTGCATGAAAAACTTGTCCCTTAGGTCCCTTCTATATCTTTCCCCTCTCACCTTAAATCTATACCCTCTAGTTTTGGACTCCACTACCATGGGGAAAACACCTTGGCTATTCACCTTATCCATGCCCCTCATGATTTTATAAACCCCTATAAGGTGATCTCGCAGCCTCTGACGCTCCAGGGAAAATAGCCCCAGCCTATTCAGCCTCTGCCTACAAACCCTGGCACCTGCTCCAATCCTCCAACCTCGGTAACATCCTTGTAAAGGATGTACAGGATGATAGTGATGTCTTTTCTTCTGGACGTCAAAGTGATATGGTATTTGTAATCCTGGTCCAGAAAGATTTCTGAGTAATCAACAAATTGACTTGTTAAAATTATTAGTTTTCTAACTAATTATTGTATTGTTCCCTTAATTGCTCTCAGTTTATATATTTCAATAACTCAAATAATAGTTTATCACAGTCAAATGAATGAGGAGCCTATTTGTTTGGTATTTTCCTCATTAGACAGTACGGACACATTGCAATGTATAAATTCGGATCTATTGCGCTGTCCAACATACAAATTAAACTATTTTTGCGTAGCGGCATTAAAGTGGATGAAGAGAATTTGTAAATCCATTTCTTATATTTGTAGTAGTAAACGTGGCTCATTATAGAACAGAAAGAAGATAACACACAATGCTTAAAAGAAAGCTTTGATTTTCCATTATTGGTACAGTTTATACTCAAATGATTAGGCGGAAATTTTAGATGGATTAAATTTCCTACTAATATTCAAATAATGTTTGCACCTACTGAAATTTACCACAAAAGATGGAACTCCTATGAAAATAGACAGAATTTTTGCAAAATGAAATGTTGCTCCACTTTTGATCCTGGGCCTTAATTGGAAAATCAAGACTACCTTAGCAACATTGACAAAATGTCAATTCAATTTGCCAGAACCGTTTTTAAATAGATTAAAAGGATCGGTGGAAAGTAGGCAAAATCAAGATACAATGATTCATTCAGAGATAGTAAGAACTGCCGATGCTGGCATCAGAGATAACGCAGTGTAGAGCTGGAGGAGCACAGCAGGCCAGGCAGCACCATGGGAGCAGGAAAGTTAACGTTTCAGTTCGGGACCCTTCTTCAGAAATGTCAAACTAAAGGCTTTATCATTCTATCAGTGATATTCTATCAGTGTAAAGAAGAGGTGATGTTTTATAAATTCCTACTTTAGAAATAAAACCAATCTGACTCCAACCCAAAACACAAACAGATTCTAAACAAGGCCTCACAGCTAACATGCATTGTCTGACCTAAAATGTCACCTTTTCTTTACACTGATAGAATCTTTAGTTCCCTCAGGATAGTGACTTGTAAGGAATTTGGGGATTTACGTATACATATTAATCAATTAAAACCTTCTAAATGAATAAAGATTTAACAGCACGTCAGGTTTTTTTTTGATACATCCTCAACAGTGGTGTGACCCTTTGATCTTTTACTTATAATTCTGTGTCTGATACCACCTCATTAACACCTGAAGAAGGAGTGAGGCTCCAGAAGCTTGTGTTTCCAAATAAACCTGTTGGACGATAGCCTGGTGTCATGTGATTTCTGACTGTGTCCACCCCAGTCCAACACAGGCGCCTCCACATCACATGTATTGTTTGAGCACTGGTTCGCAGGTAATGAATCCATGTCAGCGCATTTGGCTTAGCAAACCATTTCTGGGTTAACCAAAAAAACAGATCGTCTGCAGTATTTAACTAAACCCAGGTTAGACCCTGCATGAAACACTATTCTATATAGTTTGGAAATATTTCAATTATTCTAGTTGTAAAGGCTAGAATCAGACAAAAACAAGCAGTAAGAGTGAGGAAATGCAATAATGTTCATCAAGCAAACATGACAGACAATAAAGTAGCAACGAACAATAGAAGAAATAAATCAATGAGGTACAACAGGAGATAATTCACTACTGTAGTTTAATAAATAAAGCTGTCTGTTAGAAGTCTGTGCATCTATAAAACTTCCTATTCCCACACTTTGGCTCCAACAAGCTTTTTATGTTTTACTCTGTTAATTATACAGCATCAGCAAAACACCAGCTCAAGGAAGGCACTCAAATAACAGGCGGACAAAGATTTCAAAGATTCCCTGAAGGCTTCACTCAAGAAATGCAACATGGATGTCGATGCATTGGAGTCACTCATTCCGAAGCAATCATCTTAGAGAATGATGTATGATGGGACACAATTCTTTGAGAACACCCATTGTCAGAAAAGGAACTGTAGAAAGGAATATCAGTGATTGCAAGTCCAAGATCAGTCCCAGAAACACCTGTCAAATATATGGTCGGAGATGCGGCTTTAGGACTAGGCTCAGCAACCAGGCAAGGACCCACAGAACCTATGACCCCCACAGTGACTCCAGAAATTTACTGAGTCGACAATTTTACTTGTTTGTGATTGATTGCTGATGACAACGTTGTACTTTTGCCTCCATTAGAATTTGGATGCCTTATTTCCTGGAATTTGTTCTCAATTCCACAAATGTCAATTATTATTTCAGAAAATTTCAACAACAAAGTGCCTGTTAAAGTATGCATCAGATTATGGTTAAATCAGGGCCTGTGTGAAAGAGTCTTAAGTTGATATTTCTGTGACTTGAAACCAGGAAACACTTCTTCTCTTAAAGCATAAGGAAACTTGACAATGACCCCTGGTATCTGTTGCATATAGAAACAGAAGGCACTACGAATACTCAGCAGGTCTGGCAGATTGTATCAGGAGAGACACAGCGTTATTGCTTCACAACCTGAAATGTTAATTGTGTTTCTCTCCACAGTTGCTGCCAGGCCTGCTGAATATTTCCAGCGTTTTCTGTTCTTGTTTCAGATTTCCAACATTAGTGGTATTATTCTTCTGGGATTTATGCTCCTAAAATGGGAATGTGGATGTGTCGGTGGACACAGGTACAGGGGAGAGGAAGGAGGAAGGGGAAGTCTTCTACTATCACTACAGAAGATCCCAATTTTCCTCAGAATCCCACTGCTAACATCAAGAGTTCGGCAGATGAGCCACTGCAACCATCTTAACTGTTCCCCAAACAGCCCCCTTACTAGCAGTACCAATGCGGTCCTACATTTTATCATCCCTGCCTTAAAGTCAGTCAGAATCCTACCTCTATTAGTTCTCAATCTTTTTAGAAGCTGCAAAATGTTTTCGGGGTGACACTACAGATTGGCTGTAAAAATCGGGACAGGGCAAATTAAAGGAAAGTATCACAAAGGTTTAAGTAGGTTCTGCAGAGCACTAAAAGGCACCTCAAACAATGAACAATCTTTGCCAACACTGGAATGGTTTGGAGTTAAGAAGCCATGGCATCAGGATGAATGGACAGAGGGGTTTAGGTATAGGAATCTATCTGCAGACTATGGTGCACCCTAGTAGTGCACTGAGAGGCTTGTAGTGGGCCCCAGTCTTTGGTGATTGCTGCTGTTCATGATTGCTGCCAACATCCTCTCTAAGTGTAGGAAACTACACGGTCTACTTGGTCTTTTGTAGTAGAGGAAAACCACTTTCTGGTCTAACGAGGTCAGAAGTCACATGACACCAGGTTACAGTCCAACAGGTTTATTTGAAATGACAAGCTTTCAGAGTGTTGCTCCTTCAGCTGACACTTCAACTGATGAAGCAGCAACTCCCCCTCCCATTCCTCAGACGACATGTCCATCCTGGGCCTCCTGCAATGCCACAGTGATGCCACCCGAAGGCTGCAGGAACAGCAAATCATATTCAGCCTGGGAACCCTGCAGCCCAATGGCATCAATGTGGATTTCACAAGCTTCAAAATCTCCCCTCCCCCAACCGCATCCCAAAACCAGCCCAGCTCATCTCCACCTCCCTAACCTGTTTTTCCTCTCACCTATCCCCTCCTCCCACCTCAAGCCCCACCCCCATCTCCTATCTACTAACATCATCCCGCCCCCTTGACCTGTCCATCCTCCCTGGACTGACCTATCTCCTCCCTACCCCCCTACCTACACTCACCTTTACTGGCTCCATCCTCGCCTCTTCGACTTGTCTGCCTCCTCTCCACCTATCCTCTCCTCTATCCATCCTCTATCCACCTCCCCCTCTCTCCCTATTTATTTCAGAACCCTCTTCCCCTCCCCCATTTCTGATGAAGGGTCTAGGCCCGAAACATCAAGTTTTCCTGCTCCTATGATGCTGCTTGACCTGCTGTGTTCATCCAGTCCCATGCTTGTTATCTCAGTGTTCCAAAAGCTTGTGATTTCAAATCAACCTGTTGGACTATAACCTGGTGTTGTGAGTATTCTGACCTTGTCCACCCCAGTCCAACACTGGCAGCTCCACATCATGGTCTAACTAGAGAGTCTCTTTTAATTAACACAATATAGTTGAATGCATTTTCTGATGAACGGTCTAGGCCCGAAACGTCAGCCTTCCTGCTCCTATGATGCTGCTTGGCCTGCTGTGTTCATCCGGCTCTACACCTTGTTATCTCTCTATAGTTGAATGCATGTTAGGAACTAGTTACAAATTATATTAATACAATGAACATCGTTATCAGAGGCACTGACAAGGACCAGGTGATAGGTTTCATTCTTTAGAGATTATAAGCTGTTCTACCCATAGTGGATGATGCTTAGGTACTCCTCAGTATTAACCCTGTCAGACTCATATCAACAGCTGCTAATACAAGACGGTGCTACATCAGATGTTTGAAAGAAAGTTTAAATAATTGTACCGTCCAATGGTACCATCCAAAAAGTCAGCACTGCCACATGCCTGAAAAAAGCTACAAACACCAATGAGAATGAATATTTGCTGTTTTATTTAATTAACAGCTGATCCACAATCAGTTTGTGCTGTATTGATTTATCTATCTGCAAACGTTGGACTATTGAGGAGACAAGAGGCTGCTATTCTTCATATTCAAATAAGTTAAAAAATTAAATCTACAGATTGCCTAAAGCACATCAAATGACACAGAAGATTTTCAATAAGATAACTTCCATTGTCTATTCCTTAAAGCTCCAAATGGCTATCAAAAATAGGGGCCGATGATGGCCTGGTAGTAATATCACTGGACTAGTAATCCAGAGGCCAGGTCTCATGCCCAACAGTTCAAGGAAATTTGAACATAGGTTCGTCAGCTGGAGGAATTTAACATAAACTAATACATTTGAAACAAAATTTAGTGTAATGATGATTATGATATCATTGTCAATTGTTCTAAAAACTCAATTTGTTCACAAATATCCCTCAGGGAAAGAAATCTGTCATCCTTATTTAGCCTGGCCTCCATCTCACTCCAGACCCACAGCAATGACTGCCTTCTCAAATGATCCAGCAAGCCACTCAGTCCAAGGACAATCAGAGATGGACAACAACTGCTGGTCTTGCCAGAAATGAACACATCCCATCAGAGAATAATAAAAAGAAGTTGCAGCTGAAACATACATGAGTACCTGACAAGAGCATAAGACCAGGAGATAGCTATTCACACCTTTGAGCTTGTTCCACCAATTAGATCGGACGTTCTCCAATCGTAAGGAACCCTTTCATGTTCCAAAGACTGGTGGATCATATCAAACAGCATGTCCCTTTAAAGTTTTTGAGAAGATTTATAGCTTGGGTTGTGGATGAGGCTGAGCCATGTTACCTAGCAGGGTGACAAAACATCTGCAACCAAACACACCAGCTCAGCGAGCAAGTCTACATCCTTGGCATAACCCTTTAGCTGCTTACAACAGGCAAGTATTGACCATATACATCCAGTCTATACTTGTAAGAATCAAAACATAGTGTCCAATATTAGATGTGATTCATATTTTAATGAGCATTTGTTAAATAATCCTTAGTATGCTGAGAATTACACTTGTAGTGATTGTGATGAGATCAGCCAGGTGAAACTCATAAAATATAACTTCCCTGATTGGGGGTGTTAACCTGGTCCAATCAGGGAGCCCTGGCTGACATATATAAACAGGAGTATAAGAGGTTCTGCTCACTCTGAGAGCTGGCTTTGAGGAAGCTAGACTAGTGTCAAGGACAATGCATGTGTAAATAAAGGGTGACTTGGTGATGGATACTGGCCTCTGTGGAGTTATTTCAACACTGTCAGCCAATTTAATATTGTTATTTGGGCCTGTAGTGTAGTGCACTTGTATGTATTAGAAGTTATATATATATGGGCTCTGTTCTTTACAGACAAACAGAACACATACACACATTGTGCTTGTTCCAACATAGGTGATGGCCATTCTTTGGTTCATTCCTCAGAGCAATGCCTTGATCAATACGAATCAACCATTTGGTTTAAGTTTTTTTTGAAAATGTTGGCAGTTAATTGTCAGTAATATCTAACTGGTGCATTCTCCATAGCAATGCCTTTACCAATCAGAGGCCACCTGTAATCCACTCAGTGCTCTCTTCTCGTGCAGTAAGAAATGATGTTCTCCTTTGAAGTGACATTCATGTGAATGATCTGTTCAGTGCGAGATAAAAAGCTTCAACAAGACATTTTTAGCAATTCCCAAGCTATGTGCGATCAATTGACCACTACATAATATTCGCAGCATATAACTGCATGTAAGAAAACAGATATCCCCTTACAGATAGCAGAATGCCGTGCTGCTTCTCACTGCAGAGTCTAATGATTTTTGGTAGGAGCCCAGAAAAGACAGGATTGAGGAGAGGATGAGGGTGGGGGTAGAGGTGGAGAACAGGAGCACTGGAGAAGCACAATGCAGGGAAAGCAAAAGTATCCGGAAAATGTAGCATAGAGAAAGCAGGAACCTAGAAAAAAGCAGCAGGAGCACAGAGATAGCAGGAGAACAGAGAACGGCAAACAGAGGGAAGCAGTAACATGGGGGCTGGGGGTAGGTGTGAATGGGACAGGAACACAGAGAAAGAAAAGAGCAGGGAAGTGAAGGAGTATTGTGGCTGTAGAACAAACCACCAACCCTTGGTATTCATCCACATTGCCCACCAAATGGCTGGTCCTATATTGTAGACACCTTGAAGGTTTCTGTTGACTCACAGATCTCCACACACCTCAGACTGAGAACTACTGAAGTAGATAATAGCTGATCTGTACAAGATTGCTGAAAGAAAATAGATACCAGAATTTCTGTTTTATCTTGCACTGAAAATGCATTCCTAAAATTGCTTCCTGCTTACTAATTGGAGCAAAAACACAGAACTGCAGTATCAAATGATTTACATGAAGTGCCTGCTCAGTAAAGAAGCAAGGATTAAGTTTAATTCAGCTTATCTCCACATCATTAAAGCATCGAGGCTATATTGTAATGTCTCTTTGGTACTGTAATTGAAAAAACATCTCGTCACTCTTAGCCAAACTCCAGTTAGCTAATTAACTAGCACCAGACATTGTAAAAAAAAGCCTTGTTACTATGGAGAGATCTTACAGCAATATGAACTCCTTAATATTGTGCACTGTGGCAAACTCTACAGTCCCTTTAATCAGACAACTATGCAGTTCAATGCTGCAGAAGAATTTATAATGCTTACAGTGGAATTTTTCTGGTTTTGCTGAAGTAATCTGTGAACCATTCAAGTTGTTGCAAAGTTGGCATGTGTAAAATTGTAAAATTATAAAATGGGAGAAAGCATTGCGTCGCCCCTTTAGAAGGTGGCATTTTTTTTCGGTGCTTAGAGTTAAAATACATGCCTGAACAGCAGCTTAAAGTTCAGGTGCATAGAGAGCACCTGAATGGAAACATTTTGTACCGAACAGCCAAGCAGCATTTTAACCAGGACAGCAAGTCTTTTCAAATTTAGCCAATCAATTTAAACCAAGCCCTTAGATACCAAAAACCTTATCAATTTTAAATCTGATGGTGTTGACAACCTAGAACCAATCTGATTGTAAAGAAATTAATAGGTCATCCAGGGTATTAAAAAAAAGGACACTTGGAAAATTGGCAGAGAGCCAACAGCCATCTGTAGCGAAAGCAAATCTACCATCTGAGAAATAAATTTGGCTCTTGCAAATAAATCATTAAGTTCTCTTAAAATAAAAGTAGCATCAAAGGTACCACAGCATTTTTTTTAGCTCAGAGTCCTCACAGAGGAAATTATAGAGAAAACATCCATGACTGCAAGATCAGCGGAAGAAGGGCGGGAGAAGGCAGAGTGTTCCGGAAGACACAGTCTGTGCGAACTTGGAGAGATTAAGATTTAATTCGTGGTTGTCTTATTAATTGGATTTATGTAAGTGGGATTGTGTTTATTTGAATGGCATCCTGTAGAATTTTGTTCAGTTAGGGAATAGTTAGGAGTTAGGCAGGAATTGTTCAGTTTGTTAGTAGTTCTATTAATTTCTTCGCTGCTAGGGTTAAATAAATAAATTGTGGCTTGTCACTTATAAAGTGACTATCAGGAATTTTCTTTCATTTAACCCTCCCTTCTCCGTAACCGTTTAACAGATGAGGGGCGGTGAGGCTAGCTTCTCCGGATGTTTTGGGTTTAATTATTAGAAGGGGACCTCTACTCCTGCCATAACAGATTGGGGTCCTGTGTCTTGATTTTAATTATCAGTGGGGTTCGACATCCTCTTCCTAGCAAAGTTAACAGTCTTGTTACCAATGTCTGTGAAAAGTACTTTATTTCTTGCTTTAGTTATGATAGAAGCTTAAAAAAATTGATCCCAAGACAACAGGCACAAAAATTGGAAGCAACAATGAGGGCATACTTGGCCAAAAGTTTAGAAAATCCTGAAAATAATTTAATTCAACCGACAGGACCACAGTTTTTGTTGTCTTCAAGGATCCAATAGCAATGGCAGTCAGCACGGAGGCTTGTATGAGTCAGGTTGCTGGGATCAGTTAAGAATGGAACTATCTGAATTAACTTGCTATATAAATGCAATATTTTCTTACTATTTCTTCTTTTCCTTACATCTGTTGCATCCCCTTGTTTCAGTAAGCATGTCTCTTTAATTCCTCATCAGCACTACAATGAAGAAATTGGGCAGTTGAGCACATAATGATGAGAGTCATTTCCAGGGCATGCCTGATAAAAGTGGTGCCTGCTGAAGTCTGATGATGCCCTTTAAAACAGTAGGCTTAACCATATCATTACAGAAATTTTCATAATGATCTCCTAAGGCAGAACAATGTTTCTGGATGAAGTAGTTTGTAAAGGATGAACACAATTTACCATCATTCTTCCATTGTTCTATTTGCAAGTATTCCTTCAATCTGTTATTTTCTCTTCCACTTTCTTTTCTAACATTATTTAATTTGTTGTGTGTCTCTGTTTTCAAATACTTTACTGTTATATTCGTCTCTAGTTTGTTTCTTTATAGAATTGTCTGCAAATATATGTGCTTCCATATGCAGTAGCTAGAAGGGCTGTGTCCAAACACATTTTCCAGTGGGTGCTGCACTATACATCTGAAGAGAAGAATGTCTAAAGGATACACTAATGAGAAGGATGTATTCAAAAAGGTACTCTATACTCAGACGGGTAAAAGCATTATAGCATTTACTACATTTCAGAAAGAAGTCGGTTGAAGTTTTGTTTCATTATTTTTCTTTCTTGTTTTCTTCAATAAAATTGATTGATATCCTCAGAGGTCATAGAACTACAGTGCAATTATCCTGAAGATAATGAATAAGCTGAAAGCTTTTTGCGAAAGAGAAAATGGAAAGGGATTAGAAAAAGCTTTATAAATTGATAATATGAGCTCTTTATTTTTCTTTGAATGATTGAATAACCTTTAGTGCTCTGCAATTTGGTCAATGCAACTTTAATTAGATGGGAGGCTGCTAGAGAATGGAGGAAATGTTATTAGATATGACATTTGAGTTTATCTATATAATCTCCTCCCTACTATTGAGTAGAGTGGATAAAACATAGCCTCTAACCCTGATTATTCTTAGAAACAGGAATGGTGAAGTGCATTACTGATAAAATAAGAAATGTTTCTGAGCTCTGGTGTCTTATCTGTTTTGTAGCAATGTGGACAGATGCTGTTTTTCTGTACTGTTTATACACTGCAAGGGATAGAGAGAGAGATAGTGGGGAGGGGGCAGTGGGTGGCTACAATTATCTCCAGTAAATAAAAAAGCCTCAACAGTCCAAATCTCTCTCCAGAAGAAGTGATTAATTTTACAAGTGCAATTTGTGAAAATGCACTTTGCTTGTCAGTATCCACTTTTCAAAGAGGCCACTGAGCCGTAGCAGTGAGATCAGAAAACCATGATCCGCAAGAAAGACTTCAGATCAATCAGTGCCTTAGGAGCATAATTCATTTGGAATCCCAAGTGGCAGACTGTCACCGGCTGCCCAGCAGCATAGTGATACCCAGTAAATAGGTGGAGAGGCAACAAAGCACAAAGCTACGGGCAGGGAATCTGAAAGAATGTTCAAATAAGGAATAAAAATGGTCCTTTCTCTGAACTAGTTCCCTTCCTTACCTCAGTGAGTCACAAAGGAGATAGACTTATTCAGTCCTGCAGCCACATACTTGCCACTGTTCAATGCAATGTATGCCTTCATCTTGCCAAAAACACTACAATGGATTTGGGACCAGCTGGAATTGTGGCAAACAATGAAATCTCTTTTCCTGATGTCTGTTTGCAAGGTGGTGAATGCAAGACCGACTCAGCTGCCACATGAAACTGTAACAACGAAAATGGGGAGAGGGAAAAGCGAAGTATCTGCATCCCAGGTAAATTTCAACTTTTGTTAGTCCTATTGGCCACTATGATTGCCATTTTCAATGACATTCAAAGTCAGAATATCAAGTGCCAAAAGGTAGGGAAGGATGAGCCTAAAATAATCACAATCTTTAGAGAAGAAGCACAAGGAAAACTAATGACAAGTCCCCTAGACCCAGCAACATGCATTCTTCGGTCTTAAAAAAGTGGCTGCAGAGATAGTGGATTATTGTAATCTTTCAAAGTTCCTTAGATTTGGGAAAGGTCTCAGCAGGATAGAAAATGCAACTGTAAGACCGTACTGATAAAGGGACCAAGACAGGAAGCAGGAATCTATTGGCCAGTTAATTTAACATCTGTCATTGGGAAAATGTTAAAATTCATTATTAAGGAGGCTGTAGCAGGACATTCATAAATTATACTAAGATTAGGCAGAATGAACATGATTTCGAGAAAGGGAAATCATGTTTGACAAATTTGTTAGAGCTCTTTTAAGACTTAACAAGCAAGGTGGATAAAGGCAAGCCAATAGATGTAGTGTATTTGCATTTCTAAAAAGGCATCTGATAAGGTGCCATATAAAAGGTTGCAATACAAGATAAGAACCCATGGAGTGATATGTTAGCATAGATAAAGAATTAAATAATATAAAAGTTGAAGTTTTCATTGTCTCACCAGACCCTTAGGCTGCTCTCTCATTCGAGAGGGACAACTGATCATTTAGCTTAAGGGTCACCACACCTCAGGCAAGAGGAGGGGTTAAGAAAGGAGTTAACCTCAGCCAGTGCAGGAATTAAACCAATGTTGTTGGCATCACTCTGCATCATAAACCAGCTGAGCGAGCTAACCAAACCTTAACATAACACAAAGAGTCAGAATAAATGGATAATTTTCACTTTGGCAAACTGTAACTGTTGGGGTGCCATAGAATCAGGTTTAGGATACCGTCATGATTTTACTTAATGATGGAACAGGCTTGAGAGGTTGCATGAACTTGTTCTGCTCCTATTTCTTATGTTTTATTTCTTCTTTCCAATTTTATTATACTCACTTTTATGTGATAATCTAGTTGACATTAGTCCAGACCTGTTTTGAGTCAAGACTTAGAATCATATCCAAATCTCCACTGTCTGCACCCTAACTCACTCCAAATTCCATTCACCCAGCTTACTGACATTTATTGTCTTCAGGTTAAGCAAAAGCTGCAATTTTAAAGTTCTCAGCTTTTTTTCAACTCTCTACACTGCTTGTCCATCCCGTTCTCAGTTATCTTCTCCAGTCCTACAACCTTCGAAGATATCTGCTCTAAATTTGGCCATCTTCAATTTTAAGTCATCCATCATATCCTTATCTGCCAAGGATCAATAGTTCCAGAAATCGCTCCCTAAATCTTTCCATTTTTCATCCTCCCTTACCACTTTCAAAATGCATCCTAACACCCACCTCTTTGACAAGTGTATGATTACCTGCCCTAATATTTGCGTACATGGTTCAGCAACAAATTTTGCTTTATAAAACTACTGTCAAGCACCTTGTAGTGATGTTTCACTTTTAATGTTGTTATATAAATGTAAGCTGCTGTCGCATGAGCAATGTGTGTGGAAACCTTCAGGTTGAGGAAATGTTAGGCAGCCTGGGTTGTGCTAAATTTTAAATGTTGCAATATATTTCACTTTGTTTGTTTTAATTTTTACAGAGAAGATTTGTGTATTCACTCAATCACTGTCGATATTCACATATCTGAAGCAAGATCAGAGAATTCACTAGTCAATGTGCGTTGTGTCTCAGCTCGGTGTGCTATGTTTTAGTGTTGGTAGCATCTATGGCTTTTAATGATGATACTAATATTCTTAATGACAATAATAAACAGCATAATCGAATGCTTGAACTTTTCTCAATCAGCCCAGCACTAATAGATATTTCAGTGTTCAGAAGGAGGAATTTTGGGAAGCAGGCAAATAATTTTGTTTGCAACCCAAGAAACTAAGGCAGATTTGTTCCAATGAAGGTGGCTTGAATAGCTAAAATCTCTGGTTGCTCATTACTGAAATCACCTTTGTCAATTTCCAACCCCTTATGAAAAATTGATTAACTATCAACGTCAAAACAATTCATCATAAAGCACATTTAGCAGCAAAGATATAAAAAGTTATTTTAGGCCTCTGCTTTAATGTTTCCCTAATTCCCGCTCATCTCCAGCACTTTGTTTTGCATACATAGACCACAGAACATAGAACATATAACATTACAGCGCAGTACAGGCCCTTCGGCCCTGTAAAACCAATCTGAAGCCCATCTAACCTACACTATTCCATTATCATCCATAAGTTTATCCAATGACCATTTAAATGCCCTTAAAGATGGCGAGTCTACTACTGTTGCAGGCAAGGCATTCCATGCCCTTACTGCACTCTGAGTAAAGAATGGGAGTAAGCAGGACTTTTTAATCCCTCTGCCACTTCCTTGCTTGAGACCACCAGCACATTAAGCCACAACTTCAGCTATATCACTCTGAAGAGATACAGAGATACACTGCGGAGGAAGGGCCAATGGTTCAACAGAAACAGGAAGGTAAAAATGACCAAATGATGCAAGCCCAGAATGCTTGTCCTGCTGCCCAGTTGAACGAAACATTGGAAGGGATTGCATTCCGTTTAATTGAAACTCTTTCCCTTCAAAGGCAATGCTGAGTGGAGCCCATGTAGGCTAAAAATAAAATGTAGTGAGAAAAGAAATACTGAAAGCCATCAAGTAAAATAAAAACAACATGCTTAACTTACCTTGTTCTATGTCAAACACTTCGACTGTATTGACAAAATGTGGCCTGGAGTAGAAGTTGTGAGGCCCAGGCTGCTGAAGCCCTCCAAGGCTATAAAAGCATTTCTCAGTCATAGTGCAATTAGCAAATGCACGGCGGCTAGGAATGCTGGGATATTTGGTCCAGCTCTTTGTTTCCAAGTCTAAGGCTTCAAAAGCGGTCACGGGTAGTTTGCCCTGTCTTCCTCCTAAGATGAAACAAAGGGTTTGGATCACTGTACTTCATCAGCACATGCATCATTTTCTAAATAGGACTGTGCAATTTTACTGCAGGCCACATTCACTGAAATATTTTACTTTGCTGTTGACTAAATATTGTTGACTAATGCTCATGTAAACCCTAGAGAGCTATAGCTTTCCAAACAAATAATGTAATGTAGGACATTAGTAGCCCCTTGTCAAGGTACCTGTGGGGAAGAAAGTGTAGAAATTGGCAAGCCATATTGACGCTATACAGAAATTTGGTTAGGTCATATTTGGAATATTGTGCACAGTCTGGTTGCCACCTACCAGAAGGATGTGGAGGCTTTGGAGAGGGTACAGAAAAGTTTTACCAGGATAGTGCCTGGTTTGGAGGGTATTAGCTATGAGGAGAGATTGGACAAGCTTGGTTTGTTTTTGTTTGAATGCTAAGGGGCTATCTAATAGAAGTTTATAAGAGGCATAGACAGAATGGATAGTCAGAATGTTTTTTCCCAGGATAGAAATATCAATTACTAGTGAAGATGGGTTAAAGGTAAAAGGGGGATAGTTTAAAGGAGATGTGAAAAGCAGGTTTTTTACACAGAGGGTGGTAAATGCCTGGAAGGCACTGCCAGAGAAGGTGACAGAAGCAAATACAATAGCAACGTTTGAAAGACATCTTGACAGATATAGGGGATAACAAGGTGTAGAGCTGGATGAACATAGCAGCCAAGCAGCATCAGAGGAGCAGGAAAGCCGATGTTTCGGGTCGAGACACTTCTTCAGAAATTTCTGAAATGGTTCGCGATAGGGAGATACAGCTATTTGTTGCGAACCAAGTGTAGGTGTTCCACAAAGCGGTGCCCAAGCCTCCGCTTGGTTTCCCCGATGTAGAGGAGGCCACATCTGGAACAGCGGATCCTTCATCCCTCACACCCCTTCCCCGCAATAACAACCAAAACAGAATCCCCCTCGTCCTCACATACCACCCCAACAACCTCCGGATCCAACGCACCATCCTCTGAACTTCCACCATGTGCAATCCGACCCCACCATCAAAGATATTTTCCTCCCCCCCCACCCTTATCTGCTTTCCGGAGGGACCACTCTCTCCGTGACTCCCTTGTCTGCTCCACACTCCCCTCCAGCCCCACCACACCCGGCAGGAAGTGCTACACCTGCCCCGACACCTCCCGCCTCACCCCCATCCCAGGCCCCAAGAAGACCTTCCACATCAAGCAGATGTTCACATGCACATCTGCTAATGTGGTATACTGTATCCGCTGTTCCAGATGTGGCCTCCTACACATCGGGAAAACTAAGCAGAGTTGCGGGAACCGCTTTGCGGAACACCTACGCTCGGTTCGCAACAAATAACTGCATCTCCCAGTCGCGAACCATTTGAACTCCCCCTCCCATTCCTTAGACGACATGTCCATCCTGGGCCTCCTGCAGTGCCACAACAAGGCCACCCGAAGGTTGCAGGAACAGCAAATCATATTTCGCCTGGGAACCCTGCAGCCCAATGGTATCAATGTGGACTTCACAAGCTTCAAAATCTCCCCTCCCCCAACTGCATCCCAAAACCAGCCCAGCTTGTCCCTGCCTCCCTAAACTGTCCTTCCTCCCACCTTTCCCCTCCTCC